>JAHRHZ010000002.1:23756683-23812339 GCA_024137785.1 Ginglymostoma cirratum
TTGTTATCTCTGCCCTGCTACTGTTATTTTAATCATAGTTTTGTCTCACCTAGGGGCGAAATAACTCAGCCAGCCCAAATTTTCCTGCTAAGTATATTCTCTAAGTTATGGTTGACAGCTTTGTGAGCCTCTTTATCTTTTTTATAATGTAAAAACCCAATCTACAAATGCATGTTGGGGATTGGAGAACAGGTTAGGTGTGGAATATCCTGCTGTTCCAGCCTGCTTTGAGGATAGGATTTTTGGCAAGGAAGCATGATGGGAATGGTGGGTGTATGACCAGCTCACTCACTTTCACACACGTTAACTCAGACACTCACCCTTCTTTCCCACTCACCCACATACCCACTGACACTCACACCTATCCAGCTGTTGATGCGCACACACATTCCCTCACATCGACTGGGAAGGTGTGGTGATTTCGGTCTCTGAGAAACAGGTGGGAGGGACCCCTTGTTCGGGGCCTTGCTTTGGTGCCATGGATCATCTGTGGGATGAGCTGTGGGAGGTAGTGGTGTGGGTCCCGTGAACCTTCCTGGTCTTCCAGAAAGATTCTGCTGATGGAACAATTCCAGCAAAAACTGCATGCTTGTGAGGTTGTTAACTTGCTCACCGAGCTGACTTGTTTTTCTTCAGACGTTTTGTCACCATGCTAGGTGGCATCATCAGTGGAGCCTCTAATGAAGTGATGTTATTCTACTCTGCTTGGAAACTATACTGTCCGGTCCATTATGGTGAGTACTGTCATTTCCGGTTTTGATCTGTAGGGGTTTGTATATGGGGTCCAATTCTATATGTTTGTTGATTGAAGTATGGGTGGAGCACCATGCCTCTAGGAATTGCCATACATGTCTTTGTTTGGCTTGGGCTATTGTGGTTACCTTGTCCCTTGTCCTTTGTCCTTTGCATGCTTGTATTACGGAGACTTCAAGGGACTGTTAAGTTGCACAGTGATTATTTATTACTGATCAAATTAAAATCCATTTTCGTCTAATCTGATTCATTAATTACAACTCAAAGATAATTACATTTACTCGTACAATCATCTATTTCGAGACTGCTCATTCCTTAATACAGTAACTTGGTGAACATATAGTTAATATAAGCCTCAATGTCCGTACGTTGCCATTAAAGTGGCTCCCTTGCTTTCATTACCTATTACAGTTATTATCGTATAAAAATAAAGTTTAACTAAAATCTAACCACCTGGGCCTTCTTACACAGAAGGAAAGGTTGAGACAACGGTGACCACAACAGCTTAAATTTTGTGATTAGTTCTGAAATAAAAGCCTCCATTGCTGATTTCAAGGAAAGTTGTACATGAACAATGAGTGGCGTGTTAGGAAACAGTTTAAATGGTTAGCAATGCTGCCTCACAGCATCAGAGGCCTGGATTTGATTCCAGTCTCACGTGACTGTCTGTGTGGAGTTTGTATGGTCACCCCAAAGACATGCAAGTTAGGTGGATTGGCAACGGTAAATGTGAGGTTATGGGGATAGGGTGGAGAGGCAGTGTCTGGGTGGGTTGTGCTTCAGAAGGTCAGTGCTGGACTGGATGGCCTCTTTCTGCACTGTAGGAATTCTACAAAAAGCATCCAAATTGAGCTATGCTAACAGACCATGAAATTTAAACTTTTATTGTTTATTTTTCTATATCCAGAAGTACTTTCTCACACAACCAAATGGTTTTTCTCACCACTAAAATAACCTATGTTTTTTTTTAATAACCTAACTTCCTAATCAACCTGTTCTGTGATGTACTTACACACATTTGGAATGGTATTGCTGTCTATTAACCTCCACCAGTAAATTACCTGAATTTCCAATCGGTCAGCTTACTTGCAGAGGCCAACGAGGACAATGCAATGGCATCCAAAGTGAGGACGAGGTCAGGAAAGGCTGAAGGAGATAAATCAAAATGGAGTTGGACGGGGGGTGGGTGATAAAGTACACTATCCCCTGAAGTGCCCAACTGTCTCTAAAGGCATCATATTCTGTGCTCCCTCTCCAAGGAAACCTAGGCACCAACATAGATATGAAGGAGGGACAGATATTCAACTGCTATTGACCCCCTCCACTGCCAACTGTCTGGACCTATTAACAGCCAACTTGGCCTGGCCCAGGAGCAGACCCATTGGGAAATCTGTAGGTTAAAATCCTTGCTTACAACTTAAAATTTACAGAAAGGGGAGCTGGGGGAAATGTACAAATAACATTGAGTTCCTTCATGCCAGTCTCCAAACTGCCTCCTTTTTCAAAGCACTTACTCAGGAAATTCCTGGGAATCCCAGGGCTTCTGAAGGGATGCAGGTTCTGTCATTAGTTGTGGATGTGTATTTGGGCCGCACACATCATATTTTCTTCTGGCACTAACACAGGATTCTGCAAAATTGTAGCAGATTTCACAAACTACTAATTACCTGGGAACAAATTCAAATCTCTTCAACATCATCAGAAGGAGATGCTGTCATTTTATGCCAGTGTCAATACTGAAAGATGCAGCATTGTACAGGAAGACAGACACTTACATGTACTCAACTAAATGTGAGAAACTAAGTGAAAAAAATCTGAGTAAATGATCCAGTTTAACACTGAATTATCAACACATAAACCAGCCAATTTGAACAAGTGGAGGCGTTGTGGAGTAACCTGCCTCAGTCCATTTGCTTAGTTGCTGGAGAAAGGAAACAGTAATTCCAGAGTCAGGGTTTAATCTTCTACATGGTGAACACGTTTTCTTCAATATTTTATTCAAAATGACTTTTCTTTGTTTTAGCAATGGTGAAACACAAGAGATTCCAAGACTAAATGACACCCACACTACTGGATGGGAGTAGGTGGAGTGGAGTGGAACTTGGGTGATAATGGCCCTTACCTTTCAATGTCCATTTTCTCCATGAAATTGACATGATTGTACAAATACTTTCTTTGTAAGTAATTGCATTTTCCCCATTCACTGATTTCATTTAAAGGAGTCAGTTATTAACACAAGCTTGAAAAAAATACTGGGACAGAAGTCATAACTTCACTTCAAAATGTATTTTAGCTGAAAGGCAATGAAACTGACCCATCAAATCTCAGTCCCCAGCGGTTCCCAGTTCCTATGGTTCCCTATCAGCTGTATTTCCCAGTCAACTGTGATACCTGGTCCCTTGTAGTTCCCAGCTCCCCTGTGGTTCCTAGCCCCACTGTGGTCCCCAGCTCCCTTGCAGTTCCCAGCCACCCCTGTGATTCCCAGCGCCCCCCAGCCCTCGCCCCGCCGTGATTCCCAGCCCCCTTGTGGTTCCATGGGCTTTTGTGCTTCCTACTCCCTGTGCTTCGCAGTTTTTTGCCGCTCCCTGCTCTGAACCCCAGGCCGTTGAGTAATTATGTGGAGGTGCCAGTGTTGAACTAAGTGGACAAAGGCAGAAGACACACCACACCAGGTTATAGTCCAACAGGTTTATTTGAAATCACAAGCTTTCGGAACGCAGCTTCTGAGGAAGGGTCACCGGACCCGAAACATAAACTCTGATTTTTTTCTTCACAGTTACTGCCAGACCTGCTGATCTTTTCCAGCAACTTCTGTTTTTAGTTCTATTTCATGTTCGTTTACCTGCCCTGTTATTAAAGATGCTGTTTGATAAACTGCAATCCGTTTAGCTATGAAGTTAGAATCATTCCTGACAAAGGAATCAAACTGAGATTTACCAGGATTAACGACAGCAATAATTTCGCTCCACATCGTGTCCTGCAACAGGCCATTGAACTTCTCGATGGACAGAGCGATGTTTGCTAAAGCCAATTGTTTATCATCACTACTAATTCTGCAAATATCAAAGAATTGGTTTGAAACGATTAGAATTATTTCTGACTAACGTAAATGCTGATTTCCAGTAAAGAGTATACCCTAGCTCCTCCTCCGAGGCGCTTCCTTCTGAAGTAAACAAAACGTAGATCTGAGCTGATAGAGACTGGGGCGACTGTCTGTGTGGAGTTTGCACATTTCCCCCGTATCTGGTGGGTTTCCTCCGGGTGCTCCGGTTTCCTCCTACAGTACAAACATGTGCAGGCTAGGTGCATTAATGCTAAATTGCCCGTGGTGTTCAGGGGTGTTTAGATTCGATGGGTTATAGGGTGATGGGTCTGGGTGGGATGCTCTGAGGGTCGGTATTGACTTGTTGGGCCGAAGGTCCTGTTTCAACATTGTAGGGATGAGATCATTCAATGATGATTCTATGACTGTCTATATCCATATATACTATAGGTCCTCTTGTACCTATAATCCACTTATGGCACAGTGGTAGGGTCCCTACCCCTGGACCAGGAGCTACAGGTTCAAGTCCCAACTGCTGTAGAGGTGTGTGGTAGCAACTCTGTACAGGTTGGTTAAAAATACTTTTCTTTAAACAATTGAATGGACCACTCAACTCAAGGTAAGTAATAGACAACGACAATCAAACGTATTACTGTTCCTTCTGTGTCACTGGGTTATGGTTACAGGCTCCTATGTAGTGACACCCTGGTGTACCTAAACCACATGGGTTACAACAGTTCAAGAAGGAATCCCATCACCAACTTCTCAAGAATAAGTAGCAATGGATAATAAATACTGACCTTGCCTGGAAGTTTCACAGACACTGAAAGAATACAACATCATGAGACAAAACAGGTATGGACACATCCCCCCAGAAAACAGACTTAGCGGGGACCTAATAAGAGTGCTTCAAATCAAAATAAGGATTAGACGGAGAATTCTCGGGAAAATGTCTCCACTTGTGGTGGACTCCAAAGCAAGGGGTGATGTGATATGACAGTTACTGATAAATCCAATTCAGGAGAACCTTCTTTACTGAAATGGAGAATTTGGACCTTTCTGTGATATGAAATAGCTGATGCTAGTAATATGATGAAATTAGCAAATAGTACAATGAAAATACACAAGTGTGCATGGGAGAAAGGAATAATAGACTTTGATACATTAAAGCGAGAGTAAAATCTGTGCACCATAAACACCAGTCTAGGGCTGTTGGGCTGAATAAATTACCACTGTGCTGTAAACTGCAATGTCATTCATATAATCGTAACATGCTCTCACAGAAGGGGAGCATTCAGAGTATCATGTTGCCACTAGTTGTTGTGAAGAGGAATCCAGTTCATCCCATTGACGTCCTTTCCCCATTTTAGTGTACTTATCTTCCTCAAGTATTCTTCGGGCTTCTTGTGAAGGCCTAGATAGATTCTGTATCCACATTTGTTCATAGTTCATTCTAAAACCTACCTAATGATTATCAAGAATCATAGCTTTTATACAATGATTATAGCATAGTAAAGGGCCCATCAGCCCATTTTGTCTGTGCTGGTTCTCTGCAGCAACAACTCACGTACAGCCACTTCATTCACATTTTTCCCATAGTCCAAATTTCCTTTCCTTTACAGGTAATAACGTAATTCCCATTTGAAAGTCCTAAATGAATCTGCATGCAGCACCTTCTCATCCTCACCACATGGTGCATGGAAACCAGTTTCCTCACATCACCATTTTACTTTTGCCAATTACTTTAACTCAGAGCCTCCTGATGTTCATCCTTTACGTCAATGGGAATATTACTCCTTCCTCTCCACGTGATCTATTGTGTCTAGATTCCTCGTGGTTTTGAAAACTTCTATCAAATCCGATCTGAATCTACTCCTCTGAAATTTCTCCTCTCCAAGGAGAACAGTCCCCACACCTCCAATCTATCAACGTAATTGAAGTATGAGCAGCATTTCTTCATATCCATGCTGGTTCTTTTGCCCATCGCTTTAATCCGTGTGCCCTGCAGTTACTGGCCCTGCATCCATTGCCATTGACTGACTCCGCCTAAGCAGAACATATTGTAAACACCACTGCACTGAGAAGAACAGCGTCAGATTATTCACTCTGTTGATACGCATGGCTGAAATGGTGCTTTCCTCCCACACAGAATGATTTAGTAGGCAAAAATGTCAATTATGTGCAGAGACTTTTGAACTCGCAGGACAGGTTGTATCAGTATAATTGGTCTTTTGTTAAATCTCAAACACATGAACTGCATTTTCAAGTTTCACCTTATCTGTTTTGTTCCTAAAACACACAAATGTTCACCAGTTCAAGTAGAATATATTTTTAAATAGGCAACAACTATTACATGAAAGAAATAAAAAGAAAGTCTGACAGAACCAGAATATAGCTAAAAAGAAAATCCAACTTGAGAATCACATAGACATCAACATCAGTCGCACCTACGTACACAGTCCCTGTCACGCTCACATTCCCTGACACATCTACACTATACAATTGGAACCAGGCCTAAAACCACAAAAGGTAGGACCAGAATTAGCCCATCAAGTCTGATTTGCCATTTGATCATGGCTGATATGTTTCGCAACTCCATTCTGTTGCCTTCTCCTCGTAGCCTTCAATCCCCTGACTAGTCATGAAACTATTTATCACATTCTTAAATATGCTCAGTGACAATTACCTCCACAGCCTTTTGCGCCAATGGATTCCACAAATTCTCCGCTGTCCTTGGTGATGACCTCTACCCTCACATCTGCCCTGACTCTCTCGAAGCTCTGGTATTGTACTTGTATCTTCCACTGTGAAGGCTGATGCCAAATAACTATTCAGTTCCTCCACCTTTACTTTGATCCCCTATTTTCCCCGGAGAATTGGAGGCTGAGGGTTGATCTTATAGAGGGCATGAAGGACATGGATAGGGTGAAGAGCCAAGGTCCTTTCCCTGGAGGGTGAGGAGGAGGGGTGGGGGAGTCTAAAACTACAGGGCATAGACTTAAGGTGAGAGGAGAAAGATATAAAAGGGACTTAAGGGGCAACTTTTTCACATGGAAGGTGGTGCGTACATGGAATGAGCTGCCAGAGGAAGTGATGGCGGTTAGTACGATTACAACATTTAAAAGGCATCTGGATGAGTACATGAATAGGAAGGGTTTAAGAGGGCCAAATGCTGACCAAAGAGATTAGATTTACACAGGATATCTGGTTGACATGGATGACTTAGACCGAAGGTTCTGTTTCCATGCTGTATATCTCTCTGACTCTATTACTATTTTCCAGCCTTATTTTACACCAGTTCAATATCCACTCTTGCCTCTCTGTTACCTTTTATGTAACTAAAAAAAACTCTTGCAATCCTCTTTTCTATTAGTAGCTAGCTTACCTCCTACTTCATCTTATCCCCCTTATTGCTTTTTTAGTTATCCTCTGCTGGTTTTAATCGCTTCTCAATCCTCTGGCTTTCCACTAATCTTCACCACATTAAATACATTTTCTTTTGCTTTTATGCTGTCCCTGACTTCACTTGTCAGCTATGGTCACTTTGACCTCCTCTTAGTGTGCTTCTTTTTCCTTGGGAAGGATTCCTGCTGCACCTCCTGTATTAGTCCCAGAAACTCCTGCCATTGCTGCTTCTCATCTTCCCTGCTAGGCTCCCCTCCAGTCAATTATGGCCAGCTCTGCTGTCATGTCTTTACAGTCATCTTGACTCAATTGTAATACCATTGAATCTGATTCAAGCTCCTCCCTCTCAAACCGCAGAGTGAATTCTATCACGTTATGGTCACTGCCCCCTGGGGTTCCTTCACCTTAAGCTTCCTTATGATGCCTGTCTCATTATACATCCATATACTAAATCCATATCAACAAGGACCATTCAGCCCTAAAGCCTGCTCCATCATTCAATAAGATCTGATCTGATTTTAAAGTCAACTCTAATTTCCTGTATATCACTGATAACCTTTACTCCCCTCGGGGGGGCAAAAGAATCTATGTAGACAACCAGGACACTGGAAGAACACAGTGGGCCAGTCCTGAAGAAAAGTAATACCCAAAATGTTGACTGTTCCTTTCCTCCAGATGCTGTCTGGCCTGCTGTGTTCTTCCAGCCTCCTGTTGATCTACCTTGGATTCCAGCATCTGCAGATTTTTTGTCTCTAACCAAAAATCTATTTATCTCTGCCTTCAAGATATTTCAAGATTCTGCATCCACTGTTGTTTTAGAGGGAGATAAAGTTACCTCATCTGTTTTAAATGGTCGACCCCTTATGTTTAAACGCTGTTACATTCGTTAGAATATTCAACTTGAGCAATACCTCAGCCTTATAATTCTTATAATTCGTTCACAAGGCATGGGAGATATTTCCCTGAGTTCTGGAACAAAGGTGGAAGATGGAGCAGTTCACAGAGTCATATAGTCACAGAGATAAACTGTACTGAAACAGATCATTCAGTCCAACTCATCCACGTCGACCAGATATCCTAAATAAATGTTGTCCCATTTGCCAGCATTTGACCCATATCCCTCAAATCCCTTCCTCTTCTGACACCCATACAGATCCCTTTTAAATGTTGTAATTGTATCAGCCTCCGCCACTTACTCCATTTTAGGAGGGGAGAGGGATGTCATTGAGGATGAAATAAGGGCAGTGTAACCACTATAGGGCCTCAGCCACAGAATCCAATAACCGGCCTCAAGGTTCAGATTAATTTCCCCTGTCCTCCTGGCAGACTCCAGATTCACTCCCAGGCCCCATAAATCCTTATTCATCATTTCCACCTCCCAGTAATGTCTCCCTGAGGTGAATCCCTCAGATCCCAGGATACAAAGCCAGCAGACAAACTTCTCTGGGGTCTTGGGAGCAACTGCTGCTATCCCCCCACCCTCTATCACACTGGTCCAGTCCTCAGACAGGATGAGACAAGGATTGGCTGAATTCTAGTGTCAGAAAGTCTAAAGCAGGGTGAAGATTACAGATAATACCATCACTTATTGAGTTGTACACTGTCATTTATTGAAACTTTTGTGCTTTTGGAGAGTGCTCAGATAAGATCTTGTTGTCCCTCTAAAGAACCTGCAGTTACTAGTGTCAGCAGCTCGACAAACATACATTTAGTAATATATATGGGTCAAGTCTCAAGAAATTTCAGAGCCGTCTAGAGTGTCAATCTCCACCCAGAGACCTCAAAGCCTGAAATCCCACACCACTTAACAGTGTGATCTTGAAGGGAGAGACTTGAAACTTACTCAAAAGTGAGAAATGTTCTCGAGGCTTTGCAGCCCTTCCACTCCCTGGGTGACATGTCCATCCTGGGCCTCTCCAGTGTCACAATGATGTTATCCGGAAACTGGAGGAGCAGCACTTCATATTCCGCATTGGGATCCTACACTCCAATGGTCTCAATGTGGACTTTACCAGTTTCACCACCCTGCCTTATCCCATGACCACTTCACCCCCATCCCCGCCTCATTGACCTCACACAACCTGTCCATCTTCTCTCCCACCTGTTCAACTCAATGACCAATCCCCACCACTCCCTACCTGCACTCACCTATCACCATTCCACCTACCTTCCCCAGCCCCACCTCTGCTCTCTCGATTTATTTCTGAGCTCCCATCCCCGCCTCCACCCTCCCAATTCGCAAGAAGGGTCCTGACACTAAACATCAACTTTCCTGCTCCTCTGATGCTGCCTGGCCTGATGTGTTCCTCCAGCTCCACACTGTGTTATTTCTGGAATAATAATTTGGGTTTGGAGTCAGCAGAATGCAGTAAGTTTCAGCTCATATTTACATTGCATGATTGGGAACAAGGAAGACTTGTGAGACATTTGTGCTTCTGAGGGAGAATGTCCCACATCGCTCCAGGACGTGAAGGTCAAGAAAGTTACTTTCAAAAGGACACCAAGCCTGGCAATCATTAGCTTGTAAATGCTTCAAAACTGATCCAAACTAGTTAGTATTAATCTTACACTGAAGGCTGAGTACGTCAATAATCTAACAGTAAGCGAACATTTTGTGGACAGTCCGATGAAATTGTGTGCGGCAGACGCTGGTGATCTTTTAGACACGGAATTATCCTTTACGAATGCTGACGTTTCGTCTGGACCCTTCTTCAGAAAATTTCTTCATTTCTGAAGAAGGGTCCAGACCCGAAACATCAGCTTTCCTGTTCCTCTGATGCTGCTTGGCCTGCTGTGTTCATCCAGCTCTACACCTTGTTATCTCAGATTCTCCAGCATCTGCAGTTCCTACTATCTCATAATCCTTTAAACTGTGTGGCAGTTTAAATTGGGAGAAATAAAATCCTTCAGTGAGCTGCAATGTCAGGTGACAGGGCAAGCAACCAATCAAATTGTAGAATTATCAAAACAGCAAGCGCAAAAGGAAATAAAATCCAATAGAACTGCGGATGCTGTAAATCACAAACAAGAACAGAAGTTGCTGGAAAAGCTCAGCTGGTCTAGCAGCATCTGTGAAGGATAAAACAGAGTTAGCGTTTCTGTTGGGAGGAAGCGTCACCGGACCCGAAACATTAACTCTGTTTTTTACCCTTCACAGATGCTGCCAGGCCTGCTGAGCTTTTCCAAGGAAATAACTTCTCTTTGTTTCTCAATTCCAGTCAAAATTATACACGGGAAACAAACTATCATCAGAGCCAGGGAGAAACTAAACGTGAGATGAACCAGTTTGAACCAAAACTAATAGTTTAAATATGTGATTCGTGCCTTATGGGACAACGTTTCACCAAACAAAGCGATGTTTGCAGCAATAATGAACAGTGATTATGAAATCTGCCAGCATATAACATGCAATAAGGTGGTAATTTGAAATTGTTATTAATCAGGAGGCCAACCACAACAAGAAATAGCAGTCAAATTAAACACATTTAGAACTGGAGAGAGTGATTATTCCACATTTACTGGCGACGGTAAGTAAAACAACACAGCAAATCATCATTAGGACAAGAACAGGAATAGATTAAATGAGACAATAAAACTGAGGCAGGTAGAGTTCAAAGCGTTGAAGTATGGATTAATCACTTTGGGTTAAGGAACTTATTGAGTAAACTAAAATACCCTATGATCTGTATGTTCTTGTTTGCTATCATCTACCTGTATTGCTCACAAAACAAAGCTTTTCTCTGTACTTAGGTACACGTGACTACAACAAATCAAATCAATGTTTTGATAATCAGAAGAGAGCTGGAATACAAATGAGTGAACGTTATTTTGCAGCTTTACATAGTTCTGGACAGAGCCCCAGATCATGCATTTAGTCTGCGCAACATGTCCCAGTGAATACATTTTGGAGTGGATGCAGTGCAGAATCACCAGAATGCTGCCTGCCTTGGATAAAAGGTTTAAATGATGGAGGTAACTTCCCTGATGAGAAAAATGATTAAAGAATTCATCACAGTTAATACAGAAAAACTGTTTCCTTGAGCAGGGCAGGTGCTGAACAGAGGCACAAACTGTAAATTAGAACTGGGCTGATTCATTAATAATGAGAACTATTTCTTCACAGACAGCGTAGTGGGAATCTGTAACTCCACTCCTTTAGAAATTGCTGACAAGAATTGGACATCAATTTAAAATATCAAAACTTTGATCTGTTGGTTGTAGGGGTATGATTGTAGATAGATTCAAATCAGGAAAATGGAGTACAGATATGGACCAGTTATTGTCTGAATAAATGCCGATGCAGTCTGAAGGGGCCAAATGGCCTCCTGCTGCTCCTCTGAGTTTGTTGTTATGAACCAATTAAACAAAACTAATCTCACCACAAGATAGTGTCAACGGGGTGTAAGCATAATGTAACCCTCCCTGGAGGGAGAGGTGCAGCAGCATGGAGCAGGGAGTGGGTCTGATATTGTGGGGTAGAGGTGCTTGTGACCATTGTTCTGCAGATGGTCAGTGGGGCAGAATTTTCTCTCATGTTGCTTGATCCCAGGCTAAAGAAGGGATAGATTGTTTCAGTGAAAGTGTGGGCGAAAGTGTGGAGATGGGACATGTTGTCCGCATTGTAAAATGATACCTGACCACCCTCATAATCCAGGAAAACTCCGATCTTCTTGGGATCCACATTTGGTGTGAGGGGTGTCCTTAAAGATGAAGTACAGGCAATGTAGCCACTGCTGGGACTTAGTCACAGAGTCCAATATCCAGCCTCAATGGTCAGGTCAATTACTCCTGTCCTCCTGGCAGACTCCAGACTCACTCCCAGGTCCCAGATAGTCTTATTCCCCACCTCCACCTCCCAGTAATATCTGCCTGATGTGAATCCTTCAGATCCCAGGACACAGAGCCAGGAATCGAACCTCTGTAGGCTCTGTGTGATACTTTGCCATTTGCATCCAATTCTCACACTTCTCAGGACAGCCTCACTGACCAACAGTAGTGGAAATCTATAACTTTACTCCTTTAGAAATTGCTGATGAGAATGGGGCATCAATTGAAGCTTTGATCAGTTGATCATAAGGGTATGATTGTAGATAGATCCAAATCAGGGGTTCAGATATGGTCCAGTTATTATCTGAAAGAATGCTAATGTAGTCTGAAGGGGCTAAATGGCCTCTTGCTGCTCCTCTGAGTTTGTTGTTCTGAACCAATTGATCAAAAGTAATCTCACCACAAGATAATGTCAATGGGGTGTAAGCATAATATAAACCTCCCTGGAGGGAGAAGTGCAGCAGCATGGTGCACCATTACTCTGCAGAGACACCTTCCTGAAATAGGACGTTGCTCCATCTGAATGCCATTTAAACAACAGGAGAACTTTCAGTCCTGTTCCTTGAATGAGGAGTCCCCACATTCCACACATCAACATTCCTCACCGTCGCCCCATGTAACAGCAACAAAGTGACCATGGCTGGAGGCTGAAACTGTTCCCTTCACTCCCAACAGGACAAGCTCCTGGTGGACACAAGGCATTAGGACAGGCAGTTGGAACACACTGGGGAGAAATAGTGAGTTGCTTCCCACACTAATTAACAATTCCACCAATGATTTAATGCAATCTTTGCTGAACTCCCACAAAGCTCATTAGGAACATAGATTGTGGTGTCATGTTGTGAAAACTGAAATGATCATTCACTGCTCAACTTTTCTGAGGCAGGATGCTCTTGCTCTTGAGGGAGAACAGCAAATTTTACCAGGCTGATTCTGAGGATGATGGGCCTGACGTATAAGGAGAGATTGACTAGGTTAGGATTGTTTTTGCTGGACTTCAGACAAATGAGGGCAAGATCTCATAGATACTTGTAAACCTCTAACAAGACTTGACAAGGTAGATGCAGGGAGGATGTTCCCAATGGTGGGTATGACCAGAACCAGAGGTCACAGTCTGAGGGCTCAGGATAGACCATTTAAGATGGAGATAAGGGGACATTTCTTCACCCAAAGTGGGGTGAGCCTGTGGAATTCACTACCACAGGAATCACTTGATGCCAAAACATTGAATGTATTCAAGAGGCGGCTACATCTAGCACTTGAAGCGAATGGGATCAAAGGTTATGGGGAGAAAGCAGGGTTAGGCAACTGAGTTGGACGATCAGCCATGATTGTGATGAATGGCGGAGCAGACTCAATGAGCTGAATGGCCTCCTCCTGCTCCCATCTTCTTTGTTTCTACGATGAAATTATTAGAAAATGTGACTGTGTGGTAGACAAAGGGTCACTATGGATGCCACTTCCATGGGACTGCAAGATAGATCATTACTATGGTCCCATGAGATCTTCTAAGGAACATGAGTGTGCATTGGGCTTAAACAGAAGTACTTGATTTGGATCTGGTATAATTTAAGAAGTATGAGAGTGGTAATAAAGGTATATAGTCAAATTGAAAATAACTGTCCAGAGAGCTCCCCCATCATCTATGTTTTGGGTATACTTGCTACACTAACTTGCTGGTCTATGTATGAATGAGTTGGTTGAATTCGACAGAATCCAGATGTACATGTTTACTGGTGGCTATAGGGAAAGCAGTGTGATAAATAATGTAGAAACAAATTAATGTAGGAGCTCTGATGAAGAGTCATCTAGATTCGAAATGTTAGCTTGCTCTCTTTCCATGGATGCTGCCTGACCTGCTGTGATTTCACGCATTTGTTGTTTTCGGTAATAAGTAATGTTGATGGGAACTAAAACGTGCAAAACTTGAGCGAGGGAGTAAAATTGTAAGATCTAGAATTCATTCTAGTGATATGCAAGATCATCCACTTTGAATTTAATGGCGAGAAGCTAGGAAATGTGAATGAGTACGGAAATGTCACGTTGAAAATCTAATAATGATAAAAATTACTGTTCAAACAAAATTAGTAAATAAAGGTTAAGGTGATGTGACCTTTATCACAGGGTGACTAGAAGGCCAATTGATAAATGTGATATTATGAGTTTATAGAGACTGCATAGACCCCTTCCAGAGAAATATGTCAAAGAAACTCAAGAAATATATGTTAGCATGACTACAGTTATGTTCAGCAGAATGATCCCCAAGGATGTGTCCTCAGCCTCTCACTGTACTCCCTGTACACCATGACTCTGTTGCCAAATTCTGAATGAACACCACCTACAAGTTTGCTGACGACACCACCATAGTAGGACGAATATCTAACAGTGACAAGTCAAAATACTGAAGGGGGATAGAGAGCTTGCGGTCTTGGTGCAATGAAAACAATCTGTCTCTCAACATCGGCAAAGCTAAAGAACTGATCATCAACTTCAGGAAGAAAGGAGGAGAACACGCCCTCATATACATCAATGGAACTGAGGTTGAGACGTGGAGACCGTCAAGTTCCTTGGAGTGATGATAACCGACAACTTGTCCTGGACTTCCCACATAGATGTGATGGTCAGGAAGGCACAACAACACCTCTTCTTCCTCAGGTGGCTCAGGAAATTGGGCATGTCCATAAGGTCCCTCACCAACTTCAACAGATGCACCACGAAAAGGATTTTGTCCGGGGGCATAATGGCCTGGTACAGCAACTGCTCTGCCCAAGACTGTAAGAAACTACAGAAGGTGGTGTGCACAGCCCAGACCATCAGGGAAGCCAACTTTCCATCTACGGACTCCATTTACATGTATCGTTGCCGTGGAAAGGCCACCATCATCATCAAGACCCATCACATCCCGAAATGTTCTCCTACAACCTCTTCCGTCAAGCAGAAGATACAGAAGCCTGAATACACACGCAGGCAAGTTCAGGAACAGCTCCTTCTCAGCTGTCATTAGGCTGATGAATGGACTTCATAGCCTCAGGTAATGCTAACATTGATCTCGCTAACATTGAACTCGCTTAGCTCACGCCCTGTGCAATGTAACCGGTATGCCGCTGCTTAAGTCATCTACATCTGTACATCCTTGCTTACAATGATCTGCCTGTACTGCTGGTAAACAAAGCTTTTCACTGTACTTAGGTGCAAGTGACAATCACACAACAATCAGGTGATACTGGGCGGCGCACGTACGGTCAAAGGTTATCCTCCCTCCTTGTAATGCAACGTGACTTCCTGCAGATGGCAGCAACATGTCCACTTGCCAGTGTGATACCTGTGGAAGCTGGAGCTGAATCCAGGCGCAGCCGCGGCTGGTTTAATCAGTGAACGCTGAAGCTCTGTTAGGATTCCACACAGCTCGCTGGCATTTGGAGATATTAGTGTTTTAGTGGGGTAGGCTACAAATACTCGGCCAATTCCGATCGTGGACTAAGATCCTCAACCGAGATTCTCCATGGATTTGCAGCTGGCAACGAATTGGGCCTGAAACAAGGGTTAATTTATACACTTGAGTGCATCGCAGTTTAGGAAAGTGTCAAGGGCTGATCCGGGAGGCGAAGATCACTCCAGGTCAAACGGCCTTCCGTTACGTAAGAATTTTGAAATCCTGGGTAAAAACCGAAAGAACTGCAGATGCTGTAAATCTGAAACAAAAACAAAGTTGCTGGAAAAGCCCAGCAGGTCTGGCAGCATCTGTGAAGGAAAAAACGAATTAAATTCTGGGATTGCTTTCGTTAAACAGAGAAGGCTCAGTCTTGAGGGGAAGGGAGGGTCTAACACAGGGATTCTCAATAAGGAGTGGCTTAAGGAGAATCATAGGAACAGCAGCAGGCCATTCAGCCCGTCGATCCAGTTCTGCCATTCAATGAGAACATGGCCTATTTGCGTCTTCACTCCATACAGCTGCCTTTGACCCATATCCCTTAATATCCCTTATCTAACAAGGATGCATCTCAGATGAAAAAGATGAAAAAGATTGGTTAGAACCATTCATGATGAAACTGTTTTCTCACTGGTACTGAAAATCATTTACAGAAGAATTGGGGAGAATGAGGGCAAACATTGTTTTCTCAGTAAAGTCCTTAATATTTGCAATCATCAAATGTCCGTGACAAAAGATTCTCAGAGACTTCCAAAAGACAATTGGTAGTGTACTTTAGGGGTATAATTTACAGGTAAAACTGAAGCGCGGGGAGCAAATAGGGCAGAGATTTCAAATATTCAGTACGGACAAACGCCGGGCTGAATGGCCTCCTGCGCTGTAAGATGACCTGATTTTCCAATGTTGATGAAATCTCGTTTCCTGTGAAATCGCTGAGCTGCAGGTGTTCCATGCAGACAGGTGCAGGAAAAACCGAAAGTAGTTTGAATCAGGAAGTGCTGATTGTGAACATGGAATCCAGTCAGCAGAGAGAGAGTTGGACCCGGGGAGTAATTTGTCCTATTTGTTTGGATTTCTTCACCGATCCAGTTTCGCTGGATTGTGGACACAACTTCTGTCGCTCTTGTATCGGTCAGAGTTGGGAAAATGAAGAGATACGTTCCTGCCCAGAATGTAGACGGGAATTTCCGGAAAGAAAGCTCAGGATAAACCGGGTCTTAGCGAATCTGGCCGAGAAAGCTCGAAAATTAAAGCTGAGTTCGCAAGACAGGGAATGTAAACCTCTTTGGGAGGAACATCCGGAAGAACTGAAGCTGTTTTGTGAAACTGACAAGAAATGGATATGTTACGCCTGCGTAATTGCGTCGGAGCACAGAGAGCACCACTTCATCCCGATTGAAGAAGCTGTTGAAATCTACAAGGTAAGAGGAAACAGACTTTATTTCCCGATTATTGCATCACATTTTCATGGTCTCACACTTCTATTTTCTGATGTTCTCTTCCAATCCTAGGATCGTGTGAAATCTTGCATCGATTCTCTCTCAGAGAAGAAATCGGCGGCTCTGCAAATGGAGCGGCAGCAGAAAGAGAAGATTTCCCAAATTCGAGTAAAATCTCCCTGAGCTGATTTTCTGGGATCTTGGTTAGTTTCGTTCCCTTTATCGTGAAACATTAATGATGTTTCACATTTCATTTCACAGAGACATGCGAGCAGTCTGCAGACCCACATCACATCCGAGTTCACTAAAATGCACCAGATTCTCACTGAGAAAGAGCAGAGTTTACTCAGAGATCTCAGGGAAGAAGAGGAGAGGATTCTCAAAACGTTATCAGAGAATCTTTGGAAAATTCAGGAGAATTTAAATTCCATTCAGGAGAAACTCTTAATGTTGCAGAAGCAAATGAAACAGAAGCACGAACCGATACTACTTAAGGTGAGAAATGCAATTCACTGAAATTGAAGTCAACAAATAAGGGGCGAAGGGACTGATATAAATCAGTAATTTCACCCATCATTCAAAACTACTGGGAAGGTGATGGCCCAGTGGTATTATCACTGGACTGTTAATCCAGAGACCAAGGGGACCCAGGTTTGAATCTGATATAGACGGTAGGTGTCTGGATACAGAGGGTCAGTGTCCGCTGCCTGGATACAGAGGGTGAGGGTCTGCTGTCTGGATACAGAGGGTCAGCATCTGCTGCCTGGATATAGAGGTTCAATGTCTGTTGTCTGGATACAGAGGGCCAGTGACTGTTGGCTGGATACAGAGGGTCAGTGTCTGTTGGCTGGATACAGACCGTCAGTACTTGCTGTCTGGACATAGAGGGTCAATATTTTCTGTCTGGATACAGAGGGTCAGCATCTGCTGTCTGGATACAGAGAGTTAGTGTCTGCTGTCTGGATACAGAGGGTGTGTGTCTGTTTTCTGGATATAGACAATGACTTCTGTCTGGATATAAAGGGGCAGTCTCTGCAAACTCAGATGTGTGTTTGATTTGTTTCAGGAGGAAGCTTGTCCGAAGGGAAGGTAAGATAAGGGTATTATTTGAATTTTCCACAGTTTGGTAAAATAATTTAAAGAAATTATTCTGGTCAATACATAACAAGCCTTTTATTGTGTGCAGGATGAGTCACCAGAATAATGGGCTGCCAAGCGCAGACCCCACTCTGTCTATCGATAAATTCAACGGCCCGTTACAGTACGCGGTGTGGAGAGAAATGATCGCTGCCATTAATCCAGGTAAATCTCAGATTCATTCCTATTTCCTAAATGATATCTTATTTCTATGAAAGACTGATCCGCCAATTCCATCAAACGGCATCTTTAGGAAAGGATAGGTAATGTTTATTTTCTTCCTTCCCTTGCCATTTCCCCGTGTCAGTTCCTTCCCTCCTCCCCACCCCACTTCTCTGTGGGATCTGGTGTGGACCTAGACCCTTTCTTTTCTGATGAAGGGTCTAGGCCCGAAACGTCAAGCTTTCCTGCTCCTAAGATGCTGCTTGGCATGCTGTGTTCATCCAGCTCCACACCTTGTTATCTCGGATTTTCCAGCATCTGCAGTACCTATTATCTCTGTGGGATCTGCTCTGGTTCCAAATCGCTCAGTTTGGTTTTAGTTAAATTTCTCTTTTTGACTTCGTTCTTTTGGTCTCGTCCTTTTTCCCCTTCTGCTGGTGTCTGTATCTTTCCCACTCTCCCTCGGTGTCCATCCAACTGGTCACTATAGTGGGAATTCTGCAATGATCCGGGATTGTGTCCCTGGCCTGCATTTTCAGTGACTCTCTGTGTAATCCTTGAATGATTTGGCCAGGGGTCAGGGGTGGAGGGGTGGCGGGGGGTGGCTGGTGGTGTCGGGAGTTGTGGTGCGGAGGGGTGGTGGGTAGAGAGTCACTCTGCTGGATTTGAGAGCAACAGGAAACTGGGGAAGATGGGGAATGGGAAACAAGGACCTGGGAAACAGAGGGAATGGGGAAACACAGGGAAAGGGGAAACAGGAACTTGGGAAACACAGGGAACTGGGAAACAGGGGATTAAGATCCACAGGGGATTGGGAAATGCAGGGAGCTGGGAATCACTGGGCGTGGGAAAGACAGGGGTCTGGGAATCACAGATATATCGGCAACGCAGGGAACTGGGAAACACAAGATCTAGGAATGGCAGGGAAGGGGAAACCGCAGGTAATTGGGAAATATAGGCGAATGGGAATCACAGGGGAGTGGAAACATAGGATCAGGGAACCACAGAGACTGGGAATCACAAGGGACTGATAACCACAGGAGACTGTGGACTACAGGACTGGGAACTGGAAGCTCACGGAACAAGGTACCACAGGGGAGTGGGAAACATGGGGAACTGGCGACCACAGGGAACTATAATCACAGGAGAGTGGGAAGCGCGGTGGAGTGGAAAGGTCAGAGAACTGGGAGTCACAGGGGACTGAGAAATACAAGGACTGGGAAGCACAGGAAACTGGGTATCAGAGTGTCTGGGAAACACAAGGAAGTTGGGATCAGCGGGGATGGGGAAACACAGTAAAGTGGGAAGCTCAGGGGACTGAGAATCAGGTGTTCTGGACAGATGGGGACGTTTTAATACAGGGGCCTGAGGTTCGCAGCAGACTGGGGAGATTGTGCTCGTTCTGGTGGCTTGGCCCCAGGTAATCAGTGGTTCGTAAACCTTCAGCAACTTTGCAGAATCCCGTATGAGCGCGGGAAGAGAATGTGATTTGTGGGGCCGAGTGCACATCCATAGCTAATAACAAAACCTGGATCCTTTCAGAAACCCAGGGAAATCCGGGAATCTCCTCAGTGAGCTCTTTAAAAAAGAGGCTGTTGGGAACTCGATGAGTGACGGTGTTAGTTGATTTCTCCCCCAGCTCCAGCCTCTCTGACTCTGGATCCGAACACAGCGCATCCCCGGCTCATCCTATCTGAGGACCGCACCAGTGTGAGAGTCGGGGACAAACGGCAGGAGCTCCCTGACTCCCCGGAGAGGTTTGATCGTTGGCTCTGTGTCCTGGCATCGGAGGGATTCACATCAGGGAGACATTACTGGGAGGTGGAGGTGAGGGGCAAGACCTGGTGGCGTGTGGGAGTGAGCCGAGAGAATGCCGAGAGAAAGGGAAGAATTGACCTGTGTCCCAAGACTGGATATTGGACTGTGTGGCTGAGGCACAACAATATGTATCTTGCTGGAACTGATTCGGTGACTGCCCTGTCGCCTAGTGTGGCCCCCGAAAGGATCGGGGTTTTCCTGGACTATGAGGGTGGACAGGTGTCATTTTACAATGCAGACACCATGTCCCACCTCCACACTTTCACCCACACTTTCACTGAGAGGATCTTCCCACTTTTCCACCCGGGACCACATGACAGCGGACATAATTGTAGACCCCTGACAATCTGTGGCCTGAAAGGTCACTGACACACACATCCCATAATCTCACACTGCCTCCTGCTGGCTGGAAGCTGCAGGGGATGGCTCTGTTGCGCCGGCTGCTGCTGGTTCTTGTGTACGGCGGTACAGTGCAGTGACCCTATGCTGCTGGTGAGCTTTGTTTCGTCGGCTCCGGGGAACAAACTGACCTGAAGGTAGGAACACGAGGAGTCCGTTCAGCCCTTCCAGACTATACTGCCATTGAACCGGATCGCGGCTGGCTTGTATGTCGATCCCATTCACCCGTCTTACTTCTGAACAACCCATCCCATGCCATGTTTTATCTTTTTAACTGAGCACCCGATGCAAAAGCGCTTTCGTCGGCAGGTGTGAAGGCGAAGTATTTTAATGACAAGTCACCGAACTGCATTTGGCCAATTTACAAACCTCTCCCAGCCAGAGGAAACAGTTTCTTCAGAGCCAATCTATCAAAACAAACACTGAATCAGTTCTGTCTCACCTCCACAACCATCTTCGGAATTTCACACTGAAGGTAAATTTGTTCTGCTTCCGCTCTCCAATTGCACACTTCCAGCAGTGACCTCTCTGAGAACTGACCTTCAGCTTTCTGTATTACAGCCCTCCTGTAATAAAAGCAAGCCTCCCATATTGATTGATTGTCCACTTTCTCTCCATGGCTACTGTAACATTGCTCCACTCAGCCACATATCTGAACAGCTCAGAACTTAGACATTAAGCTGCACTCGCTTCCTTGAATCCATTATTCCCAAGGACATATGTTTACCGTGTTGGAAAATCAGGATAATTTTTTAAAAAACATAGTTCGAAAGCTATGATAATTTTATATTTGATTTAAATTGCCTTCAGTTTCTGTCCAGTCACAAACATTTGCTTTCTATCTGTAAACTGTATCCTAAATTCTGCTGTTGTAGAGATATTCTCTCATAGAACCCCAAGTGTGTGGAAGCAGGCCATTTAAACTATCGAACCCACACTGACCCTCCGAAAGAACATTTCACATTCCATCCAGACCCACCCTATCCCTATAACGCTGTTTTTTCCGGGAATAACTCACCTAGCCTGCACATCCCTGGGACACGATGGGCACTTAAACATGGCCAACCCACCTAACCTACACATCATTGGACTGTGGGAGGAAACCGGAGCGCCCAGAGAAAACCATTGAAACTTCACACAGAGACAAGCCCCCACTCCCTCTCCGTGCCCGAATGATCAGTTCTGAGGGGGCACTGGGCACAGTCTCACTGAGGCTCACATCAATTGTTCAACAAGTTAAAATGGTCACTGAAAAATACAAGGACAGCCAGAGAAATAAAATGGAGACAAGTGATCTGGGATCAATTTGATTAACTCCACCTGCTCCCAAGAAATAGCTGGATGCTCTGGATATTGGACAGGATGTGTCCAGTGACAGTGATGTTGTCAGTCAGGATTTCTCACATTAAGCCTTCCAGGTCGGGAACATTGTAACTGGTGTTTAACTGCAGAGCAGAGGGGCACAGCCTGGTGCAGGGAGAATGCAGATTGGGTTGAAGGAGAGGCCTGGAAACATCTCAGAGTCTTTCGAAAGACCGAATTCAGAATATTTCCGTGTCCACTTTTATTGTTACATTTTTCCAGAGTCACTGGTACAGTTCCCAATAAACAGCCCACAAGCCACCAAAATAACACTAAGTAGGTGGCAGGCTTTTATTTCCTGGCAGTGTCACACTGTTTCCTCAAAAATAAAGCAGACAGTGCTGGAGAAATTCAGCAGGTCTGGCAATAGCCGTGGAGAGAGAAACAGAGTTAATGTTTCGATCCGGAATGATACTTTGGAATTTATTCAAGTTGGAAAAGTGCCGGGGTCTCATGTTGTTGTAAGAACAGGGAGGAGTGAGTGGAACAATAGAGAAGCCACTTTTCCCACTTTCTGATCTGAATGGCTTGTCCAGCAATATTGTATAACATGTCTATTTAATTCTGGCCAATAAAATGTCTTCATATTTTAACCTATGATTTTTTTCACTAATAGCCAAATAGTCTGCCATTATAATTCCATAAGCCACTTGTAAAATTTTGTTACTCTCCTAAAGTTGGATTACAACCTGATAGCCTTCAGCCCATTCCCCATCGCGTGGTATTTGAGATTGTCTCTAAACCCTAATCACTACTTTACCTTTTAAATAATAATAGTCAGTCCTTGCTTATGATTCATTCTCTACACAGGGTTTTCATTGCAGATCTATCCACTGTCTTCCACTTCTGGTTAAGACGATTGGCTGAACATGGGAGCCGCACTGTCATTGCCTTCATTGTTTTAATCAAGTTTTCACCAGCTGTTTAAGATAACTGAATGTCCAAGTCCTCTCCCTCTGTGTAGACCCTTCCTCTTCTTGTACAATTCTATTGGCCCGTGAACTAGTCAGAGCACAGCCAGGATTCAATCCAGGATGTTCTCCTTTAGTATCTCAGTCTTGCGCCCATTAAACAGTTTAATCATCTGCATCCTGCTCTGCTGATGGGCCACTACACACATTCACAGCTTTTCCTATTAGGACACACTGTAACATTAAAGTGCAAAACTTCTTAGTCCCTTCAACGTCACAGCCACCTTTTCAAATGAGGTGAAATATCTTTCAACTCCCTCTATAAGAATATAAGGCACAACCTCAAAAATAGGCCATTTAGCCTATCAAGACCATTTCTCCATTCAATGAGATCATGGCTGATCTGATAGTCATGAACTCTACTTTCCTGCCTTTTCCCCATAACTCCATAAGTCTGTCTGTTTATCTCATCCTTGAATATTGTCAATGACTCAGCCTCGCTAACCCTCTGCAGTAAATAATTGCACAGATTCGCTGTCCTCTGAAAGAAATTCATCCTCATCTCCGTCTTAAATGTGTGACTCCTTATTCTGAGTGTATACCTTCTGTCTGTTCGCACACCCACAAAGAATCTGAGCTGCTGTGGAAACATACACTTTACAGACAGCTTGCAGCCTCCACCTGCCAGTACTGATGGTAGAGGCTTCAAACAATTTTCATTGCATGTATTACCATGGGGGAGATGTTATCGTAATGACGCTAGATAGTCTTCTGGTCACACAAAGTCAAACATTAACACCACAGTTGGCAGAATTCAAATTTAATTAATAAATTCTGGATTTCAAAGACTATGTCGGTAATGGTGACCATGAAAGGAAAAAACATATAATCTGATACATTAATATCCTTGAGCACTGGAAATCTAATATCCTTAGCCACAAGAGATTCTGGGCCCACAGAAATTGGTCAGTTGCAATGTAATTAGGGGCAGGCAGTGATGCCCATCTTTCCATCAAACATTAAAGCAAATAAACTAACCTGCTCTGGTGCTTTACATGTTTTGGAAAGCTTTAAAAGTACTCAGTCTGTTTGGCCACTTTATAAACACACCTTGATTTGCTTTCACATCCTGGAGTGTACCTTCAACCTAGTGATAGTCATTTAGAAGGAGGAATAGTACCCACTGAGCTACAGACCTCATGTTTACACAGATACACTGCAAGTCTCAGATAGGCTTTATTTGATTTGATTTATTTTTGTCACATGTGCCTAGGTACAGTGAAAAGTCTTGTTTTGCAGGCAGAACAAGTAGATCATACCATACAAAGTGCATAAGGGTATTAGAGCAAAGTGACAAATCTAATGTTATGGTTGTAGAGAAAGTGCACAAAGAGTGAGGTCAACATTAGATTTAAAATTTGAGAGGTCCATTCAGAAGTCTGATAACAACGGGGAAGAAGCTGTTCTTGAATCTGTTGGTATCTGTGTTTAAGCTTTTATATCTTCTGTCCACCGGAAGGGGTTGGAAAAGGTTATAACCTGGGTGGGAGTTTTTGGTTATGTTGGCCGCCTCTCCAAGGAATATGGAGTAGATGGAGTCAATGGATGGAAGGTTGACACGTGTGATAGACTGGCCTGTGTTCACAACTCTCTGTAGTTTCCTATGGTCCTGAAAAGAGCAGTTGCCATACCAAGCCACCTTCAACCAGATAGAAAGCTTTCTGTGGTGCAGCTATAAAAATTGATAAAAAAAATTACAGACATGCCAAGTTTCCATAGCTTCCTCAGGAGGTAGAGGCGTTATTGTGTTTTTTTCACAGTAACATCAATGTGGGGGGACCAAGACAGATTGTTGGTGACCATCACTCCTAGGAACTTGATGCTCTTGACCACCTCTGCAGTATTGATGAAGACAGAGGCATGCCCTCCACCTTGCTTCCTGAAATCAATGACCAGCTGTTTCCTTTTGCTGTTGTTGATGGAGAGATTGTTATCTTTACACCATGCCACTAAACATTCTATCTCTTCCCTGCATTCTGCCTCATCATTGTTTGAGATCAAATCCACAATGGTGGGGTCATCAATGAACTTGTACATGAAGTTAGGATGGAATTTGGCCACACAGTCATGAGTTCACAGGTAATATTGTGAGGTGCTGGGTATACAGTATTGTGGGGCGCTAGTGTTGAGGATTATCATGGAGGTGATGTTGTTGGCTATCCTTGCTAATTGCAGTCTGTCAGGTAGGAAATTGAGGAACCAGTTGCAGAGAGCTGAGAAGAGACATAGGTCTTGGAATTTGGAATTTAGTTTGGTTGGAATTATGATGATGAAGGCAGAGTTGTAGTCAATAATTAGGAGCCTGATATAGGTATCCTTTTTATCCAAATGTTTCAGGGATGAGTGTAGGGCCAGGCAGATGGCATCTGCCAACGACCTGTTGCAATGGTAAATGAATTGCAAGGGATCAGGGCAGGCAGGGTAGCTAGAGTTGGTGTGAGCCATGACCAATCTCTCAAAGCATTTCATAATTATGGAGGTCAGAGCCACCGGACTGTTGTCATTGAAGCATGCTGCATCTGTTTTTTTTGGCACTGGGATGATGGTAGTCTTCTTGAAGAATGTGGGAGCTCAGATCATAGTCAGGAGAGGTTAGGGCTGTTAGCAATTGGTCCCGCCAAGTCGCCTGAACAGGATCTGAGTGCACGGCCAGGGACTCCATCCAGGCCAGTCGCTTTCTTTGGGTTCACTCTCGCAAAGGCTGATCTACTGTCTGCAGCAGTGATTGTGGGTAGAGGTGCAGCCGAGGCTGTCAGGGATGCTGACACCATTTCATTGACCTTCTGTTGGAACCAGGCATAAAGTGCATTGAGTGCTTCAGGGAGGGATGTATTTTTGTCCGGTATTCTGTTCTGCTTTGCTTTGTAGCCCTTTATGTCGTGTATGTCTTTCCACAAACAATTGGTCTCCATGTGGTTAGTTTGGGTCTCTAGGTTACTCCGATATTTCCTCTTGGCATCTCCCGTGGCCTTACGGAGGTTGTATCTGGATTTTCTCTAAAGGTTAGAATTGCCTGACCTGAATACCTCACACCTGGATTTCAGTAGGGAATGGATCAATCCACTCACTCTATTCTACTGGTTAACTTATTATTTCTGGGTATGTGCCTCTTCCTTTTCAGTTAACAGAGGTCATGATGTGAAGGTGCAGGTGTTGGACTGGGGCGGACAAGGTCAGAAATCAGCTGACACCAGGTTAGAGTCCAACAGATTTATTTAAAATCATCAAAATGCAATTTTCTCTGATTCAAAAGCTTGTGATTTCAAATAAACCCATTATCAGAGGGACAGTCTTTCATGAACTTCAAAATTTATCAGGGATATAATTGTCTTTCAACACAGTCATTTTCACTAACAACAAAACCAGGAGCAGTTTAATTAAGATGCAGGTCTCACTGATTACTTTCTTCAGCTGATTTTTCTGCATTTTTTTTCCTGACTAGGCCTGACACATCCACATGGTGCATGATAACTGTTCCTTCCCAAACATATTGTTCACTTCTTTCGTGAACTGACTTGCAAACCATTCTCCACTATCAAGATCAAAACCTCCCAAATTCCCCAGCTCCCAATGCATGATGTTATCACTTAGAGCTGAGACTGGCAAGACAGACAGATCAAACTTATCTTTACATTGAGGGATGCAAACAGGTAAATAAAGGTTTAATTACTTTTGTAATGTGATTTTTTAAAAAAAGCCCTGGATACAAGCAAAGCAGCAGATAGCTCAATAACAATGGTTACCTTTGAATTGATCAGATAACAAGGTTTTGGGAAATAATACCAAACAGCTTTTAACAACTTTTAAAGCATTCTTTTATCCTTGTGTTTAGCAAAGACTGCACTTTATAACAGCAGTCACATCCAAACACAATCAAACTTATCCATTAGTTGCTAAATAAAAAAGTTATTAAGTCAAATACTTACTGTTACATAAGTTCTACTTTAAAAAAATCACTAGGCTAGCATTTATTGCCAATCCTTAGTTTCCCAGAGAGAAGGTAAGAGCCAACCACATTGCTGTGGGTCTGGAGTGGCATGTCGGTCAGACCAGGTAAGGGTGGCCACTATCTTCCCTGAAATCCCGAGATTCCCTCCCTAATGGCATTGTGGGTCTACCCACAATGCATGGACTGAAGCAGTTTAACAAGACAACTCAGTACCATCTTCTCAAGGGCAGCTAGGGACAGAATAAATGCTGGCCTAGCCAACGATGTAGATGGGTTCCTGCCAGAATGGTTATCATGAGTTTTAACTGTTTTAGATTTTAGTTTTAGTGTTAAACTTTTAAGTGCACTATTTTTATCGAATTAAAATGGTCCACTTTGTGGGACTTGACCTTGCCCGAGTCCCTAGGCTATTAGTAGAGGATAATACTATTAGGGCCTCCCCTCACCATATTACGCGGATATTCATTCTCTCGTAGCAGTTCCTGATACTAATTCAAATATTTACAAACTAAATACAGCCAATGATTAACATCCTCAGAACTTCTGACAGCATCGGTGAAGAGAGAAACAGAATCAATGGGCAGAGTTTAAACATGACAGATCCATATACAATGGTGGGGGTGACAGTGGGGCTGGAGAGAGCCTGATAATTTCTGGAGTTAGCGGTGTCTCCATGTTGGGAATTAAAGTGAGCATTACCATGGATCTTCACCCCCACCCAGTAAATCATATTGATTGACGAATGGAAGAGGATGAGCAGTCTGACCCACTCAACGATGTTTATGAAGTTTCAAACTTGACTCTCAAACTCACTTATGGGTTAGATTATTAACCTTGAGAGCTCCTGTTGATAAAAATTGACTGTCTGTCATGGAGTATATAACTTTTTTGACTAGCCAGCACCCTGTAACTGCATCATTTACGAAATGGGTTAATGGAAACAATTTTAACTGTTCCCCTACGCAGAGAACACATCTCTTAACAGACCTGCTGTTGATTTATGACAATAGATATTTTACAAATATAAATACAGAAGAATTAGGAGTAAGTGTTGATCATCCAGCTGTAAAACCTGCTCCATGTTTCAATAAGATCATGGTTAATCTAAATATAGCCCTTAGTCCACATTATTGCCCAGCCCCCCAGCACAGATACCCCTCTTTGCCCCAGCTCCACACAGTTAATATGAGAACCAGCCTTGGAAATCAAATCCTACACACTCTTAACTGGAATGCCATTACTGCTCCAAGAAAGTAAATATTGTGAATAAAGTATTGAATGAAAACTGGTCACTCAATACAGGAATTGCCTCACTGACAGAAGAATTAATGTTTCCATTAACTCCCAATCCAACATGAGTGAACTCATTAAACAAGGTAACAAGGCGTGGGGCTGGATGAACACAGCAGGCCAAGCAGCATCATAGGAGCAGGAAAACTTGACGTTTCGGGCCTAGACCCTTCATCTGATGCTGCTTGGCCTGTTGTGTTCATCCAGCCCCATGCCTTGTTATCTCGGATTCTCCAGCCTCTGCAGTACCTTTTATCTCATTAAACAAGATCTTGACTTGCTCAAATTGTTCCATGGTTCACTAATTAAAGCTTCAATGTTAGACTGGACTGTTTATTTTATAACTGTGTTTTCACGTCGTTTCTTGCCTTTTAATTTCCTCCATTGCCTAACCCTAGTCATTGTTCCAATAGGCATCCGATCATATCCATGCAATGTAATATTTTTGTGAATTTCTCGATCTACCTCAGAACAGTTTGTGAAAGAGTAAAAGAACATTTTCTTTTGTATTCCCTGACTCTTAGACTATTTTATCCAATGCTCTAATTATACGAATCAGAGGGACGCTTGTTCCTGCATGGTTGAAGTGGAGGCCATTCTGAACATATCGCATTGTCAATATTGCTGCAAACCCCTCCTTCATTAATCCCTTTATTCCCTTTTAGGGAGTAGCTCCGAAACACACATTCAACTCTGTCATCTCCCTTACCCTGGGCTAATTCGCACTTTTCTTGCAGTCATCGAAAGATCACGATATCTGTGCTTCTATGTTTCGTGTTATTTTAGCTCACCTCCCCAGCTTCCTCAGAGGAAACTCTTTCTTAACCATGTAATTCCTATCACTGAGGAGGTTAATCTTCCCTGCCCAACTTTTGTCTTCTCTCCAGTCTCACTTCATCCCGTGCCCTTTCTTTGCCAACGACTGAAAAGAACGTCTCATCTCTCACGGCAACGAACTTCCTCACGCCCCAGTTTTCCTGTGTTTATGGAATATTCTGTAGAATTGTATGGTCACCGTCTAAAAGCAGTTCTTTATAAAACAAAAATAATTCGGGAGAGAAATTGCTTTTTGGCGTCAGTTCAAAATACGCGTCAGTGTGGTGTAAAATACTGCAAGGGAGCAGCGGATTGAGAAATATAGATATCTCTTGTAATGAAGAGATACCAGAGCTACGCTGTATCCTCAATCATTCGTTCCGTACTGGAGCAGCGTTCTCTGCCAATTCCCTCCTCCTGCCCAATCCTCTCTCAGTCTCCCTACTCCCCATCCCCGGACAACCCTATAATATTTCCATTCCCCTTCTGGGCTCGGAGACCGTTGATCATTTACTCAGAATTCATTCTTCAGACCAGCTGGAGAGCAGCAATAATTCCCTGAGCACTGCAGCGAATTTAACGGGGAAATCGCTGCGCTCCAAGTACTCAGGCGGATCAGCGACTTCGAAACTTAAAACTACAAATATTATCAAGTGCTGACTGTGAATATGGCTTCCAAACAGCAGGTTCACAGTTTGACAGAGGAAGCAATTTGTCCCATTTGTCTGGATTTCTTCACCGACCCGGTTACAATGGATTGTGGACACAATTTCTGCCACTTCTGTGTCAACCAGAGTTGGGGAAAGCAGGAGATAAACCCCTGCCCGGAATGTTGACGGGAGTTTCCGGAAAATAATCTCAGAGGCAGTCGGGCGAATCTGGCCGAGAAAATTCGCAAACTAAGTCTGAATCCACCAGAGAAGGGAAGCGAACATCACTGCGAGGAACACCAGGAAGAACTTAAGCTGTTTGGTGAAACTGACGAGAAATTGATCTGCCTGATTTGTAGGGATTCCCAGGAACACAAATCTCACAACTTTATGCCGATTAAAGAAGCTGTTGGAATCTACAAGGTAAAAGGAAAGATCCCATCCCCTGATTATTACATCACATTTTCATGGTCTCACTTTCTTTTCCTGATTTTTCTCTCCCAATCCCAGGATCGGGTGAAATCTTCCTTAGATTCTCCCACAGAGAAGAAATCGGCGGCTGTAGAAATGGAGCGGCTGCCGAAACAGAAGACTACCCAAATTCAGGTAAAATCTCCTTGAGCTGATTCTCTGGGATCTCAGTTAGTTTTGTTCTCTCTAACACGGGACATTAATGATGTTACCCACTTCATTTTATAGAAACAGACGAACAGTCTACAGACCCACATCAAATCCGAGTTCGCTCAGATGCACCAGTTTCTCACCGAGAATTTACTTGGAGATCCCAGGGAACAGAAGGCAATTACTGTTGAACTAAGGGCGGAAAATCTTCAAGTTATTCAGGAAAAAATAAATTCTATTGAGGAGTCTGAAAGTCTGAAAAATTGTTGGAAGAAAAAGAAACAGTGATATTTTTGAAAGTAAGGGATTATGTTTCAGTTTAGTTCAGTGAAAGTGGCGCAGAATATGAGTGGCTCAGTGATAACAGGGTGTGGAGCTGGAGGAACACAGTAGGCCAGGCGGCATCAGAGGAGCAGGAAAGCTGATGTTTCGGTCGGGACCCTCCGTCAACTTTCCTGCTCCTCTGATGCCGCCTGGCCTACTGTGTTCCTCCAGCTCCACACCCTGTTATCTCAGGTAAACAATACGATTGGCTCATTTGTTTTTATATTAAATTTAGCATTTCCCAAAAATGCAGAACGACCTGATAGTGTAGGAATGGTGCTTTGTTTTCTGTGGACTGGAGGAAAGCACTATTATAAACCCAAGGATTGCTAACGGATGACTGTGGTTTTGCAAATAATGTCATTCCATTCTAAGTACCGTTTAACCGCTGTTTGGGGCGGCGATTTTCGATTGGTCCTTCAGCTAGCAACAAGCATTGATTGGTCTGTGGACTGCGAATCTCTTATAAATATCAAAGGCTTTCTGCCTGGCAACATGATATGATTGGCTTCCAGGTGTTTGGAAAACTTCTCTGAGTGTGAACGTTTGGCAGAAAGCACCAGACCTCTGGAGGAAAAAGAGATGCTTTTGCTCAGTCGTAGAAAGAGTCTCAAACTTGGACTTGGCCGTATTTTCTAACCTGTCAGCAGTTGCTGTAAGCTGTGACAGACTGTTTGCCTGTTTCTATGAAATGCAATGTGAAACATAATTACTGTCCCCGCGGAAAAGAATAGAAAACTAACCGAAAATCAGCTCAGGGAGATTTTACCCGAATTTGGAAAATCCGCCGATTTCTAAAGAAGCTAAAGAAGCTAAAGAACCTAAAGAAGATTTCGCCCGATCCTGGGACTGGGGGAGAAAATCAGAAAATAAAAGTGTGAGACCATGAAAATGTGATGAAATAATCAGGGGATAGAATCTGTTTCCGTTTGCCTTGTAGATTCCAACACTCTTCCTCAATAAACCAGAGACTTTATCTCTGCCACCATGTACCTGCTACAAACCAGTGAAAGCATCTGGAGAGGGTAGACTGAGAGGCAGCATTGTGATCAATTAAAGCATCATCTCAATCACTTCCCAGTGAGCAGGGATCATTCAACTGCCTTCCCAGTCTGCACCTCCATCCTTAACATGTGTGCGCATGAGTGAGGGGATTAGCGTTTCAACCTGAAGTCATAGCGCAGTGGCTCAGTGGTTAGAGCTACTGCCCCACAGTACCAGGGACATGAGTTCGATTTCACCCTTGGGAAACTGTGTGGAGTTTGCACGTTGTCCTTGTATCTATGTAAGTTTCCCCCAGGTACTCTGGTTCCTCACCCACAGCTCAAAGATGTGCAGTAGGTGGATTGGCCATGCTATGCTCAATTGCCCATAGTGTTTAGGGACATGCAGGCTAGGTGGATTATGCAAGGTTATAGGGTCTGGGTGGGATGCTCTTTGGTGATTCAGTGTGGACTCAATGGGCCAAATGTCCTGATTCTACAATGTGAGGATTCTATGGTTTTATATGTCGATGGTTCATTATTGTTTGCCTGTAGTTAAATCTATTTATTTGTAATACATAGCATTCCTTGCTAAATCAAGAAACCTCGGCAATGCTTTCTGATAACCTGATTGCGTAAGTCAGGTAATAGATCACAGATCATAGAATCCCTACAGTGTGGAAACAGGCCCTTCAGTCCAACAAGTCCACACCGACACTTGGAGCAACCCACCCAAACCCACACACCCCTGAACACTATGGGCAATTTAGCATGGCCAATCCACCAAGCCTGCACATCTTTGGACTGTGGGAGGAAACCAGAGCACCCGGAGGAAACCCACGCAGACATGGGGAGAATGTGCAAACTCCACACAGACCGTCACCCAAGGCTGGAATTGAACCCGGGTCCCTGGCGCTGTGAGCTGCCGTGCCGCCCCAAAACTGGAGAATTCAAACATACTTTTTTTTAAGACTTCAACTTTGCGATAATTCCGGGAACAGTGGAATTTGATTTCTAATGCACCACCTCAGTGAGGTGTAACAACTGATCGATTGATTTTCAGTTTCTGGGCTGATTCACAATTCTGACTGTATTGTGCTGTGGAGTACAGTGACAGGGAAACACCTGAAGCTGGATGGAGTTTGTTATCATGACCTTCACAATTAATTTGTAATTATTCTTATGGTGTCTAATATAATAATCTCCTGAAACCCACATTACAAAGTAACAGCGATATTTGATGAGTCTGTGTTCAATGCACAGTATGAAAGTGACTACCTGTGAATGGTCTGATAGTGATATGAATCTGACACTGATTATCGACATTTCACTCTACCTGGTTTCTATCAAATGTTACAAACTAATGTGGCCTAATTTTCACTGCATATTTTTAAAAGATATCCTACTGGAAATTACTTAACCTTTCAATGTTCAGCATAGTTTAATGTCACATCACGTTGTCTATGTCATTTTATATGATCAGTATGGGCCCTGTCTCATCGACATAGTCTGACTCAAAGATCATATCCTTCTCATTCTTTCACCTTTAGTGCTGTCTAGCTTCTCCATCCAGGCATCCCTGCTGTTTGTCTGAATCATTTCTTCTGGTAGCCAGTTTTACATTGAGAAAATGTAATTTCCCACTGAATTTCATTGTGGCCATTTCATATTTACAGACCAGTACACGATGCCTGTCCTCTTTAAACATATCTTAACAAATGCCTAAATAATCGCCTGTATCTGACTTATCCACATATTTTGTTTTTTGTGGGATAAATGGCCCAGCCAACTTGTACTTTCCCCATAGCCATTCAAGGGCCATACATGGGCCACTCAAGAAGGGTGGGCAATGGGGAAACTACGGGGCTATGTCAGATAGTGAGATGAGGCGAGTTGGTCCAGGGCAAGAAAGCACAGACTGGAATTCCTTAGTTGCTGCTTCCCTCACACTTTGGTATGGTTCTTTTTTCTTTGAATATCTTTGCGTCCATATCTCAACAATTCCCAGCGGATTGTAATAATGTGAATGTAATTCCTGCTTTCTGGACGTAGACAGTCAGTCTCTGTCAACTCAGATTTGTGTTCTGTTTATTTCAGGAGGAAACATCTCCGAAGAGGAGGTAGGACATGCACATTACTGAAACTCAGTGCAAGTTGGTGACATTATTCAAGAAAGTGGCTGTGATCAATTTACTGCTAACTGGTTATTATTTACAGGATTAGTGAGGATATCAATTTGCTGTCACTGACAGAAGGAGTCCTGTCTATTGAAAAGTACAACAGCCCTTTACAACTCGCAATGTGGAGGGAGATGCTCGATCACATCAGGCCAGGTAAAACCTTTACAAATTTCTAGGTGCAGTTTCATATCAAATATTTAAGTCTAATCTCTCAAATGATGCCAGCATGATATAGTTGTTAAGGTTTGTAGTTTAATGTGCTTCAGACCGGAATCCCAGACTTTTACATGGGCCTTCTGAAAAGCCCTTCCTGTCATGCAATAAGTGAAGTGAATCATAGAATTTGTACAGTCTGGAAGCAGGCCATTCAGCCCTCCAAGTTCACAAGGACCCTCCAAAGAACGTCCCACCCAGACACACCATTGCCGTATCCTTGTAACCCTGCATTTCCCATGGTTAACCTACGTGACCTGCACATCCTTAGATATTATGGGCAATTTAGCATGGGTAATCCACCAAACCTGCACATCTTTGGACTGTGGGAGGAAACCGGAACACCTGGAGGAAACACATGCAGACACAGAGAAGACATGTAAGCTCCACATAGACAGTTGTATGACGGTGGACCCGAACCTACGTCCCTGGTGCTGTGAACCATTGAGCCACCATACTGTCATTGACAGTACAAAAACCACTGCTTGAGCTTTGCAGAATTCAGTAAGAGGTGTATAAAACTCGCTGGTGAAGTTGTTTGTGGGAAGCAGCTCACTATTTCTCCCCAGTGTGCTCCTGCTGCCTATCATAATGCCCTGTGCCCACTGGCGCTTGTCCTGTTGGGAGCGAAGGGAACAGTTTCAGTCCCCACTCGTGGTCACTGTACTGCTGTTACATGGGGCGAGCATGAGGAATATTGATTTGTGTAATGTGGGGACTCCTCATTTGGGAAACAGAACTGAAGGTTCACTTTGGGTTCTCCTGTTGTTTAAATGGTATTCGGATGGAGTAGCCTCCTTCTTTGGGAATGTGTCTCCACAGTGTAATGGGAATGTTCCTGTTGGTCAGTGAGACTGTCCTCTGCTCTGGGCTGAGGAGAAGGTGATCAACATTTGTCCCGCCTGCTCACTCAGAAACTGTGTGTGATCTGAGGGCAATGAGGAGGTTCTTGGGTAGAAGTTCCCATTCCTGACTGACCTTTAAATTGACCAGTTCTATTCTGTCTGAGGTTGTGTTACATGTTTCATGAGATTCATGGGGTGCAATTTTGTGGATGGGTTGCACATGGATGTAACTAGAATGAACATGCTCCTGTGTGAAGACACCGTTTCTCTGGAGGCAAATTGAAGATATTCAGTGAAAATAAAGAACAGCGGATACTGGAAATCTGAAACAAAACCAGAAAGTGCGGGGTAAACTCAGGCAGCATCCGTAGAGAGAAACAGATGTTCCAACCTTGCACTTCGTTTTTATTTATTGCTCAGGAACATGGACACTTGCCCCTTGCTGTCCGCATGAGAACATATCAACCAGTCCGTGAGTGTTTGAACTCACTTCCATTGGGCCTGATGAAAATGTCTTTTCCTTCCCGCAAGTTTCGGGTGTTTGTTTTTCCAATCCACTCCCCTCCCCCGCCCCATGATAATACAGAGAGGAGACAATGAGACATCAATGTTGAGGTCTCGGTGAAGATTAAGCCTCCAAGTTATTCCCAAATTTCTTGGTCCTGGTTCTTTGTGTATTTCCCAGTGTCTGTGTGTCTCTTTGCTGGGCTGCAGATTTCTTATAGAGGGGCCTAAGGTGTGTGAGGGCACTGCAGAAATAAGAGAGGTTCCATAAATGGCTAGAAGAACCTAACTGAAACAGCGTGATTTGTACTTTCCTCCCAGATCCAGCCTCTCTGACTCTGGTTCCAAACACAGCACCTCCACAGCTCATCCTGCCTGTGGACGGGACCAGTGTGAGACTTAGAGACAGACAGCATTCACTCATCCACGGATCGAAGAGGTTCGATTCCTGGTTCTGTGTCCTGGGATCTGAAGGATTCATATCAGGGAGACATTACTGGGAGGTGAAGGTGGGGAATAAGACTTTTTGGGGCCTGGGAGTGATTCTGGAGTCTTCCAGGAGGACAGGGAACGACCTGAGCCTTGAGGCTGGCAATTGGACTCTGTCGCTGAGTCCCAGCAGTGGCCATGTTGCCCTTACTTCATCCTCAAGGAGCTCCCTCACACTGAGTGTGGACCCCAAGAAGATAGGGGTGTACCTGGACTATGAAGGTGGACAGGTATCATTTTACAATGCAGATACCATGTCCCATCTCCACACTTTCACCCACACTTTCACTGAGACAATCTATCCCTTCTTTAGTCGGGATCAAGCGACAATGGAGAAAATTCTACCCCACTGACAATCTGCAGAACAATGGTCACAAGCACCTCTACCCCACAATATCAGACCCACTCCCTGCTCCAGCGGCTTCTAGCATACTGTTGCATCTCACCCACCAGGGCAGGCTACAATGAGCTTCCCTGAGGTCAGGGTCGATCTCCCAACGCTTGGCAGCACTGTTTAAATGAGAATTGAACACATGAGTAAACAAGAACATTCATGTTCTCATAACAAGACAAGCTCCCAACTCAAATATTCATGAAATAAAACAGATAACAGGAAATGTATACAAATGTTCTCCTCCCTATCTTCATCATTGCCCCCTCTCTGTATCACTGCTCCCTGCCCATCACTGTCCCCTCCCTCCATCACTGCCCCCTATCCATCACTGCCCACTCTCTCCATCATTGTTCCTTCCCTCCATCATTGCTCCCCCATCACTGCCCCCCTCTCCATCACCGCCCCCTCCTACTCAGTCCGCAGACAAAAAAGCAGCCCAGGTCTCTCCAAGTCATTCATAAATATAATGAAAATAACTAGTTTGTATGTGTGATTGTGTTAGCCCTTCTGTAATTAACCTCATAGAAATCACAGCTTGTTGAATATTGTACATCTGGATTTTTTGGCAACACAACTTGAAAATCATCATTCATTCCTTCTTCCCCCCAACTCCTCCTTCCGCACCCCCCCTCCCCAACCTCTGTCTATTTCAGCCCAACTATGCTTTAGTAAATTATGTAGTCTTGTTTCAAGTACATGTTATTTTGCAACTTATTACATTGATTCTCCATAAGTCCTATACTTTCATTGGAGCATATATCTATGGTCTCCATTTTCATGTCTCTCACAGAAGCACAACAGCAAGTGTAGGCCACTCAGCACTTCAAGCATTCTTTCTTATTCTAGATTTGGACTATTCTTCTACCTTGACTCTACATTCCCATGCTACCCCTATATCCCTTGACGTCATTGGTAACCAGAAATTAATTAATTTCTGTCTTGAATTCACTCAAAGACTATCAATTTTGTTGCATGTCTTATTAACTCCCCTTTCTGATTCTTTTTAAATATATTATCAGCTAGAATATTTATCCTCCAGTCATGCCCATGTTGGAACCAACAATGGTCAGTAAACAATGGATTTAATTCATTCGTGGGATGTGGTGTAACTGGCCGGGCCAGCATTCATTGCCCATTTCTAATTGCCCTTTGAGAAGATGAGCAGTCTTCTTGAATCACTGCAATTCATGTGCTGTGGGTTGACCCAGAATGTTATTAGGGAGGGAATTCCTGGATTTTAAACCAGCAAAACTGAATTAATGGTGATATATTTCCAAACCAAGATGGAGAGTGGCTTGGAGGGGAATTTACTTGCGCTGGTGTGAATAATGTTTGATTCAATCCTGTTTGGAATTTTAATTTTGTCAGAGTTCCCAGATACATCATTTATGAGCTATTATTTATGGCTACTATTGCTAGTTACACATTTTGACCAGTCACATTCTGCATTCATATCACTTCTATGACATTTAATCTGTATCTTTATTTTCGTTATCTGCATTTATCTGAAACTGTGGATTTATATTACCACCATTCACAATGTGGGCTTTGCTCAATGTCTTTACACTATCAGGACTATTGTTCCTCTTTGAAAACCAGCTCTATATTTATTGAATCACCAGCCTTTCTGTGTGTCTATCTAATCATTTCAGCAAGATATTTTTAATCAACCTGTTCAGAGAAATTGCAGGTGGGGCTTGAATTGGAATCTCCTGGCTCAGAGGTAGGGATATTAGCACTGTACCACAGGAGCCCAATAGTTTCATTGCCAACTGGAATTTTAAATAGAAACATATAATCCCTACAGTGTGGAAACAGGCCATTTGACCCAACAAGTTCGCATCACCTCTCCGAAGAGCATCCCACCCAGACTCATTCCCTTATCCCTGCGTTTCCCATGTCTAACCCATCTAACTGGGGTTCAGGTGTAACTTGTCCTAGATATCCAGTTCCTTCTGTGCTCAGTACTGGCAATACTGTCCCAGGAACCACAACTCTTTAGCCACAGGTTAGCTTCCCTGAACTGTTTATCGAGTCATAGAGCCATACAACATGGAAACAGACCCTTCGGTCCAACTTGTCTGCCCAGGCCAGACATCCCAATCTGACCTAGTTCTATTTGCCAGCATTTGGCCCATATCCCTTGAAACCCTTCCTATTCATAAAGCCATCCAGATGCCTTTTAAATGTTGTAATTGTATCAGCCTCCACCACATCCTCTGGCAGGTTGTTCCATACATGCACCACCCACTGTGTGAAAAAGTTGTCCATTAGGTCCTTCTTAAATCTTCCCCCCCTTCATTAACCCTATCCCCTCTAGTTTTGGACTCCTCCACCCCAGAGAAAAGACCTTGACTATTCACCTTATCCATGCCCCTCATGATTTTATATGGTCCCTATAAGGTCACCCCTCAGCCTCTGATGCTCGAGGGAAAACAGCCCCAGCCTACCCAACCTCTCCCTAGAGCTCAAACTCTCCATTCCTGGCAACATCCTTGTAAATCTTTCTGTTCCTTCTCAAGTTTAAAAACGTCTTTCTTATAGAATGATGTTTGCTCTGATGCAAATGGATCGAACCCTCAGGAATTAAAAATCTCTCAAAGTCAATCATATTCCATGACTGGGTCTGCACATAAATGATGGCCTGGAGACAATGCATCTATTAGTGACAGAGTTTTCAAAATAGATTATTTCATGTTAACATTGGTGTCTTCATCTGTTCACTTTATCCAGTTAAATTACTTCTTTAGTTTTGATTTATGTGGAAAGATTTGATTTATGTAAAACAGATGATAAATTAACCAGCAGAGTTCCTGAGGTTGTGTTGTCCCTTTCCCCACTTCTCTGTGTGGGCAGTTGCCTGTTTCTTATACTCTGTTAAATGCCCCACATCAGTTAGAGTGTTTACCTCTCAGTACGGTAAATCAACTTTAAGAGGACACTGAGCTCAAAGTGACTGCCACGCATATCACTTGGTCAACAAGTTAAAATAGGCATCTGGGCACGATGAGAAGTTCAAGCTCAGTGGCATGCAGAGGAAGTGAAAATAAAACAGTGAAAAGTGAAATGGGGTGAAATGTGAATACAGTTCAGACCATGAAATGCATGCTCTGCGGATGTCAATTTCCTCATTTTATTTAAGAGAAACAAAATAAAGACATAATTGTCTCTAAACCTTGACTCTGTGTCTCTTCTGCTGCTGACAAACTGATGATTATAACCAGAAATGTGTTGTCTAATTCTCTTGCTTCCATTGTTTGACCTGCAAGGTTTTGTGTTCTTTTTGGATAAAGTTCTTATTGGATAAAGTTCTTATTGTTGCTGTGTTTGTATCTAATAAATTTTAACTGAAGAAATATTTCCCTAATGGAACAAGATGGTTGATAAAACCAGCAGCTGAAAATCTGGCAGAAAAATGATGGAACTACACAAACGTAAGTCTCTTCCTGTTCACTCGAGCTGCTTCCCACCCCCACTGGCATTAGTCTCAGTTCCCTAAAGCATTGGCAGCTTCACTCACTCTGAGGAGGAACTGACTATCTGTGGCACAGGATCAGATGGTGGTGAATCTGGTTGTTGGACACTCCATGGCCCTAGACGGAGTGAAGTACATGGTCCCCCTGCTACACCTGGGAGAAGGGGACTACAAGCTGGAGTCCATCTGAAACCCAACGATGGAGCTTCACCATCTGTCTGTGGAACAACATTCCAGGCAGCAGCTCCCCGACTTCCCACTTCTGACCAATCACATTCCACTTTCTGTTGTAATCTCATCAGTTATTTTATTTTTGTCCTTATCTTTTTCCTGAATTTTGGTGATTTTCTCCAACGTCAACATTGTTTGTGCCTGGAACTGTGATTAGCCTTTAGGTTATTCATTTTGTTTCTACTGCACATTTCCTTTCTGTTTAATTGATTTTGACTCCCACTCAGACCAATATGCGTCATTTGATCCCAATAAATGTTTCACTTTGCTTCTGTGTCCTACACAATTATACCCTTGTGCACCATTTCATCAAAATGACATCCCACCGCCATCTTATCTCACCTGTAGGGTCATCACCTCTTCCTTCTGGTTGAAGGCTTGTAGGGTCAGCCCAAATTTCATTAACATGGAATAAGATGAAAGTCCCAGAGGGTTGTTATCTCATTAGAGAGAATTGACTGGTGGTGGTTTAACTTGAGGGTCACCACAGTCAAGCGAGGGGAAAAGGTTTTGGAAGAAGAGTTCTTCATGGTAACCTTAGTGCAGGAGTTGTACACACTCTGTTGGTGCCACTCTGCATCACAAGCCAGACAGCCAGCCAACTGAGCTAACTAACCCCCTTGCGGAGAGTGTAATGGGGCTAATTGAGTCTTCTAATTTGCCATAACTGGAATGTTGAGATCTTTGCAAAGAGATTGCTGGAACAGGTCATGAAGAATGATCTACTTCCTCTGTAATTATCTAAGAGGATAGTTTACCTTGGAATATATGTGTCAAAATCTCAGTGGAACTAACTTCATGTCGAACTAACTATACCCAATGTTCCCTGACACGTCGGAGAGGTTTGATGCTTGGAAATGTGTTCTGGGATCAGACGGATTCACGTCAGGGGACATGTTCCTGGAAGTTGGGAATTCGGTTAAGACCCTAAGGGCCTGTCAATAGACCCCAGCAGTGCTGAATCCCTGCAGTGCCGATGTCGTCCTCACCGTAACTTCGAGGGTCTTACATTGAGTGAGACTCCCCCCCTCCCCCGAAAACTGTCACGTGACGAAGGCAGATGCTTGTCATTTTATAGCATCGACAACATGTCCCATCTCCACACTTCCACTTTTACTTCCACTGAAAGGATCTACCCCTTCTTCAGTCCAGGACCAAACCATGACAGAAAAAGCTCCACACCAATGACAATCATGCAGTCCCATAGGTTTACCACCACTTGCTGCCTCCTGCCAGCAGTATCCTGCTGGCTGGGGTCTGTTACAGTTGCTATGGCTTGACTGTATCTAAGTTCCATTCACCTCCACTCCCTCAACCTTAATTTCTCTATCTCTGAACAACATTATCCAACCAAACTGATACAAGTTTGACCTTTTCAATTGATGCCCCGCTCTCCGAAGCTTTTTTTTTATTCCGGAATAAAATTTGAGATTTTCGGTCCACTTGCTGTGAAGTGAGACCTCTTTTCACGAATGGAACCTAGCTCTAATTTGAAGGTTGTGCTGCCTGATGGAGACTTGCCCGAGATAGTGAAGACATTGATTCATTACAATAAAGAAAACACCTCTTTTCAAGATAATGTTATTTTTCAAGTTTGTCTCCAATTTAGAAACTCTGTGAATTCCATTCTGAAACTTTATATCACTCTCCGTAAATGAATTTAAATGTGAGCAATAAAGAGGTTTTAACTGTTTGGTTTTCTACAAAAGGTAAAGGCACCATAGTCCTATCAGATCACAGGATTGCTCTCTCATTAGAGAGAGAGAGAGAGAGAGAGGCAACTGGTGGTGGTTTAACCTGAGAGTCACCATACCTCAGGTGAGGGCTGAGGTTGAGAAAGGGATTCCTTCATGGTAGCCTCAGCTGGTGAGGGATTTGAACGCATGCTGTTGGTGTCACTCTGTATCACAAACCAGCCATCATGTACGTGGTCGGACTTTGATGTGATATGTAGTATACACTATCTCCTGACACTTACCAGTGCTGATTACCACAGATCCCCTCGTCTTTTCATCAGATTAAACTACCCTTGGTAAGGGCCTGAGAGAGTGCTCGGATTTAAAGGGCAGATTTCCTCAAGGCTGACAGTATATGATGTTGCTTCACTGCAGGCCACAGAATCTGTGTCGTTCTCCAACCAATCTCTCACCATCAGCCAATTGATTAACTCTAATTAACGCTCATCACTCAGTGTTAAATCTAAGATGACCCATTTTGTCTTTGGCTCAGACACATATTGTTTTAGAAAACCATTTCAATTATAGTCAAGGAATCTGTTTCCATTTACAAAGATGTTGCTGGGGTTGGAGAGTTTGAGCTATGGGGAGAGGCTGAATAGGCTGGGATATTTTTTTCCTTGGTGCATCGGAAGCTGAGGGATGACCTTGTAGAAGTTTATAAAATCATGAGGGGCATGGAGAGGGTGAATAGTCAAAGTATTTTTCTAAGGTGAGTCCAAAACTAGAGGGCACAGGTTTACGGTGAGAGGGGAATGATGTAAAAGGGACCTGAGGGGTTATTTTTTTCATGCAGAAGGTGGCGCATGTATGAAATGAGTTGCCAGAGGAAGTGGTGGAGATTGGTACAACTACAACATTTAAAAGGCATCTGGTTGGGTTCATGAATGGGAAAGGTTTAGAGAGATATGGGTCAAATGCTGGCAAACAGGACAAGGTCAGGTTGGAATGTCTGGTCAGAGCAGACGAGTTGGACTGAAGGGTCTGTTTCTATGCTGTATGACTCAATGACTCCATGTTGCCATTGACACTCACACAGTTTTGCTGTGCCTTGTCATGAACAATTAAAGCCCCACATTATTACTTTGTTTTCTCAAGACGCTTGTCTGGTCTGATTTTTGTGGTCTCCCATTATTTATCAATGCTTCTTGAGGGCTATAAACAACTTTATCTATTTCTTCATTCTACCCAAAGTTTTATGACTTTGCCTTTCTCCGCTCCTGGCATATTACTGCATCTCAATATTGCTTCATCTGTCCTTTCTCTTATTGTCTATCCCCGAACTTGCTAAATTCTTTATAACCTTGAATATTTATCTTCCAGCCATGCCCAAATTCTAAGCAGGTCTCAGCAGATCACCAAGTAATGTACTTTTAGCTGTCTCAACATCTATGGAGAGAGAAACAGATCATTCAAGTCCGATGTGACTCAGAAAATAAGTCATTCTTGAACTTGAAATGTTAATTCTGTTTTTCGCTCCACAGATGGGGCAATATCCGCTGAGTTTCTCCAACATTTTCTGTGTCTGTTTCAAATTTCCAGCATCCGCAGGGTTTTGCTTTTAATTGAGCCCGGGGTGAGATTTAGCCAGCCCCCGACTGGTTACCATACATATACATACTATACATACGCATATATTGTCTGCAGGAGTCCCCCACTCCTCCACACCCAGCATTGGGTGCTGTGAAGCCAGACAATGACCCAGCCACTGGACTGAAGGGGTATGACCTCTTGACCAATGGCACTCCACGTAGATGCCTGACTGTGGTCAATGTTGATTGGTATCTGAAACTACCCTTGAGCCACTGTGCTTGGGACCTCCTGATTGACCGGTACCTCTGTGGATTTAAGTAAGGGCTACTCCCCTCAGACTCTGACACATGGCTGCCTGCTTGCATTTTCTGTGTAAGCTGCTGGCCAATGAAGCTGGCACATGAGCTAAGACAGCAATCAGGCAGCTTGAGATGGAGACTTGTTCGACTCCTGAACTGGGGGCATACGTCTGTGGGATACGGCCTTTCAATGCCAGTTGCCAATGTGCCCTGTCATGCAAGTGTGAATGATCTGCTGATACACTAAAGCTGCACATCTCAGATGGTGGCGAGGGCTTGCCACATCCCGCATGCCAATGTCTGTGGGAATGGGCTGTGTGCAACTGGTGCCTGTGAAGCATACCCTGAGATATAGGTGCATGGTTTTCAGCAGGAAGGTTATTCAGAGCTTGCGGTCAACTGAATCTGCCAGGTGCCCATTCCATGTTGCACATTCTTGGGCATCGAGCTGGTTTGGTGAGTTTCTTAAATGGGAGGCTGAGAAGTAAGGAGGCAAGTTGGTCCATCAATCAGACACTTGTTGAGCATCAATTCCCATCCTACTGCTGCCTCGTGTTTCTATCACACTGCTTGTGAAAAGCAGAAATGTTGGGATGAGATAATCTTAATATTGAGATGGGCACCTCTAGACATCTCATCTGATTCTGCCACACACCTTGGCAGACCCCTATAAGAGTCTGCCCAACATTGGTGAGGACAACAGGTGAAGACCAAGCTCAAAGACTGGTTCACCCTCTTCAGGGGCATTAATAGATGTAGCTTCACTACAGAACCAGAAAACTGCACAATGGCAACATTGAACCCTGTAGCCATTGCTGGAATAGCAGCCCCAATAGATACAAGAAATCAGACTGGAGGGGGAACATAACTTATAAATATGTAAATTTTAGCTTACTGTAACCAGGAGCTAAACGCCAGTAATGCAAAACTCAGATTCGTGCCCCTCAGAGAAGTTAAGTCAACTAAATTGGCTGGACCTATTTCCAATAGGACTTGGGGAAATTCTTTGTTAAATTTCACCATTATTTGCTCATTGTGTCTAATAGGAAACTTGCTTTCTGTCATCAGCATAGTGGACTGACATTTTATCAATGCTTCCCTTTCCAAATTGCCAAGACAGCATTTATTTAATGCATCGAGCCTATTCTGCTACTCTCTTGAACCCTGGCTACACCATATCCCAACTCCATTGACCTGTCACTGCTCTATTGCCCTGTCCCAGGAAAAAAAACCCTATTGATCCATGTCTTGAAAATTCTATTGGTTCCAGTGTCAATGGAGAAGGGAGTTCCACACAGTGAGGGGAGTCGAGGATTAGGAGGCACTTTTTCATGTTAGGTCGTGTCCTGTTTGAAACAGGAATGAAGAAGAATTTCTCCTGTCGTTAGTCGTTGGAAGTGCCGAGCCCATGACAGAGCACTCAACAAAAGGACTGTGAAGTTGGACACTTCATTTCTTCACTTTTCTGCTTATGTCTTGGTTTATTTTCCATGTCTTAAGATGGTGCCGGAGAACGGCCACACTACAGAACAGTTTTCACTGTATTATGTAACAAAACATACGTGACAATAAATAAAGCAAATCAAAAGGGAGTCGATGGGTGGTGGGGTCAGGAAGGAAACTGGAGCTGAAGCTACTCAGATCAGAAAATGAAGCAAGTTCCCAGCACTTAATGTCACACACCACACCCCCCCCCCTACTTCTCATGTAGTTTGTTTCATCCCTGTGAATAATTGCCTCGCAATTTCTCCTCCGAATGTCATCGAATTTACATCCTCTAACTCTGGAGTGCGTCCACCAGGCAAAATAAGGACTATCATTGGCACTGTTGAATCTTTTTAATAGTTTACACATCACAATCATGTTATCCCCTCAGTTATGGAATGTAAGTCTAGTTCAAACAAGCTGATCTTACACATGTCACGAACAATGTCAATAGACGCCACTTCACAGTACTGCCAGCAGATGGCAGAATTGCTCCAGTTATCGAACTCACTTGTTCAGCGAGGCGTTCAGACTGTTCTGAAAACACACTTGAGCCCTTACTCCTATCCACCCAGAATCGCGGAGAAATATTTCGATCATCAATGTATTTAGGTATTTTTCAATATTCTGATAAGAAGGCAACTGTTGGTAGAGTAGATAACAACACCTTGTATTTACAAAGCGCCAATTTTTATATTTTATTGGATGTGGGTTTTGCTGGTTGGGCCAGTATTTATTGCCCATCCCCTGTTGCCCTTGAGAAATTGAATGTGCTGACTGAGAAGCCCTGCTGAATTCCTGCGGGGAATCTTGTAGATGGTGCATTCTGTGGTGACGGTACATTGGTGGTGGAGGAAGTGTATATTTTTGGATGTCGTGCCAACAAAGTGGGCTGCTTTGTCTGGATCATGTTAAGCTTCTTGAGCGTTGCTGGAGCTGTGCTTGTCCAGGCAAGTGGGCAGTATTCCATCACACTCAGGACTTGTGCCTTGTAGTGGGTGGAGAGGCTCTGGGGAGTCAGGAGGTGAGTTACCTGCTGCAGAATTTAAGTTTCTGACCTGTTCTTGTAGCCACAGAATTTATATGGCTAGTCCAGTTCAGTTTCTAGGCTCTGGTAACCCCAGGATGCTGATAGTGGGGGATTTAGTAATGGAAATGCCGTTGAACATCAAGGGGCGATAGTGATGGTCATAGCCTAGTATTTGTGTGGCACGAATGTTACTTGCCAATTGGCAGCCCAAGCCTGGATATTGTCCAGATCTTGTTGCATTTGGACACAGACCACTTCAGTGTATGAGGTGCTGAATGTTGTGCAATCATCGGTGAACACCTCCACTTCTGACCTTATGATGGAGGGAAAGTCATTGATGAAGCTGCTGAAAATGGTTGGGCTGAGGACACTACCGTGAGGAACTCCTGCAGAGATGTCCTGGAGCTGAGCTGACTGACCTCCAACAACCAGAACCGTCTTCCTATGAACCAGGTATGATGCCTACTACAGCATATGAAATGATGCTACTCCAGAATTATTATCAAACCATATTTGACACATAAACATCAGATAACATAACAGACAGGCAGCTAATTGCTTGGTTGAAGAGGTAGGTTTTTAAAAAGTATCTTAAAACAAGAAAAGATGGAATTGCTTGAGGAGGTAGTCTAGGGTCAGGGTCTAACTGAAACCACTTCTGCCAATGGTAAGGTGAACAATGTGCAAGAGGCCAGATTAGTGGTGTGCAGATATTCAATATGATTTCAGGGGATTAGGAGCAAAGAAGGGGTAAGACTTTAATGGGATTTTGGAAGCACAGACGAGTGTTCTATGAATCAAAACAGAAAATGCTGGAGAGAGAAGTAATGTTTACGTTTCACATCCAATTTGTCTCTTTAACTCGAAAGATTAGTTGGAGCTGATTGGAACTGATTGGAACTGGTTCTTGCTCTGCCACAGAGAGAAAAGCTAGCTGTTTGGTGAATCCCTGATAAGTGGTGAAGGGAATTTCTGGTCTTAAATTTTAGCATAGTATTTAAATTTAATAAAATTTAATTTAATAAATTTAATAAAAAGTATAAATGGCAATTCAAGTAAATATGTAATGTTATTAAATAATTTAATAACATTAAGGATGGCAGTTCAGATGATGTGTCAAGGCTGTACCATTGTACCAGAGTAATCCAGGGTAAACATGTCTGTAGTGAGTGTCTTAAGCTTGAGCAGCTTTGGCTCAGGGTTTATGAGTTGGAGGCTTAACTGCAGGTACTGGGGACAAGAAGAAATATTTCCACTAGATGGAGGGATCAATGACCAGGAGCCATAGATGGAAAGTGGCAGGGCATGTTGAGAAGTTGTGAGGAAAAACATTTTCATCCAGAGGGTGGCAGCAATCTGGAACTCACTGTCTGTAAGGGTGTTAAGAGGCAGAAATCCTCAGAACGGTAAAGAAGCATTTAGATATGCACTTGTGCTGCCAAGGCAGACCAGGCAATGGGCCAAGTGCTGGAGAATGGATTTAGCATAGTTGAGGGATGTTTTTGACAGGTGTAGACTGATGGGCTGAAGGGTCTTTTTCTACGCTGCAGTTTCCATGACTCTATGACACTGTGGTGCAACAGGGAGGGCTAAAGTTCCCTGCATCTTTTGTACCAGGAGGCAGTCACAGACTAAGAGAGGAAGCTCTGTTTTGGTGAGTAGTCAGAGACATGAAGGTGCAACTGTGAGTGAGGCAGGTGAGGGGTCCCTGAGGGGAGAAAAGCCGGAATGGCTGCTCTGCAATGGGTCAGTAGGTCTGAGGTTCTGTCAGTTGGTTTGGGTGAGTTTCAGGACTGCAGTCCCAATGTGCAAACTGACCATGGCAGATGGGGGAGTAAGATGGAATGCAATATTCTGGGTGATAATGAGAACCCTCTCCATAAATGCCTCATCCTTGCCCCCTCCCCACTTTCCTTTTAAAAAAAGGAGCTCACTGACAAAAGGCCATTTGATATAATATCCTCTTTTGCAGCTCCTTGTCCTGCTTTTTTTATGTATAGTGCTGTGTTTGGAAGTTCCATTACGTTAACAGTGCTACATCAATGTAGGTTGTTGTTCTTTATTCCATCATAACCTTTCAGAATTTGGAACGCCTCTAATTCCCAGATTTATTCACTGAATTTAAACTCCACAAGTTCATGTGGTGGGATTTGGAACCACATTCCCACAGAGTTTAGCCCGTGCTTATGGATTACATGCCCAGTGGGTTACTTTCAAGTTTACTCACCCAGTGCCTGTGTCTGCTGGCACAGACCTCCCCTGCTCTAAGGTAAACACTGTGAATAGAGAAACAAAGCAGAAAACATGGTGATTGACACAGCACGGCATACAGGCCTGCAGAGGGTGGGGGAGTGGGACCCTTCATCAGAATCTTCCTTGTAAGGTCACTGGCATGAGCCATTAAGTGTGTGTGTGTGTGTGTGTGTGTGTGTGTGTGTGTCTGCATTTTTCAGATGTTATTACAGATTTTCAGTAAATGTGTGGATCCCAGTGGTGGGGGAATTCAGGAGACACCTCTTCACCCAGAGAAAGGTGAGAGTGTGGAGCATGGGGAGTTCATGGTATAGAGACTAGATATGTAGATGAGGGGCTGAACCTCAAGGAGCTGAAGGAGAGGGCTGCGGCAGATGGGATCAGAATAGTTTGGTGGTTGTACCAGGAGGCAGTCACAGACTAAGAGAAGAAGCTCTGGCTGGCACAGACTCGATGGACTGAAGAACCTTAGTCTTCCTGTGCTGACAGGCTTCACAGTACATTGTCTGGGTGAGATGAGGTAGATGGGAGTAGATGTCAAGCAACAGCCAGTTCGATTGAATCATTCAGTCAATGCTATAAATCTCAATGTGTTTGTATAGTTTCACTGAGTCCTGTCATATTGTTGCAGTTGACAGGAAAGTCCCCACTGTTGAAGGTGGGTGTGGGGGTGTGGTGGATTAACCACAAGACAAACAATTCGATCTGTGCAGGGTTAGCCGGGGTGGAGACAGAGGGGGGGGTACACCTTGTAAGCCGGAGCTAACAGTACACCAGGATGACTCAGTTACCAGAAAGCAATCTTTGAACCTGTCTGTCAAGAAGGATGTGGCTGATGTCATGGGCGAGCGCTGTGAGGGGAAAGATACCTGAAACAGGAGACCGAAAACACGGGGGTGTTACAGGTGAAGGAGAGAGAACTGCTGCTTTGGGATCATAACCCCATCCCCTTCCCCTACCTGCCCACCCGCATCCCCCCTCCAACACACACACTCTCACTGTCTCTCTCTGTCTCACACACATACACACTCACAGTCACACTCATAGAGCCCTCCCGCCACACACAGAGACACACACACCACACACATACTCACACACACACTTAATGTTACACATACCCTCACACATAAACACACACACTGTCACACTCACAGGCTATCCCACACACAGATACGCACAGACACACACATGGACAAACACACATACAGTCACACATACACACTCAGACACGCACACACACAGACACTCTCATTCACACACACGCACACCATACACACTTATTCACTCACTCATACACACATATACCCCCACACACACAGATACACACTCACTCACTCATACACACACATCCAACCCCGCCCCACACACACGTACAGACACCCATATACTCATACACACATATACGTACATGTACACATACACACAATCACACCAATACACACAATCACATACACTCCACACACACACACACATACACACACATGCACTCACACACACATTCACACTCACACGCCACAATCCTCAGAAAGACAATATGAAGCAGACTCCCACAAATCTTGCCAAACACTTTACCTCATCAAAATTAGTGTTCCTATTGTGACGGAGAAGTCAGAGAAGTGTGGTGCTTTCTGTTTGCAGACAGCTGTTAGTTGCTTAAGTAAGAAAGTGACACACCCGATATAAACTGTAGCATTTTCACCCTCAGCGCTGCTCGGCGGTGGATCTGTTAACTTCTACTTGGAAACTGTCTACACTGAATACAGTAAATGCTGTGTGGTGACCGCAATGAATACAGAATACCCTGGGAAGTGTACAGACTTTATAACTAGACTTGCCTTTCAGACGTGGGCTGATAAGCAGTAAGCAACATTCATGCCACACAAGGGTCAGGCAATGACCATCTCCAACAAGAGATAATCCGACCATATCGCGCCTTGACTTTCAATGGTATTCCCTTCACTGAATCCCTCATTAACAATGTCCCTGTGGTTAACATTGACTGAATTGGGTTCACCACATAAACATAGTGGCTACAAGAGCAGGTCAGAGGCTAGGAATACTGGGACGAGTAACTTATCTCTTGATTCCCCAACACCTGTCCGCCATCTACAAGGCACAATTCAGGAGTGTGATGGAATATTCCCCACTTGCCTGGATGGGTGCAGCTCCAACTGCACTCAAGCAGCTTAACATCGTCCAGGACAAAGCAGCCATATGGCTAATACCCCATGTACTACTTCCAACAGTTGCTCTCTCGGCCTCGGATGCTCAGGAGCATGCACTGTGTACCATGATGCACTGCAGAAATTTGCCAAAGATCCTTTCAAACCCATGACCACTTCCATCTCGAAAGACATGGGATCATCACCCCTGTAAGATCCCCCTGAGCCATTCACCGTTCTAACTCGGAAATACATCGCTGTTCCTTCACTGTCATTGGGTCAAAATCCTGGAATTCCCTCCCTAAGGACACTGTGGGTCTACCTGTAGTACATGGTTTGCAGTGATTCAAGAAGGCAGCTCACCACCGCCTTCTCAAGGGGCAACTAGGGATGGGCACCAGCAATGCCCATGGCCCATCAATTAATAAAGTATTTAAGTGGAAACAAACCTGGGCGAGGTTCAGACTGGATACAAACATGCAGTGTCTATGGAATGAAGGGGGTGGGAATGGAGAGGAAGGGGCAGCAACATTACTGAGGGCAAGGGGAGTGCATGTTGTCAGGAGGGTCTCCATGTTCTGCAGGGTCCCTACGGTTCACATGGTTTAATGAATCTCTAACCTGCCCTCCACCTTCCTATGGCCTCTTTAAAGCCTGGAATGCCCTGTCAATGGGCTGGCCATTAGCCTGAGCCTCTGGTGCTGAGGGAATCCTCCAGTTCCAGTCCTCTCCCAACACCCATCTCCCAACCCGCTCCCAAGGGCCCCCATTCAATCCACCCCCTTCAAATGGGCACAAGCCATTGAGGGCTGGAAGGTCTCATCGTTGAACTGATCACTGGGATGCCAGTGTAGTTCGGAATGGAATGCTCTCTGTGTTCAGGCTGGGGTTCCCTTGGGTGAAAGGGGAAGATCTAGTGCTGAATGGGTGCAGTTTTCACGAGGCTTGATGGATGTGTTTGGCTTTCCCGTGGAGTACCAGGTCCCACTTGCTTACGGTGATCAGCAGGAACCAACAGCATCAGCGGTCAAACCAACATAGCGTGCAATGCGGGGCAGAGTCTTTGGGATCCACTTCCAGTGAGGCTTATCAACGATGGCACCTTCCTCAGCCACGGGCTCTCAGACACCCAGCTGGAGGGGCTGGGTGGAGGAAGAGGAGGGACAGTTCAGAGCCCATGGCCCTCACCCTCTTGCCCCTTCCTCTACTGCTCCTGCCTCCCGCGGTACTCAGTCCTCCTCCTCTCAATCCTTGTTCAGCCCAGAGGGGACATCGGGGATATATCCTTCCCCTCCATTTCTCCTGGTGACTCCTATAAACCGGAGCAGCACAGTGGTCCTTGGAGAATTTCCTGGAACCAATGTTGACACGATGTCGGTGAAGCCTTGTGAGATGTCCCGGAGAATCTCCTGGCACGGGTCATAACTGCTTTCCAAATCTCTCATGGAGAGTGAGCAGCTAGAGGTGAGGGGCCTCATTCTGCATGGACTTTGCTCAGACCTGAGTAACAGGAACCACATTGGCAGAAGATGCTGGGACAATCTGCATCTCCCAAAAACATAGTGCAGCCTCCTCTACGTATGCAAATGGAAATCTCAGCGGCATCACCAGGGTGGCTCACTGGTTAGCACTGCTGCCTCACAGTGCCAAGGACGTGGGTTTTGATTCTAACCTCGGACAACTATCTGTGTGGAGTTCTGCATATTCTCCCCGTGTCTGTGTGTCTCCGGGTGCTCTGGTTTCCTCCCACATTCCAAAGATATGCAGGCTAGGTGGATTGGCCATGAGAAATGCAGGGTTAAAGGGAATGGGTGGGGGGGGGTGAGTCTGGGAGGGATGCTCTTTGAAGGGTTGATGGGCCGAATGGCCTGCTTCTACACTGTACTGTTTCTGTGATCAGTTATGTATCAATCCTCCAGACTGCCATTTCTCGCTTAAACCACAGACCCCTTTTATCAAAATGGCATCTAGAGTTAACATGACTGATGCAGTGTTTCAGCCCTTGTTGGGGATTTCTTGAGGGATGTTTATTGTCCAGGCAAGCCTTTGAAAATCATCGTCTATACCTGCAGTGAGGGAAGCAAATTAGGAATAGCCCAGGAAGCACCATGGACACCTTTCTACATGCCACCAGAGGCAATTGGCTCTGCTTTGAGGGGCAGCATCCTGACAAATATAGGTGAACATGGCAAAGCCAGCCCATTCAACGGTCACAGCCAGAAGCAGCATTGAAGCTGTACTGTAGTCACTGTTCACCACATGTCAACAATGGGTTGTCTTCTTAGGACAGATCTGACAGCTAGCCTTGTTCCCATTGGGGTTTAGTAGAGCAAAGGGTGACTTGATTGGAGTGTATAAGATGCTGGATGGTCCTGAGAAGATGAATATGGAAAGGATGTGGGTCAGCCAGACCATTTTTTATTAATTCGTTTGTGAGATGTGAGTGTCGCTAACTGGCCATTTATTACCGGTCCCTAGTTGCACTTGAGAAGGTGTTGGTGAGCTGCCTTCTTGAATCACTGTAGTCCACGTGCTGTGGGTTGACCCACAATGCCATTAGGGTGGGAATTCCAGGATTTTGAACCAGCAACAGTGAAGGACCGGCGATATATTTCCAAGTCAGGATGGTCAGTGGCTTGGAGGGGAACTTGAAGGTGCTGGTGCTCCTATGTAGCTTTTGCCCTTGTCCTTCTAGATGGAAGTGGTCGTGGGTTTGGGAAGGTGCTGTCTGAGGATCTTTGGTGAATTGCTGCAGTGCATCTTGTAGATCGTACACACTGCTGCTACTGAGCATCTGTGATGCACAGAGTGAGTATTAGTGGATGTTGTGCCAATCAAGCAGATTTCTTTATCCTGTATGGTGTCAAGCTAGGGGACACTCGTAAAATTAAGGGTTAACCCTTTCAGGACAGAGATGAGGAGAATCTTTTTCTCTCAGAAGGTTGTGTGACTTTGAAACTCCCTGCCACTGGTTGACAGTGCAGCAGGATCTTTGAATGTTTTGATGATAGCAGTGGATTATTGTTTGGTAGTGGAATCGATGGATATTGGAAGTAGGTGGGAATGTGGAATTTGATAAACAAACAGATCGGCTATGATCTTATTGAATGTTGGAGCAGACCTGAGGGGCTGAATGGTTTACAACGCTCCTATTTGGCATGTGCTTACACCTGTAGAGTGCTGTACAGTCAGACTATTGCCAATGTGAAATGTGGGCATAGACCAGTCCTATATTCTCTGTGTTGTGGAAGATTAAAGGGAGATTAGATTGGTTTTTTTTTGAAGATTTCGAAAGGAATTGGCATGGTGATGTCAAGTGAGAGCCAGGCCATTCAGGGTAGAACACGTCTTTGCACAAATGGGTAGGAGCTGTGGCAAACCCTTTCCCACACTAAGCAGTAGATCTTTGCTCAATTAATCATTTTAAAGAGACTGACAGATTTTTGCCAGCCAACAATATTAAGGGAGTAGAGCCAGAGATGGTTTTACAGAGTTAGGTCACTAATCTGCCATGGTCTTGTTGAATATGGATCAGGTTAAATGGACCTCCCTCTGTTCCAGTTTCAGTATGTTCCTGACCTACACTCAGTTGCCATCAGAGCTCAGAACACCAGGAAAGGGATGACATGGATTCCAAAGCACCTTTCCTGATCTCACATCAAAATCTTTCTGAAGTGCAATCTCTGTTGATTATTACAGGAAATGTAGCAGCCAGTTGGCACATGGCAAGATCCCTTAAGCACTAATCTCAGAGACCAGACTGTCTGTTTTTTTTTGAGGGAGGAATATTGACCAAAACTCTACAGAGCACTCCCTACTTTTCATGATCTTTTGTATCCTACGGAGAGGGACCTTAACAATTCAGAAATCTGATGTTGGCAAGAGTCCGGTCACGTTTCATGGGAGCAATTTCTCAGTAGTCAGCCTATACCCAAATAAGGACAATCTTCGCTTCAGCTCAAACACATTTCAGTTCTTGTCAACCTTTATTCTTGTCTCCAACCTTCCTGAGGTTCTTATCTTCTTCCAGTAATCTGTCTTTCTGTTATGACTGGTGGTCCCCGTCCCTCAACTGTTTTCATTCTCAGTTTGACTTAGGTCCTCCACTCTTACTGAGAGTGCTTGAGTTCCAGCGACATCCAACCGTGTCGAGCGTGGATGTGAGCCACGGCCCGTCCTCCCTTGTTCATTTTTCTTCCCTGTTCCAATCATCAGAAAAGCGGGAATGTTTTCTTTTGCATGACCCTATCCCAGTCCTGGTTTCCTTCAGTCAGCCGGAGAGTGGATAGGCAGATTCTGAGATTGAACGGGTGTCAATGGTTCCACTATCTTTACCATTCCCTCCCCCACTTCTCTCCAAAGGTAAAACCTACACTGTCAAACTTACTGTAAACTTAAAATCTCAACGGAGAGAAATGTTTGAGATCATTAATGTCAACTTTACCAACTACTGACTGAGTTTCAGAATGAAATGACCTCCAAAACCCCCTCCACAAATGTTTTAACATCAGCAAAATGATCAGAGGGCAGAATATATCTGCAACTATACAATGGCAGAAAATGTGATCAATATCTGCACTTAGAATCCTGATTTAAATAATGTAGTTTACTGTTGTCTAGATGTAAATAACAGTTGTACAGAGCATTGATCAGGCCACAACTGGAGTGCTGTGTGTATTTCTAGTCACTTCAGTACAGGAAGAATGTGGTAGTAGTGGAAGGGGTACAGGGAAGGTTCACCAGGATATTGCCTGGGATGGGAAAATTGAGCTATAAGGAGAGACTAGATAGGCTTGGGTTGTTCTCTGCAGACCGGAGAAATCTGAGGGGGCATGTGATTGAAGCATATTAGATTATGAGGGGTATGGACAGGGTGAATAGATAACAGCTGTTCCCCTTGGTTGAGGCGTCAATCATGAGGGGGCATATTTTTAGGGTAAGGGACAAGAGATTCAGAGGGAATTCAGGAAAAGAACTTTTTCACTCAGCGGCTGTTGAGAAACTGGAATGCACTGCCTGGGAGTCTGGAAATCTTACAATCTTTAAAAGATATTTGGATGAGTACTTTAAATATCATAACCTTTGAGGATATGGGACAAATGCAGGAAATTGGGATCAGCGCACTTTTAGTGGTAATGTCAGTACGGACTTGATGGGCTGTAGGGCCATTTCTGTGCTGTGTGACTCTATGAACCTATAAGATGTGGGCTTGTGAGGACTTCAGTACAAGACTACAGTTCTTTTGTACCCTTATGAATATTTATTGTGAGAATCAATTCAAAGTTAAATTATTATGATAAAAACTGTATCATAGAAAGTATCAAAGATAATTATAATGAGAGATAACAAGCATGGGGCTGGATGAACACAGCAGGTCAAGCAGCATCATAGGAGCAGGAAAACTTGACGTTTCGGGCCTAAACCCTTCATCAGAAATCAGGCCCGAAA
>JAHRHZ010000002.1:23812739-23842391 GCA_024137785.1 Ginglymostoma cirratum
GATTCTCCAGCATCTGCAGTACCTTTTATCTCTTATCAAAGATAATTATAATGACTTCTTTTAAATTCACACACTATGTTTTAATCTATCTTTAAAAATCTATTGGATTTTCAATCAAATAATTAGTAAAACTATACTCATACTCCAGTATAATTTCTTTATATTGCCTTTACGGGTGATTTACAGTGGTATACTCAAAGCAGCAGAATAGGAATGCTCCAGATATAAAGAAATTGACTAACCGAATGTAAATATTAAGGTGTATCAGAGATAAAAGGTACTGCAGATGCTGGAGAATCTGAGATAACAAGGCGTGGGGCTGGATGAACACAGCAGGCCAAGCAGCATCATAGGAGCAGGAAAACTTGACGTTTCGGGCCTAGACCCTTCATCAGAAAATGATGAAGGGTACAGGCCTGAAACGTCAAGTTTTCCTGCTCCTATGATGCTGCTTGGCCTGCTGTGTTCATCCAGCCCCACGCCTTGTTATCTCTGTAAATATTAAGGTGTTTGGTTAGTAGAAATTGCTTTAAATGAAATGCAGTATATTCAGCATTTGAATAGGTGTCAACAAGCACTGTATGGGAACATACAGGACCTTGAGGGACTTTAGAGAGTACGCAAACACCTGGAACAGAAACTAGATAGAAGAATTATTTCAACCATAATAATTTATGAAAGCACAATGATGAGATTTGTTTAAGTTATATCCTCAGATGGCTGGCTCTGTCTACACGTCTCTTCCATATATATACATGTACTGCCTTATAATTAGTCTCAGTGGCAGAAAGAGACAGGCTTTCTTCATTTATTGTATGTCCCCAAAATAAGACTTATCACTTTACTTCCATAACTTCATATGATTCAGATGGTCAGTTTCTTCACAGTTGGAGCAGTACAGGTAAGTTGGCTCAGATCGAAAAATGCTAACTTTGAGCTGAATTGCTGACTTAGGAATCCCCTGGGATCTGGTACAGTGCACAGGAAGTGGGGAAGGGTATTAAGCAGGATGTGAATTGTACATTGCTCCGGATTCCATGGGGATTCTCACCCGGGGAGTTAGGTGGAAATTTACCCTTTAACTTTAGAGTCCAGTCTTTGAGCAGGACACTTGGCAAGTGCAAAGTTTGGGGCAGATTTTGAAACTGATCAATTTGAGTTTAATATTGGTCGACTTAGTTGAGAAGGGAGTCAACTGATAGTTTAGCAAGTAATTAAAAAAACACTTAATGTGCAGACTTAATTGAGGAAATATTTTTAATCTGATAGACGGCTAGGAAAAAAACATTTTAAACAGTGGGCACTTTCCTTACTTTCTGTCTTCAGTTTCAGAGTAGTAAAGTGAGATATTTTTCCAGTAAAGCCTTACATTAATATTCTTTCTGTCATCTCAATTACTTTGATATTATTTCCACGTTGAATCATTTTGAGAAAACCCTGATTCACATTTTTTTTAAACTTGTGGCCCACTTTACTTTTCTCTTGGCCTCAGATAACCCGACTGATTCTCTCTCCCTTTAAGTCACCTTATGTTCATGGCTTGCTCTTCCATGTTACTGTGAATCACTGCTGACCCAAGCGAACTGAAATGCCTTGGGCAACGGCATTAGTACTGAGCAAGAGGCCGAGTGCAGCTCTGTGGGTCTGCGAAACGCCTCATGACACCACTTCCCTAACAGCCCCAAACTCCTGGAATGACTGAAGGAAACAGTTAACAAGTTATTTTTAGAGCTAACAACACTCTAAGGTATCTTAAGGCAAGCAGTAACAATGTGAAAGCTTCATTCTTGCGAGTGAACAGTCTTCATTGACCCTGCTGCCTATACATGGAGCGGATAGAAATAGGATATCTTATTTGGGGTCCTATACATTAAAAAAAAAGCCCGTTAATTCCATCGACAGTAGTTAGAATGCTGAGTCATTCCTATGACCTTTCTGGTTTTATCACCCACTGCATGTATTGAGCATGTTGCGTTTCCACCAGTGGAGCTGGCACCTTAGGAAGTGAAAGCTTTGCAATTCTACATCGGGCAGGTCTGATGAAAGGTTATTGACCTGTGTCTCCCTTCACAGGCACCGCTAGACCTTCTGAGAGTTTCCAGTAACCTTCTGTTTATCACTCACTTATACAGAAGCGCTTCACTGTCAATGAAATAGTTCATGCTGCAAGGCAGGAAATGCAGCTGTCAATCTGCATACAGCAAGCTCCGGCAAACTGCAATGAGATAACGACAGACCCTCTGTCTTTTCACACCTGCAACCCTGATAATTATCTAGCTTTTCTATTCTTCTTCTTAACACAATGATGGCATTTTCCTTTGACAAATGCATGATAGAAAGAGTTGAGAGTTTCATCTGTAAGGTTGCACCTCTGCTAATGCAGCACTCCTTCAGTAATACAGTGAGTAGGCGCATTGGGGAAGGGCCACTGTCTGAGGTCTTTCTGCCAAAGGTAAACGGGGGTCCGTTCAGTTACCAGACCCTCCTGGTGCCTCAAATACATGTAAATATAGTCTTGTACAAATAAGAGATGTCTTTGGTTAGCTTTCTGGTTGGAGTCAAACTCCAATGTCTGTTTGTTTCTCCATATGCTCCTGTACTGAATTGAACTTCTTTAGTGACGATGCAAGTATATAAAGATATTTTCATGAATAAAGTATATTTTTGAAATTAAAAAAAACAAATTCATCTCTGAATGCTGAGATCAAGTGTTGGCAATGGGGTTTCAAACCTATGACCTCCTGGTTCATGCACAAGGGAACTACCCATTGAACCAGGGTGAACACATTTGCAAGGAAATAAATAAATGCAGTTAATTTTCCTGAAGACAATGTTCACTTTGATATGACTTTGAAACTCGCAGGAATTCTGGGCGAATGAGTTTGTGGAAGATCCATTCTGCTTTTTATAGAACTATAGTTCAGAAAGCCCTCTCCTCCTTGACCTGAGTCAATCATTCTTATCTAATTTTACTGATGCCCTCAAATACCTCACAGGGACTGACCTCGGTCTTGAGATTTGGAGAACAGATTAAGTTAGAATTCATTACAGAAGAAAGGTAACAGCAGAAATTCATGGAAAATTATTTTGATAAAAAACTCAGAACAGGCCGCCCACTTTGTCAAATGTCAATCTTAAATCAGGTCAGAATCGAAATGGTGGATGATGTCTGGAACAGGGGTAATAGCTATTGGACGTTTTACCCTTTACAGACTTCTCCATTCCAGTTGGAATACTCCATCAATCAACTCATTTATTTCGTTGGCAATGCTGACATTCCGTGACCAGATAGAAATGCAACCTCTGTGACTCAGTACTGGGTGTTCCTGCTTCTGAGCAATTTGGACTAACTCAGGTCCCATCCTAGAAACAGGAGCTAATTCAGACTAATACCACTCCTTCCGCCTGCTCCATGTAGATATTTAGGTTTCACACAGGCCTCCACTGACCTTAGCCTCGTAACCTTCTATTCTTGTCTCTCTTTGTGTGGCTTCCTCTTTAATATGCATCTCTGCTTTTCAATTAAACTAGTGGTAGCAAGGTCCCTGTCACTCTTTCGGTGAAAATGTTACTCCTGAATACCCCATTGGACTACGCAGCTTAGTAATCACATCTTTGTCCCTTTGCTCTGCTCTCTCAAGTGGAAACATCTTTCTGGACTTTTTTGAATTGTATTTTGTTCATTGGCAGTGAGTGTCATTAACTGTGTCAATACTTATGGCCCATTCTCAGTTGAGCCAGAAAAGGTGATGGAGAGCTGTCTTCTTTCACTGTCAACCTACGTGTGTTGGAGGATACCCACAATGCTGTTAGGAGAGGAAACCCAGGATTTTGACCCAGTGACACTGAAGGAACGGCAATATATTTCCAAGTTAAGATGGTGAGTGGCTTGGAGGGAAATCTGCAGGGGCTGGTGTTCCCATGTCATTGCTGCCCTTGTCCTTCTAGATGGCAGAGGTCACAAGTTTGGAATGAGCTACCTCAATCCAGTCAAACACTATCTTAATCTTAAACCTCTCAACCCAGCCATTGAGTTACCATCGCTATCCCAGAGAAAGAGCTCTAGCCTATTCAGTCCTGCAATTTGGTGTAAAATCTCCATTCTGATATTACCCTTCCAAATCATCTTTGATCCTCATGAATATATAAATTAGAAGCAGAAGTAGGCCATTCAGCCCTTCAAGACTGCTCTGAGGTTCCACAAGATCACGGCTGATCTGTTTGTATTTCTAATTATGCATTGTCATCCATCCCCCCGGATCCCAGACAGGAATCTATCTATTTCTGCTGAACAGGAATCTACCTGTTTCTGTGTTAAATATTCAATGATTCAGCCTCCACTACCTTCTGAGACATGGAGTTCCACTGTTACTGCCCCTTTCTGAGAGAAAAAAAAATTCTCCTTGTTTCTATCCATAATTTTAAAACTGTGCCCCTTAGTTCTAAACTGACCCACAAGAGGAAACATGTCCACTTTGTAACACTGTTCATGATAGAAGATATTTCGATCAGATCAATGCCTCGCTCTAAACGCCAGTGGAAACAAAGCCAGCATGTCCAACTTATCCTCAAGGAACAAGCCACTCATTCTAGATGTTAATCCTGTAAACCTCCTCTGAATTTCTTCAACAGCATTTACATCCTTTTTTAAAGGAAAGGAGACCAGAATTGCCCACAATGTTCTTGATGTGATCACACCAACAGTCTGTGAAATGGAAGTAAAACTTTACATAGAACAGTACAGCACAAGAACAGGCCCTTTGGCTGATTATGTCTGTGCCAACCACGATGCCATTAGAAACCATTCCCATCTGCCTGCACGTGGTCTTTATTCCCCTATTTCCTACCTGTTCATGTGTCTGTGTAAATGCCTCAAATGGTGCAATCAAATCTGCTTCTACCACTTCCCCTGGCAGTGTGTTCCAGGCCCCTATGACCCTCAGTATAACAAATCTGCCCATTTCCCCTTAAACCCTAAGCCCTAATGTTTGACATTTCCCATCCTGGGAAAAATACTCCGACTATCCAATCGATCCATTCCTCTAATAATTTTATATACTTCCATCAGATCGCCCCTCTGCTTCTGACATTCTGGTGAAAACAATCCAAGGTTTGAATCAATGTCAAATTCCTCTCAAAATAAAGGATAACATTCCCTGAGCCTTGCTGGCCTTGCCTATTTCTACAATGCAGGGACCAGGTTTGTTCACTGTGCCTCAATTGCAATCAAACCAATGTTGAACATAAATTTGCTTGCTTATTCCATTCTCATGAACTGAATCTATTTCACAGCTTTATGGCTTTATTAAAGTCCCCCCACTGCTTTTAATGATTTGTGTATCTGTATAGCTCAATCCCTCTAATCCAGTTATGATCTGGGGATGAGAATCACAGATCTGTTACAGCGCAGAAGAAATCCACTCAGCCCATGGTGTCCGTACTGTCTCTGTGTGCGAATGTTTCACTTAGACCTATTCCCATGGCTTCTTTCTTTATCAGATAACAGCTGAATTCCCTTTTGAAAGGTTCAATTGGCCCATACTGTCAGACAGTGTGGTCCAGAGCCTAACCACTCACTGCATTAAAATGATATTGTGTTGCTTTTCCCTCTTTGCCAATTATTTTCAGCCTGTACTCCACTTGTTTTCTACTAGTGCGAATAGTATTCTCTCAAATTACTCTGCCTAGACACATCCTGGTTTTGAATACTTCCATTTTAGCCTCCAAGGAAAACAATCCCAACTTCGATCTTCATAACCGAAGCCCCTCACCACTGGAACCATTCTCGTGAACCCTCTCCAATATTTTCCCATCCTTCCTATAGCGCAGCACCTGGAACTGACCCCTTAATGTGAACCTCCTTGAGTTCCCTAACAAAATGTAACCAGGCCAGTGGTGACACCTCATGCAGTTGAATAGCCTGCCAACGTCCACTATTGCTTCCCTGTGGCCTAAAGAGATGGGACATGAAAAAATACTTGGACATCAAATCTCCGGTTTCTTTTCTGTTCTGGTGAGATTACTTATTGAGCTTAATCTGAAGAAACTGCAGATTTGTATAAGGTTGGTGCAGATTGTGTGGCCCAGTTTTGAAAAGCCATTAACTGTGAATCTTGTTAACTTTGACTTAAAGAATTAAAATAAGAATCTGTCCTGGTTTCTAACCAAATGGGATATCCTCTTCATGGTCTTTGATCTCTTGTCTGGGTGAAATGAATAATAACTGAGTTCACACCTGTCACAGAAATAACATTTTAGCTCCTGAATAAAGTTGCATTTTTCCCAATCATTGAGGTTTCAGATGACACATTGAGCAAAGCTGAATTCCCCCTTTGTTCAACAGCGAGGTTGTCTCATGGTGATAAAATCTACCTAACCAATGAGTCACATCACACAATATCCAACGCAAGAGGTCACGTAACAGGATCACATTTACCGAAAATATCTTTACGGGTGGGGAATATGAAGGGTGGTGATAACATGCGGTTGACCGACAGCCTGGAATCTTGCCAATGCCAGAGTAACGACAGCAGTGTGGGTTCAATTCTCGCACTGGCCAAGGTTACTGTGAATGTCTCACCTTCTCAACCTTTCCCCTCACCTGAGGCACTGTGACCGTCAGGCTAAACCCCCACCTGTCATCTCTCTTTAAGGAGAGAGCAGTGCTCTGATCCTCTGGATCTTTGCCCACTTTATGTTATCTTTTGTTGCATTGAGAGTCCATCAACATTAGGGTGGCTCAGTGGTTAGCACTGTTGCCTCACAGTGCCAGGGACCCAGGTTCAATTCTGCCCTCGGGCGACTATCTGTGTGGAGTTTGTACGCTCTCCCCGTGTCTGCATGTGTTTTCGCCAGGTGCTCTGAGTTTCCTCGCACAATCCAAAGATGTGCAGGTTATGTGGATTGGTCATACTAAATTGCCCCATAACATCCAGGGATGTACAGGCTAGGTTGAGTAGTCATGGGAAATATAGGGTAGGGTCATGGGTCTGGATCGGATGCTCTTTGGAGGGTCAGTGTAGACCTGATGGGACAAGTGGCCTGTTTCCATGCTGTAGGGATTCTATGATTTATGCATTGCCTCCAACCAAAGGTGCCACACAGCAGTGTGCCTAAGTCACAGAACAAGGCATTGGAACAGCTAACCAAACACTTTGTTTGAAGGAGTGTATTAAAAAGGGATAGAGAAATGGAGAAGTTTAAAGATAGGTTTCCAGATCTTAGGAACTAGACAACTGAAACTCAAAGACACAGTTATGCTGTTTGTGTTATAACTGATGCATACCTCTTTAATTGCATCAGTTTGATGCTTTTCGATGAATTGGAAGAGATATAGAACTCAAAGGATCTGAGAAGTATGATTTCAGGAAGGAGTTGCATGTAGCACTTGGGGCAAGAGGGATCAAAAAATATGGGGAAAAGCAGGAACAGGGAATTGATTCAGATGACCAGCCATAGTCATATTGAATGTTTGAGAAGGCTCGAAGGGCCGAATGACTTTCTCCTGCTCCTATTTTCTATGTTTCTATGTGCATCAGTGATTTTAGAATTGCTCAGTTAGTTTGCAGTGCTGAGGTTTGCTGCATCTGAGGGGTTCATTCGATAGTGTGGAGGAACAGAGGGATCTTGGGGTCCACATCCACAGATCTGTCAAAGTTGCTACCCAAGTTGATAGGGTTGTAAAGAAGGTGTGCGGTGTGCTGGTTTTCATTGGCAGGGGAATTGAGTTTAAGACCAGTGAGGTTATGCTGCAACTCTATAAAACTCTGGTTAGACCACACTTGGAATATTGTATTCCGTTCTGGTCACCTCATTATAGGAAAGATGTGGAAGCTTTAGAGAGGGTGCAGAGGAGATTTACCAGGATATGCCTGGAATGGAGGGCAGGTCTTATGAGGAAAGATTGAGGGAACTACAGCTTTTTTCATTGGAGCGAAGAAGGATGAGAGATGACTTGATAGAGGTGTACAAGATGATGAGAGGCATAGATAGAGTGGATAGTCAGAGACCTTTTCCCAGGGTGGAAATGACTATTATGAGGGGGCATAATTTTAAGGTGATTGGAGGAAGGTATAGGGGAGATGTCAGAGGTAGGTTCTTCACACAGAGAGTGGTGGGCGTGTGGAATGCTCTGCCAGCAGTGGTGGTGGAGTCAGATACTTTAGAGACTTTTAAGTGACTCTTGGATAGGCACTTGGAGGATAGTAAAATGTAGGGTATGTAGGGTAGATTGATCTTAGTAGGGTAATAGGTTGGCACAACATTGTGGGCCGAAGGGCCTGTACTGGGCTGTACTGTTCTATGTTCTATGTTCTATGTTCTATGTTCTATGATAGTGTGTTACAGGCAGGTGTGTAATGGAGACCCAGGTGAGGTATACAGAAAAATAAATATTTGGGAGTCAGTTCCAGGTTGGAGTCAATTCCAGGTTGGAGTCCAGTTCAGATGGTTCAGATATAGAATGATGAGTATCTTACAATGAGCCACAAACTCAGCCTTAATCGTGAGGTTTCTGTGATGATATGCATTTTGAATAACAGATACTCAGGAGTGAGGGTTTTGGGTGGTTTGTATATAGTTAGCTGTAAGTTATAAGCTGGCCTAGTGATATTATCGAGAGACTGTTAATCCAGAAACTCAGCTAATGTCCTGGTTCGAATCCCATCATGGCAGATCGTGAAATCTGAATTTAATAAAAGTGAATATCTGGAATTAAGGATCTACTGATGCCCATGGATCCACTGTGAATTGTCAGAAAATCCCATCTGCTCAATATTGACCTTCAGGGAAGGAAATCTGCCATCCTCAGCTGGTCTGACCTACATGTGACTCCAGACCCACAATAATTGCCTTCTGAAATGGCCTAGCAAGCCATTCAGTTGCACCAATGGCTACAAAGTTTCAAAGAAGTGAAACTGGACGGATCACCTGGCACCGACCTTGGCGCCAGAAAAGAGAACGGCAGAAAGAGCCCAGTCGACCCAGCAAAATCGTCCTTACTAATATCTGATGGCTAGTGCCAAAATTTGGGAGAGATGTCTCACAGACTAGCCAAACAACATCCTGCCATTGTCATACTCACAGAATCATACCTTACAGACCATGTCCCCAGACACCATTATTACTGTCCCTGGATAAGTCCTGTCCCACTGGCAGGACAGGCCCAGTAGAGACACAATTGGGAGTTGGCAGTGTAATTTTAAAATAACTTTGGCCAATGAGCAACTAACCATATAGGAACACTCACCAATTTCTTTGATAGGGTCACAATCCAATCATGAGCATTTTCCAACCAGAACCAGCTCTCAGTTAGGTTAAACCTTCCCACAAACACACTGTTTTTAGACAACCATCCTCGACATGAAGAACACTGGAGCAGAGGTAGGCCAATCAGCCATTCAATTAAGACCATGGTCCTCTGCTGCACTGTCCTTTGATTTCCTTCTGGTCCTAAAATAATACTGGAACACAGGCCACTCTCTGTAACAATGTGGACTGAGAGTAGTTCCAGTTACGGTGGTTATAGGGCACTACCTGTTGTGCCCTCAGCTCTGAACCCTAATGCCCTTGTTGACTGCCACCTTCAAGACTGGATTTTGCTGCAAGTTGTGAACCTCAGAGGTTCGGATCCTCACAGAAAATGACCCAGTGACAGCTGAACAGGTTGGGTCAGTAACATTTGGGATGCTAGCATTGACTTCAGAGGGAAAACAAAATAAAGGTTAGTGTCAATGAATGGTTTTCGATTCAGTTACAGTCTGAATTATTCAATACTTCTTTTTAGAGATGTTCACAAATAAATAAGCTCTTTTTTGGCTATCCCAGATCTTTATGATTGGGTCTTGCTGGAGACTGGGTTCAGCTGTGAAGTATGCATTAGGTTTCCATAAACTAATGTAACTTGTGAATTAATTCAAACTTGGTGAATAATAACATCGGTCATGTGCCAGTGAGCTACAATGTACCACAGCATGCAGCTGTCATCTCTGGGAAGGACAGAGGGAAGGGAGAGATTTGGGAAGAAATATGCTCAATAAAACAGTACCCTCAGAATGAAGTCTACCTCTGAATGTGTTCAGTGAGATGATCAGTTGAATTTTTTTTATGTGGATGATAGCCAGAAAAATACCTCTATTATTGTAAATAAGTCAGCCAGGTTGACCTGATATAATCTGAGTTCCCTGATTGGGGCTGTTAACCTGGCCCAATCAAGGAGCCCTGGCTGACAGATATAAACAGGAGTGTCAGACACTCTGTTCACTCTGAAAGCTGGCTCTGAGGGAGATGGATTAGTGTCAAGGACACTCCAAGTGTAAATAAAGGGTGACTTGGTGATGGGATACCAACCTCCATGGAGTTATTTCATATTTATTTCTGCAAGTCTTTATTATTGGACCCAGTTTAAATGATTTCACATTGTGTCAAACATTTCAGCATGGGACATTTGCCATTGGAATATGCAGAATTGTTAAGGGGGTTGACAGGGTAAAAGTTGCGAGGATGTTTTCCCTCTTGGGGGAATCTAAGGCTAGAGGGCTATGTCTCAGAATAAACGGGCACTTACTTAAGACTGAGATAAGTCAGAATTTCTTCTCTCAGAGACTTGAGAGCCTTTGGAATGCCTTGCTACTGGGAGCTGTGGGGACAGAGTCCTTTTGTATATTTGAGGCTGAGATAGATAGGTTCTTGATCACTTGGGGAATCAAAGGTTACAGGGAACGGGTAGGCAAGTGGATGAGAGGAATGTTGGATCAGCTGTGATCCTATTGAATGTTGGAGCAGGCTCGAAGGGCTAAATGGCCTACACGTGTTCCTTTTTTTGATGTTCTTGTGGACTCTAAGGCTATAAGGATTTGTGGTTACCATGCAAAACACTAACTGAACAATATGTACCAAGCTGCTGTATAACCTTGCATACCAGCTGTATAGTGGGAATCTTGTTACTGAGAATTTGTTATTCTATACTTTAAACATCTGAGCTTCTGAGTTTAATTCTAGCATTTAACTCATTATTAGTCAATACATAATCTACTCAAACCTCTTGATTAGGTTCTTGCCTGTAGCTCATCTGCAAGTTTTTTATTAATTCTTTCACAGAATATGCACCTCACTGGCTAGGTGGGCATTCATTAGTCCCTAATTACCCAGAAGGCAGTTGAGAGTCAACCACATTACTGTGGGTCTGGAGTGTTAGCAGTTTTCTTCCCTAAAGGACGTTAATGAACCACATTGGTTTTCCAGTGTTGATTGTTCGATATATAAAACTGTCTCTCCCCCAAACCCCTTGGTGAGCTTCCAGTCTGTAACTCACTCCCATGTATCAATAATTCCCCAAAACTTGCATTTATCTTCTGGCCTATAACTCACTCTTGGGCATCTTTTATTGGACTGTGGCAGTTCCAGAAAGCAGCTCACCACCACCTCCCCAAGGGGCAGATAGGGATGGGTAATAAATGCTGGCAAGCCAGTGACACCCATATCTCATGAATGAATAAAAAAGTGTGATTGAATGGCGGAGCAGACTCAAAGGGCTGAATGGCCTAATTCTGCTCCTCTTTCTTATGAAACATGTGAAACTGTCCTTTAGATTCCAGTCTGTAACTCACTTCCAAGTGTCAATTTTATAAATGATCTGATATCTCAACCAGATTCCAACTCCTAGTGTGTTTCCTGTTGCTCTCTGTGTATAAATACTTCAAGGCCTTCGATTCATTTCAGCTTGTAGCTTATTCTAAATGTACATCATCCCAGTCCAGATTCCAGCCTGTAACTATCTCCTGAATATCTGTCATTCTATATCTGAAGCACCCAAAACCTTCAAATCGATTCTAATCTCTAATTCACTCCCAGATATCCACAGTTCTAATTATAAATACCTCCAAACTCGCAAATAGATGGAGTTAATTCAGTGTTGGCAGTCTGAGCAAAGGTTCTCTCCAGCAGTCCTAACTTGGCCTGGATAGTGTCATACAGCACTCCTCTAAATGACCCTAATTGCCTCTGATGTCCACTGCCAGATTCGGCATGGTTTGCACATCAGAAGGACTGCTCAGCTAAGGATCAGTCACTCTGTTCCACTTCACTGCCCTCTCAGCAGAGCTGAGTGGCACCCAGAGAAACACGGGCCATGGGCACTAAGCCATTCAATCAAGATGGAACCAGTTCTAACCTCACCAAGAGCAATTACCAAACTGAAGTCTAATAATCTCGTAGTTAGTGGCCTAACCAACAATAATGTCATGACTAGCTAACATCCGTAAAACAAATTAGCTGACCGTCATCACACTTAAGTTTGTGGTGCCCCTAATTTCCAACAGCCACTGTGGTTTAACTTAAAATACTTCCTGTGGTTTGCTGTGAGACACTTTGGGTTGTCCAAGGTTACAAGAGGTGCTTTCCAAATGAAGGTTCTTTCCTTAAATAATTCACAGCATTCTTCAGGGAAGGGACTCTCCCTTTTCCCTGACCTATACCTGACCAGGCTGTGAAAATTATGAGAATTCATCAAGGAATTGAGAAATCGGTGCTGAGGACTCCTGTGGTGCAGTGGTAGTGTCTCTACCTCTGGGCCAAGAGGCCTGGGTTCAAGTGCCATCAGCTACAGAGGCATTTCATAACACATTTGAGTGGATTATAGAGACATACAGCGTGGAAACAGGCCCTTTGTTCCCACCAGTCCATGCCAACCATTTTTCTAAACTAGTCACATCGGCCTGCACTTGGCTCATATCCGTCCAAATATTTGCTAATCATGAACTTATCCAATTGTCTTTTAAACATTGTAACAGTACTTGCATTCACCACTTCCTCTGGCAGTTCATTCCACACATTCCATTCTCTGTGTAATATGAGATAACAAGGTGTGGAGCTGGATGAACACAGCAGACCAAGCAGCATCAGAGGAGAAGGAAGTCTGACGTTTCGGGCCTAGACCCTTCTTCAGAAAACTTCCTGCTCCTCTGATGCTGCTTGGCCTGCCGTGTTCATCCAGCTCTACACCTTGTTATCTCAGATTCTCCAACATCTGCAGTTCCTACTATCTCTGTATAATATGTTTGCCTCTTGCGTCCTTTTTAAATCTTCTTCCTCCCACCTTAAAAATATGTTTTGGACTCCTCTCCCCTGGGGAAAAGACCTTGGCTATTCACCCTATCCATGCCCCTCATGATTTTATAAACTTCCATAAGGTCACCCCTCAACATCCTATGATCCAGTTTAAAAAAGTCCCAGCCTAACCAATCTATTTTCATATGTCAAACCCTCCATTCCCGGCAACATCGTGGTAAATCTTTTCTGAACCTTCTCCAGTTGAATAATATCCTTCCTTTAACAGAGCATCCAGAATTGGATGCAGTACTCCAGAAGAGGCCTCACCATTGTCTTGTCCAACCTCAACATAATATCTCAACTCGTATACTCAAAGGTCTGAACAATGAAGGCAAGCATGCTAAATGCCATCTTAATCACCCAGTCTACTTTTGATGCAAATTTCAAAGAAATATGTACCTGAACCCATAGGTCTCTGTTCTACAACACTACCAGGGGCCCTACCATTCATCGCTTAAGTTCTGCCCCTGTTTGTTTTACCAAGATGCAATTCCTCAAATTTATCCAAATTAAGCTCCATTTGCCACTCCTCACCCCATTGACCCATTCAGTCAAGATCTGTTTGTCATCTTAGATAACCTTCTTCACTGTCCACTATTTTGGTGTCATCTGCAAACTTACTACCCATGCCTTCTATGTTCTCACCTAAATCATTTATATATATGACACACAAAAGTGGACCCAGTACTGATCCCCATGGAAGACAGCTGGTAACAGGCCTCTCCTCCGAAAAGTCTGGTCTTTACCCCCATTACCCTCATACCGAGAGCTAGTGGATAGAACAAATACAGTCAGAGCTTGAATGCCCCTCTGTGCCAATGAAGCCCTCTGTGGTCGATCAGCCTGCTCGCGACCTAGTAAAGCAATAGTGAAGTGGAAGGTGGTAGATGATGACGCTTATTTTCCTGTTGAGAGAGGAAGAAAGGGGTCTCCCAATTGCTGGTCAATCACTGCTCTACAGATCAGGAGGTCACACACTGTCTTAGGAAAGCCCAAATTGTGAGGTAGGTGCTCCTGAGTATTGTCCCCAGGCTCGGGGGTGGTGACGGTGGTGGGGGAAAGCTCAGACTGTCATCCCACGGTAGGAAAATGAAAGTGAGACTGGTAGCTTAACCTTCAAACCGAGACGGAAAAATAGAATTATTATTGTACCAAATTTCTGCAAATGGTTGGATCCAGCCTGCACTGAACAAACACTGTCTAACTTTGTTACGATTCTAAAGGCTGTGGCTTGTAATCCACACCAACAATCCCTGCCTGGTACTGTGCTGAGGGAGCGCTGACCCATCTGACCCAAGCCGACACTCCTGGCGGAGAGCTGAGGAAGTGCTGCATTGGCAAAGGTGCCATCTTTCCGGGGTGACACTAAACTGAGAGCCACGAGTGTGCCCTTCAGCTGGTCGTTAAAGGTTTCTGCAAACACTGTTCCAAAGCCGGGCAGTGGATTTTTTCCCAATTTCCTGGTCGATTGGTGCTCCCTCACCCAACACCATCTGAAATCAGTGTACAGATGGATCCCATGCACACAGGGAGATCCCTTGCACACAATGGAACGAGTGGTCAATTAATCCAGTGCTTTCAAGTTGCTGCTGGCTGAGGGTCATAAAGTCATAGGTCACACAGCATGGAAACAGACCCTATGGTCCCACTCGTCCATGCTGACCAGACATCCTAAATTAGTCTAGTCCCATTTGCCAGCATTTGTCCCATATCCCTCTAAGCCCTTCCTATTCATTTACACATCCAGATACTTTTTAAATCTTGTAATTGTACCAGCCTCCACCACTTCCTCTGTCAGCTCGTTGTGTGTGCGCAAACAAATGTTGCCCCTCAGGTCCCTTTTAAATCTTTCCCTTCTCACCTTAAACCTATGTCGTATAGTTTTGGACTCCCCTGCCCTGAGCAAAGGACTTTGGCTATTCACGCTATCCATAGCTTCATGATTTTACAAATTTCTATAAGGTCTCTCCTCAGCCTCCGAAGCTCCAGGGAAAATAGCCCTAGCCTATTCAGCCTCTCCCTGTAGCTTGAGCCCACCAATCCCAGTAACATCCTTGCAAATCTTTTCTGAATCCTTCCAAGTTTAACAACATCTTTCCTATGGCAGGGAGACCAGAATTGAACACAGTATTCCAAAAGTGGTCTATTCTAAAAAATGTCCTGTACAGCTGCAACATGACCTTCCAACTCCTCTACTCAATTCACTGACCAATAAAGGTGGCATGCCTGACAGTATGCCTCTCCTCTGAGGTTGCAAAGTGCAAAAAGGGTCTTCAATATGCAGCTGAGCATTCAGATGAGGGCACTCTGTCCCTCCTCTGAGTAACAGATCTGACAACGCAATGGCTCCTCGAGTGTTGATCTGCAATATCAACCTACACTGTCAAGCTCTATCTCATAACCAGTGGCTCACTGCAGACTTCATTACTCACCACTGGAGCTGGAAATTTGCCCTGGGGGTACCCAGCACCGTGAACCCGACCATGCAGATAGGAAACGTGTCTCTACTTTAGTCCAAATTCCAACTGCCTTCATTTGATTTTCCAAGGGTAAATTTAACAGAGATCCTCCTGATGCCATTGAGTTGTGCGGCACAGAAACTGTCCCTTGCTGTATATGGTCCTTGATAGAGATCCTCAAATATTCTCACTTCCTCCCTCGCTCTGTTGTTCCAATCGCCAGTGAGTTTTCCATTTGTCTGGATGAATGCCGCTCCAACTCGGGAAGCTGGTCACAAGCCAGGGCAAAGCAGCCATTGATTGGTACCAACACCTTCATTAATTGTGCCCTTTACTCCTGATATACTGTGTGTGCAATCCACAGGATGTAATACAATAACTCACCAAGCCTCCTTTGACAGCACTTTCCAAATCTGTGACCCCTAGAACTGGGAAGGACAAGAGCAGCTGATACATGGGAGCACCATCACCTTTCCTAAGTTCCCTTCCAAGCCTCTCACTATCCTGACTTGGAAATATATTGCTGTTCCTTCACTGTTAAAAGATCAAGATCCTGGAACTCCCTCCCTGACAGAACTGTGGGTATCTATACACCTCAGAATTTATTGGAAGAAAGCAGTTCTCCACCACCTTTTCTGGGGCACTTAGGGATGGGAAACAAATGCTGGCCCTCATTAATTTGCAACTCTCTGTAAAATCTGCCCTTGAGGGAGATCGATCCCAGCTTCTCCAGTCTCTTGCTATTCTATGAAGTTCCTCATTCCTGGTTCCATTCTAATGATTCACTTCTGCACCCTCCCCAAATCCTTGACGTTGTGGCTGAAGGATGGTGTCCAAATTGGACACAATATTCCAGTGATGCTGTTAGTGATAATTTCTGTTTACTTGTGTTTTCCCTCGCGTTGTTCCTTCGCTCACCCAGTAATCTCTTTCAGGACCTCAATCTGAGTCATTACACAACCACCCCACGTACAGTTAAACCTCTGCATGTGGTTACCAATCCTTTTCCTGCCTTCTCTTTCACCTGGTACCTCACTGTTGCTTCCTTGCAATGCAGGACCGGTCCTATTACTCATCACAGTCATTTGTGTGGGTTAAACTTAGTAACATTACCGTAATTCTGGGCTCAAATTGTCTTGTTTTCTACTTGGCTTCCTTGAAAGATGAGAAAAGAAAGTTGCATTTGGTCTAAGTGATGAGACAACCAGTTTCAAAAACAAAGACCCATGTTTTAATGGTAACTGTGTTGACTTGATGTTGACATGTGTTACCATACACATTGGCAGCTCACTCAGATAGCTGGTTTAAGAATGCTAAGAAGGGGCTTTGACAGAGTAAGTAGGGAGGAACCTGTTTCCATTTGCAGGAGGGTCATTAACCAGAGGAGATAGATCTAAAGTTATCAGAAAAAGAACCAAAGAGGAGCTGAATTTCTTAAAAACCCATCTTGAAAATGAGTACACTGACTCGCTGGTAACTCTCTTGATAATGAGTGCTGTTCCATGGGTAGTCCTCCTAACAATCTATTGGCAAATCTTGTCTGTCCAATTTGCTCACTCAATCCCCAACCCGCACAGTAACCATAATGCCAAACAAACTCATCTCTAAACTTTGAGAGCTAGGTTTCGGCTCCCCTCTCTGCAGCTGGATCCTTGACTTCCAGACCGATAGACTCCAATCAGTAAGAGCAGGCGACAACACCTCCTCCATGATAATCCTCAATGCCGGTGCCCTGCAAGGCCGTGTACTCAGTCCCCTCCTGATACAATCATGACTGTGTGGCCAAGTTCTGCCCCAGCTCCATTTAGAAGTTTGCTGATGACAGCACTGTTGTGGGTTGGGTCTCAAACAATGACAAGACAGAATACAGGAAGGAGATTGAGAGCTTAGTGGCATGCTGTAAAGACATCAATCTCTCCATCAACGTCCGCAAAACAAAGGAGCTGGTCATTAAACTTCAGAAAGTGGAGTGGAGGGAAACGTTCCTATCGGCATCAATGGTGCTGAGGTGGAGTTGGTTGACTGTGTAAAGTTCCTGAGGATGATGATCACCAACTATCTGTTCTGGTCCACCCACACCAATGCTTCAGTCAAGAAAACACAACTCTCTACTTCCTCTGGAGGCTAAGGAAATTCAGCATGTCCACAAAGGCTCTTACGAATTTTTGTAGATGAGCCATAGAAAGCATCCTATCTGGATGCCTCGCGGTGTGGTATGGTAGCTGTTAGTCCCAAGACCACAAGAAATTGTAGAGAGTTGTGAGCATGGCTCAGTCAATCATGCAAACCAGTCTTCCATCCATTGACTCCATCAATACTTCCCACTGCCTCAGGAAAGCAACCGACATAATTAAAAACCCCTTCCACTCCGATGAAGCCTGGTCAAAATCTCAAAATTCCACTCCTAACAGCATTGTGGATCAAGCTACAGCATCACTTTAAGAAGGCAGCTCACCACCACCTCCTCAAGGGCAACTAAGAAACGGCAATAAATGCTGGCCCTGTAAGTGATGCCCACAAACAAAGAGTAACTAAATTGAAAAAAAAGCCCGCAAGTTGTTACCACTGATTTAATCTGTCTGTAGCCCTTTGTGTCTCTTTGTGTCATTCTCCCCACTTGCTTTCTGACCTATTTTGTTCACAAGCTTGACTATAGCACTTCACTTCCTTCATCCACGTCACTAATCCATATTGGAAATAATTGTGCCCTAGCAGTGATCCCGGGGGCACCGCACGTGTTACAGGTAGCCATTCTGAAAATGCCCCCTTATCCCAACCCTCTGATGCAATTATTTAACCAACTGTCTATCCATACTAAAATTCGACCTTCAATACCATGGGCTGTAATCTGATGAAGCAGCCTAATGTGTAGCACCTTATCAAATGCATTCTGGGAATCCAAACATATTTACATCGACTGCTTCCCCTTTATTTATCTTGCTTGTTAACTTCTTAAAAAAATTCTAGCAAATTTGTCTGGCATGATTTCCCCTTCATGATTTTGCTTGATCATATTACATGTTTCTAAATGCTTTGCCATTACATCCTTCATGATAGACTCTAATATTTCCCAATAACAGATGTTAAGACGAAAATTACATTGTCAGGTTTCCAATCTTCTGAAACTTTTCCAGGATCAAGGGATTCCTGGAAGATTTCAACCACTGCATCCAACATCCCTGTTGGTACTTCCTTTAATATCCTAGGATATATCCCATCAGGTCAAAGTGACTTATTGGTCTTCAACCCCACCTGTTTCCTTTGCACTTTTTTCTTGAGTAAAAGCCATTGTCTTTATTTCTTGTCCTTTTGCACCTTGAATACTTCAGACTTTTAAGATGCTGTAATGTCTTCTACAGGAAAAAATTAGAGGGAAATGAGCTAAACTCGGGCAAATTGAATTAGTCCAGTTTAAGAAACTGGGTGGCATGGATGTGTTGGGCCGAAGGGTCTGTTTCTGCACTGTATGACTATGGCTCTACTGTGAAGACTGACGCAAAATATTTATTCATACCTTCTGCCATTTCCTGGTTCCCCGTTATTTTCTAAGGGGTCAGTGTTCAGTTTGGTTTCTCTCTTCCTTTTTATACAGTGATATATCATTTTATATATTAGTGACAAATAACCGTAACCAATCTTGCTGCACATTGAAACAAAGCTGTAACAGAGACTGCCTGTAATTAGGGAAAGGGTCCTACCTCTATAAGCCCCTCCTTATTCTGCTGATCAAACTGAAAAGGATAACTTCAGAGTTCTGCAGAACTCTCCAACTGTTCGGTGACACACTTACAACTTGGAATTAACTGAGAAATGTGCTAGCTGTGCGTTTGTGGTTTTAAAGGAACATAAGAGATACAGTGATAGATGGACAAAGATAGACAGATGGATAATTTAATAAATATAGAGACTGACATGTCTTCAGAAACATTAATTAGCAAATAGGCACTCAGTATGAATGGTGTGTGGAGGAAAAAACAAATAAAAATAACAAATAGAGGGACAAATCATATATTTAAACCTGCAAAAATAAAAGATCTTATAAGACAATGTGTACTGTAGGGTAGTTACCTCTAGAGGACGATGCAGACCAAAACTACTGACTGCAAACCTCTGTCTCAATCCACTGGTTCAGAACAGCCAGAGTTTATGAGGGCAATGCCCCTACCACCCTCCGCCTCACCCCCTCCAAACAAAGGAAGAGCCTCTGTTTCTGACTTCTCAATGTAAGTTAAACCTTTAATATTAATGAGGAAAGTTACTTACCACAGTATTATTAGCCGCTGATCTGCTCATGTAGCCACAAGATTTAAATGGCTTATTTCTACCCGTTTCTTGGCAATCTTACCTCCCCCCATGTTAGTAGTCGGGTAATTCAGTGATGGTAATGCCATTGAGCACCATGGAGCGATGGTTAGATTCTGTCTTGTTGGAGATGGTCATTGCTTAGTCATTGACTTGCGGCTTATGAAGCTAAACCTGATGGTTGTCCAGGTCTTGTTGCATTTCCACTTAGACTGTTTCAGTATTAGAGATGTTGTGACTGGCACTGTGTTTGCAGCGGTCATTTGTCATACTTGGTTGATGTAGATTGATACAAATCTGTGGCTTATGGGGCCATTTCAGACTGTCATCAAGAGTCGATGACAGTTTTGTGGATCTAGAGTCACATATAGGCCTGAGCAGGTAAGAATGACCAATTTCCTTCCTTAAAGTGCATTTGTGAGCACATTGGGTTTTTTTTCACAATTGACAGAGGTTTCATGGTCACCTTTAGGCTATCTTTCTAAATTCCATACTTATTAAGTAATTGAGTCCAAATTTCATCATCTGCTATGGTGGGATTTGAAACAATATTACCAGAGCATGGATTAAAAGTTCCACTTGTTCGTTTAATGTCAGATCATTTTAAGTTAATTGAGTTTTTGCTAATGGTCTAGCTGCAGTGCAAAGAGTGAGGGATTTCATTTTGTGACCATTCATGTGCCAATGATAGAGACAGAAAGAGAAAGAGACAAGAGGCAGAGAGAGAGAGAGAGAGAGAGAGAGAAAGGGATAGGGAGGGAGAGGGACAGACAGAAAAGCAGACCGAAAGAGAGAGACAGAGAGGCAGATGGAGAGAAACAGAGAGCGAGAGGGAGGGAGATGGGGTGACAGAGAGGCAGACAAAAAGGTGGGAGGGGTGAGAGAGGGACCAATATAGAGGCAGACAGAGACAGAGAGAGAGGGAGAAAAAGGGAGAGGGAGAGAGAGGGACAGAGAGATAGAGGCAGAGGGAGAAGGATAGGGAGGGAAAGGGAGAGATTGGTGGACACAGATAGAAAAGAGACAGACGTAGAGAGGCAAACAGAGACAGAAACAGAGAGTTTTGAAAATAAATTACAATAAGCTGACAGACTTTAGACAAACAGAGCGGTTTTAAACACTTCTTATGTCTTCCCATAAGCCACATTTTTAGCGTGTTATTTACAATAACGCAACCGAAATCACTTGGCGCAGTGCCTGGTTTATAGACCCTGGCTCAAATCCAATCAGATTGGTGAAACAAAAGTCCTCAGGATGTTCTGAAGAGCTCTCTCTCTCAGTATCATTGGCACGTGAATGGTCACAATGAGAAATGCCTCAATTTCTACACTGCAGCCAGACCATCAGCAAAAGCTCAATTAACATCAAGTCAGCTGACAGTAAAGGAGTGACTGGGACTTTTAATTAAGGTTCTGGTGATGTGGGTTCAAATCCCACCATGGCAGATTAAAAAAATTGAATTAATTTAATTAATAAATATGGAACGTAAAAAGCTAGACAATGGTGACTATGAAACCATTGTTGATTGTTTTAAGAAACCCCATCTGGTTGACAAGTTATGCACTCAAATGTTAAACTCTGTTTTTCTCTATAGACTGCAGCCTGACCTGCAGAGCTTCTTCAGCACTTTCTGTTTGTGTTTGAAAGAGATCTCTTCATGCCATAGGACCCTTAGTTCAATCCAGTACCTTGTGGACTCTCCTCAAATGGCAGTAAATTGGCAAATAACTTCTGAGATCTCCAAAGGTAAGGGAATGAAATAAAATCATCTTGCTGCTGCATGTTTTATCTCTCATTCTACATCAAAACAAAACAGGCTATCTGAGCATGATCGCGTCGTTGCTGCTTTGTTCCTGTCACTATTTAGCAACAGTCAAGGGGAAGTCTCCATAGACCCAGACAGAGAGAGACAGGACCAGTGCTAATTTAACCTGAGGGTCACCAGGCCTCAGGCAACGCTCATAGAGTCAGAGAGTTGTACAGCATGGAAATAGACTCCAACTTGCCCATGCTGACCAGATATCCTAAATTAATCTAGTTCCATTTGCCAGCATTTTGCCCTTATGCCTCTAAATCCTTCCTATTCACATAACCATCCAGATGCATTTTAAATGTGGTAATTGTACCAGCCTCCACCACTTCCTCTGGCAGCTCATTCCATACACGCACCACCCTCTGCATGAAAAACTTGTCCTTTAAGTCCCTTTTAAATCTTTCCCCTCTCACCTTAAACCTATGTTCTCTAATTTTGGACTCCCGTGCCGTGGGGAAAAGTCCTTGTCTATTCACCCTACCCACGCCCCTCATTATTTTATAAACTTCTATAGGGTGACCCCAGGGAAAATAATGCCAGTATATTTAGCTTCTCCCTATAGCTCAAACCCTCCAACCCTGGCAAGATCCTTGTCAAAGTTTACTGCAACTTGCACAACATCCTTCCTGTAGCAGGGCGACCAGAATTGCACATAGTATTCCAAAAGTGGCTTAATGATGTCTTGTACAGGCGCAACATGACCTCTTAACTCCTATGCTTAATGCAGGGACCAATAAAAATATGTCTGGCTTGAGAAGCTGGGACCTACCTGGCAATCTCAGCCAGTGTGAGAATGAAATCCACACTGTTTGGTGTCAATCTGTATTGCAAACCAGCTGCCCAGCCAATTGAGCAGCGACTGAGACCACTCTTCCAAGGTAGTTAGCTGGCTGTAAAGTGCTTTGGGAGCATCCCGGAGGTGCTACAGAAATGCAGCGGCAGACTTTTTCTATTGTATGGTTAGGGTGGACGTGGAAAGGATGTTTCATCTTGAGGGTCAGTCTGGAACTGGGAGGCCCTGTTTAAAAACCAGGGGTCGCCCTTCCAGAGCAGGTAAATTTTTAGTAGGCAGGGTTTCAATTCAATGGGAAAACTGGATTCAAAACACAAGCAGATTAATCAGGATCTTATTCATTAGTGGAGCAGAATCAATGGACCAAGTGGCCTACTTCCGCTGCTAATTTGTATTTTCAAGACTTAGTTTAGAACCTTTAGACTTTGATTACTCAGTGTTGTAAGTACAGGGAACCATGAGATGTTTGGTAACAGATTGGTGAAACAGGCAAACTTATCATACAGACGTGAATAAAAGAAAAACTTGCACTTAAATAGCATCTTTCATAACCAGATGATGTCTCAAAATGCTTACAGACAGTTTGGTATTTTTAACATGTAGTCACTGTGAGGAAATGCAACATCCAATTTGCACATGGCAACTCCCATGCCCAACCATCTTCAACCAATCTCCTTTTCTGCTACATTAATTGAGGGACAAATAGTGGTCAGGGCAATGGCAGAATAACTTGCTTCCTCCACTTTGAAATAGCGTCAGGGATTCCTTTGTCATCCGCATGCGAGGGCCAATGAGAAACTAGGGGGTGGTGTGCACTCCACTGCATCTGAGAGGCGGTACCTTTGACAATGCAGCACTCCCTGAATGTGAGCTCAACATGGAATGGGAGACAAGTATTAGAGAGAGAGAGAGAGAGACAGCAGGAAAGGGTTAAAAACAATGGAGCGATCTAGTGTCAGAAGATCTCTGTGTGTGCGTAGGGAGTCTGGGGGGTGTACAGTGAGAGGAGAGAGCTGAGGTAAGCTGAAATTTCTGGAGTGGAGCAATTTTCCCTCTCTGAGAAGTTTCTGAGATGAGTAGATCAGGGAGGCAGAGGTGGAGGAAGCGAGGGGGAAAATCACTAACACCAACCCACAACTCTCTGCACCATCACAGTCCCAACCACCACTTTCCAATTTCAGAGATTTTAACTTAACTGCTGTCAAAAGCAAATAGCAGAAGTGCTGCAAATATTAAAACTTATGCAATGAAACTGAAGAGGCAATCTCGAGACCAGCAAACCGCAATATTCAAATCTGCCCAGAAAAGCTGGGATTTCAGGGAAAATCAGTTAGTTTAAACGAAAGTCCTTGTGAATCAAGTGATAACTTAATAATTCTTCATGTGGACAATTCAGTTGTGAAACAAGAGGTAACGGAATTTGTAACAAGATACCAGAGGGATAGGAGGAGGCCATTCAACCCATCTAACCTATTTGCCACATAAACGTTCCTCCACTCCAGTCACCCTTCTTAGCTCCATTTCCTTTGACATTCTGAATGCCATTCCCCCTACCTCCAACCCCATGACAAAAATCAATTAATCCTTGTGTTGAAAATTTCAATTGAACCAGTATCTAGTCACTTGGGGCAAGAGAATTCTAATTTCCACTAGATAGTGAAAGACTTACATTTATGTGGCACTTTTCACATCCTCAGGATGTCCCAAAGACTGTTGTCAACAGCAGTTGAGTCATAGAACCATAGGATCCCTACAGTGTGGAAACAGGCCCTTTGGCCCAACAAGTCCACACCGATCCTCAGAGCATTCCCCTATAAATCCAGCTATCCTGCACATCTTTAGACTGTGGGAGGAAACTGGAGCACCTGGAGGAAACCCATGCAGACACGGGTAGAATGTGCAAACTCCACACAGATAGTCACCTGAGGGTGGAATCGAACCCAGGTCCCTGGCTCTGTGAGGCAGCAGTGCTAACCACTGTGCCTCCTCTAAGTACTTGAAGTGTAGCCTCCGAGGTAATTGTGGAAAGAGTGGAAACCATTTTGGACGTAGCAAGCTTCCACAAGTGGCAATACAAACATTGGCAAGATGATTAAAAAGGCATTTGGCACACTTGCCCTAATTGCTCAGTCCTTTGAGTATAAAATTATTGGGCCTACTCCACTACCTTGAGGAACTCCCACAGAGATGTCCTGGAGCTGAGATGACTGACCTCCAGCAATCACAACAGTCTTCCTGTGTGCCAGGTTTTAATTCCAACCAGCAAAGATTTTACCTCCCTGATTCCATTTGTTCTTCATGGTGCTGCTTATTCTGACATGACCATGTTAATTGACAACACCACGTTTCCTAGACGCCATGCTAATGGACCCAATGTGTTTTACCTGGGGCACTTCAGATTTCATAGGATGTCTACATTGTGGAAGCAGGCCATTTGGCCCATTGAGTCCACACTGACCCACCAAAGTGCATCCCACTGTAGACACTGTAGCACAGAAAATCAACCTAACCTGCGATTCTTTGGAATGTGGGAGGAAACTGGAACACCCAGAGGAAACCTATGCAGACACCAGGAGGATGAGCAAACTCCACACAGACAGTCACCCGAGGCTGGAATTGAACCTGGGTCCCTGGTGTTGTGAGGCAACAGTGCTAACCACTAAGCTACTGTGCTGCCCTGTGGCTTGTACTGTACCATGCCTCAGAGGGCATTAAGAATCAAAATCACAGAGAGTGTCCCATTGGAGTCACCTATAGTCAAGATGCCAATGTGGGCAAGGGACAGAGCTTCTCTGTCTCTGAAGCGATATTAGCAAACCAGTTGGGATTTTAGTGATTGGTGAGAGGTCCACTTTGTAATGGATTCACTGAATAAAACTTTTGTAACTTGTCGCTGGGGGATTTGAACCCTGATCATCTGGCTTATTACTCAAACACTACAACCTCTACACTATTGTTTTTCCGATTGGTATTTGCTAATTTGAGCTGTCAGGAAGAATTGAGATCACTTTTGCGGAGGGTGACGTGGAGGAAGAGATGATGTGTGGCAGTCTGTAAGAGCGCTAAATAGGATCTCACTGTGAAAAGTTCCTGCATTGGCAGATTTCAGTCCACTTTGCATTGTTCCTATCTTTTGTAAACATTTTTCCATCTTGTCTCTAATTATTTTACCGATCCTCAGGATCACAGAATCATAGAAGCAGAAGAATGCCATTCGGCCCTTTGTGCCCACACTGGCTCATTAACCAAGCATCAATGCCACCTGTCAATTTCCTGCCTTTTGCCTGTAATTGTACACACCATTTCTATTCAAGTAATCATCCAATGCCCCTCTTGAAAGCCTCAATTGAACCTACCTCCACCACATTGTAATTCCCAATCTATTTATTGTATTTACATTGTATTATTAATTCAGGAGTCAGTTACTGCAGAAAGGAGGATATCTTCAGAAGGTCTTCAAATGCGGCTTCATGGATGGAGCTCAGGGGCCTGTCACATTGCTGGAAGTGTATAACATGGCCCCAAACAGCAAACAGGCAAGAGAGCTGCAGACTTGCAGAGAAATTCACTGAACTGTGTAACACTAAATATGAGGAGATTTCAAATTCCACAACATTATTTAGGATAGTCATAGTGTAAAGGATATAGAAGGGACGGATTTCTTAAATTGTATTCTGTGAGCTTTTTACATCAAAGTGTAGAAGGTCTAACAAGGAACAGTGCAATACTGGGCGCAGTTCTGGGGAACAAAGCCACACAGTGTTCAATGGCAGTGGTGGGGGCGGGGCGGGGGGTGGGGGGATACATATTAGTGACAGTGACACATAATGCCTCATTCGTTTTAAGTGTTATGGAAAAGGCTTCCCCTTAAACGCATCTAAGCTGCGCACCATGTGGTAGCAAGTTCCATATTCTCACCGCACACTGGGTGAAGAGGTTTTCACAGAATCTCACATTGCATTTATTAATGGCTGTTATATATTTATGGTTCAGTTGCCCCACAAATAGAAACAGCTTCCTTCCACCTCTGTGAGCAAACCCATCACCATTTCAAGTATGTCGAGTATCATAAACAGAGCAGTCTCTTTAATCTTTCCGATTCTGTGAATGTCACTGTTCTGGTACCACTCTTTGTAAGAGTTCTTTTTTGGATGATCTCCAGTGCCTCTGTAAACATTTTCTGTATTTAAAATATTTTAACCAGGAGGATGTAAATTAAGCTTCGGGGAATGAACTCTTGAGCCGATGACCTACTCAGCTAAAGATGTGGCAACCAATGATAAAACACCGAATGTTGGAGACCATCAGAATTGCTGCTGTGTTGTGAGCTTGGTGGGTTTAGGGCTGGAGGAGGTTGATAGAGATGGGTAGGCTTGGGGCAGGGGGGAATGATCGAGGTTGGACAGGGTGAAAATCATTCCATCAAACTCAACTCTGTGGTCAGCCTGGGATGAATGAGTTCAATCGGGGATAATGTCTCTGTCATCAAGAGAAGCATTTTTAAAATAATAACTCCCTCCATTACCTCAAAGCTACCGGACTGCTTTGTTTAAAACGGAGGTGGGTCATATGTGGGCACTGGGATGTGAAACATGGCACCCACACAGGCATCCAAGAAGCATTCTCTGATGTGTTTGAAATCCCCGAGACTTGGTGTCACTTACTCGTGAGTTCTCAGTTTCCCTCATCTTTCCCTGCCGCCCGCTCACCCTTCGGTGCTGTCCCGTTCCGTGCCTCTCACTATCTGAGCTCTCTGTAACTAGGGCTGTGAAGGCGAGTGGCGACTCAGTGATGAGCTCACGGAGGAAGCCCCGAGACATCTCGTTTGCCAAGAGCCATTCCCCTCACAGCGGCACTGACATCTCTTGCTGCCTATATTTAAATAACCAATCACAATCTCAATCCCTTACCTACCATCGTGCAGAAGATTCACAATCTCACTGCTTGACCCTCTGCTGTTTCATTCCCTCTTCCCCCAGAGCCACCTTCTCCCAAACCCCTTCTTCCTGCAGTGGTGACTCAAAGAAACTCTTTGTGGTGTAGCAGAGCCAGCAACAGCACTGCGAAGTAGGCACCAGCTGTAGGTCTGGGAGGATGCGGTTCTCCCCCCCTGTGCCAGTTGGTACTGGGCTTCATGTTGCTCTTGCCATCTTCTCGACAAAGGAGTTGCCCCGGACCCCTTGTCAGTATTTTTCACTCCAAAAACACCTAATAAGACATTCTCTGATCGTCATCACCACGTTTTTTTACCTGCCTTTGTGGGATCTTGCTATGTACACGCTGGCTGCCATGTTCCAATATTAAGATGATGACCTTTCACAATATACTTCGCTGCTGGCAAAGTGTTTTGGTAACCTCTAGGGATGTGAAAGTTGCCATGTGAATGCAACTCTTTTTTATCACTGCCTTTTCTAGCGTTCTCTCTTTTAGCTGTGTTGACAAGTTGGTGTTACCAACTAAGCTTTGACCAACAAACTCAGAACTGAGCAGCAGTCATAGCCAGCGCTCGCTCAGTGTGTTTGGGACAGAGTCCCATTGATCACTGAACTTCACATTTTAATGAAGCAGTTGGCTGTTTGTTTACTTCTTTGGATGTGCCATAAACTCAATCAGGTATTAGATTCTGATTCCTAAGGCCAGAAAATCTTTGATGACCTAACGGGAGGTATTTAATCCACACTTCAACTCACATAGAATCCAGGGAGAGCTGGCAAATTGGATAAACAATTGACTTGATAGTAGGAAACAGAAAGTAATAGTGGAAGGATGCTTGTCGGGCTGGAGGCCTGTGACTAGTGGTGTGCCTCAGGTGTGGGTGCTGGACCCACTGCTGTTTCTTATCTGTGTTAATGTTTGGATGAGAATGTACAAAGCATGCCGATGACACTAAAATAGGTGGTATTGTGGACAGTGAGGAAGGTTACCAGAAATTGCAACAGGATCTTGATCAGCTGGGGAAGTGGGCCGAGAAATGGCAAATGAGTTTAATATAGATAAGTATGAGGAGTTGCATTTTGGAAAGTCAAATCAATGTAGGAGTTTCATGGTGAATGATAGGGCCTTAAGGAGTGTAGCGGAACAGAGGGAACTTGGAGTGCAGGTGCACGGTTCTCTGAAAGTGGAGTCATAGGCAGACAGGACAGTGAAGAAGATGTTTGGCACATTCACCTTCATCAGTCAGGGCATTGAATTACAGAAGTTGGGAAGTTATGTTGTAGTTGTGCAGGACATTGGTGAGGCCGCACTTGGAGTATTGTGTTCAGCGTTGGTCACCTTGCTACAGGAAGGATGTTATTAAACTGGAAAGAGTGCAGAAGAAATCTACAAGGATGTTTCCAGGACTCAAGAGACTGAGGTATTGGGAGAGGTTGGACACGCTAGGACATTCTTCTTGGGGTGGGGATGGGGAGTACCTTATAGAAGTGTATAAGATCATGAGAGGCATGGATAGGGTGAATGCACTCAGTCTTTTTCCCAGGGCTGGGGTATCAAGGACTAGAGGGCATCAGTTTAAGGTAAGAGGGGAAAGAATACATGGGAACCTGAGGGCAACCTTTTTACACAGAAGGTGGTACGCATATAGAATGAACTGCCAGTGGAAGTGGTTGAAGTGGGTACATTAACAACATTTAAAAGGTATTTGAACGAACACATGGATAGGAAAGGTCTAGAAAGATATGGGCCAAGTGTGGGGAAATGTGATTAGTGTGGATGGACATTTTGGTTGACATGGACCTGTTTTGGCCAAAGGGCCTGTCTCCATGCTATAGGACTCTATGACTTACCCAATCCATCATGATCTGTTTAATCTCCCATCTCGGTACCCTTTCCTGAGAAAGATCTCACCAGCAGGAATCCTTCGGAACAAGGAATGAGTAATGTGAGAAGTCTCTAACAAGTTCCTTGTGACAAATCCCATATGTCAAACAGGACACTGTGAAATATCATGGCAAGAGTGGCTTTTTCTAAACAGGTTCAGAACCAGGCAAGGCCTCTACACAATCAAACTCCATAACTGGGGTTAAAATTGTATCAGAGATAAAAGGTACTGCAGATGCTGGAGAATCCGAGATAACAAGCATGGGGCTGGGTGAACACAGCAGGTCAAGCAGCATCATAGGAGCAGGAAAACTTGACGTTTCGGGCCTAAACCCTTCATCAGAAAATTAGGCCCGAAA
>JAHRHZ010000002.1:23842791-23910063 GCA_024137785.1 Ginglymostoma cirratum
GACCTGCTGTGTTCATCCAGCCCCATGCTTGTTATCTCCATAACTGGGGTCTTCCTGTGCACTTGCAGAGTGACATAAAAGACATATTACCAAGGAGTCACCTCTCAATGGACTGAATGGTGAACTCCTTGCCTTAAACTCAGGCAATGAAGAGGCTATCTCTTGACTCTGGGGATTCATACTGGCTAAATTGATGAATTAAATTTGATGCATTCTTAGTCAGGCCACCTTTTTACTTAGACTGTCAGAAGGCTTTTGCTAAACTCCCACCTAAAAGATGAGCTTGTAACACACTTCGGATCCGGGATAGTGTATTGGCATGGATAGAGAGTTGGTTGGCAGACAGGAAACAAAGAGGAGCAATAAATTTGGCTCTTTTTCACCGTGAGTTTCAAGCAGGGTCTAGTGGGATATTGTAATAGGTTTAGGGACATATGAATGATTTAGTTGAGGGAATAAAATCTCCAAGTTTGCAGATGATACAAAACTGGTGGGAGAGTGAACTGTGGAAGTTGGAGAGATGTTTCAGGATGATTTGGACAAGTTAAATAAGTGGGACAATGTACAGTAGATGAAAGATAATGTGAGGTTATCCACTTTGGTAGCAAAAACAGGAAAGTGGATTATTATCTGAATGAGGATAGATTGGGAAAGTGGGATGAATAATGAGACTTAGATGTACTTGTACACCATTCACTGAAAGTAAGTGTGCAGGTGTAGCAAGCAAATGATAAGTTGGCCTTTGTAGCAAGAGGACTCGAGTTCAGGAGCAGGGATGTCTTGTGGCAGCTGTCCAGGGCTTTGGTGGGACCACACCCACAGTATTGTATATAGTTTTGGTCTCCTTATCTGAGGAAGGATGTTCTGGCTATGGAGGGAGAACTCTGAATGTTTACCAGACTGACTCCTGGGATCGCACAACTAGATTGCATGAAGAGAGGCTAGATTGGTAAGGACTATATTCACTGGAGATTAGAAGAATGAGGAAGATTCTCATAGAAACCTCTAAAATTCTAACAGGAATGGACATGTTAAACACAGGAAAGATGTTCCTGATAACCAGGCAGTCCAAAACAAGGGGTCACAGTCTAAGAATATGGGGTAGGTGATTTAGAACTGAGACGAGGAGAAATTTCTTCACCTAGAGAGCGGTGAGCCTGTGGAATTCTCTGCCACAGAAAGTGGTTGAAGTCAAAATATTGAATGTTTTCAAGAAGAAGTTAGATGTAGTTCTTAGGACTAAAGTGATCAAATGGTATGGGGAGAAAGCAGGAACAGGGGACTGGGTTGGATGATCCGCCATGGTCATATTGAATAGTGGAGAAGGCTCGAAGGGCAGAATAGCCTACTCCTGATTCTATTTTCTAAGTTTGTACCAACAACTGTACTCACATATATGGGCGTTTCCATTGAATCATGGCTAATCTGTACCTTCACCCCATTTCCCTGCTTTAGCTACATTAACTGATCCATCAATCTTGACCTGAAAGCTCTGATTATCTTCCTGCCTCTTGCAGAGGAGGGAGTCACATATTTCCACTATCCTTCATGTGAAGAAATGATTCTTGGCTTTATTACTCTGGCCCACTTTGCTCTAGTTTTAACATTCAGCCCCCAGTGGTTCTCCATTTCTATCCCATTAAAACCCTCAAATCTATTTAAACTGCTGGGGCAATTCCCAAGCAGTATTCCCAACTTCCTTCTCGCCATTCCTTGCTATCACTGCCTTCAACCAGCTGTGGCCTAAAGCACTGAAATTCTGTCCCTAAGTCCCCCTCCCTGCCCCCCCATCTCTCTCTTTCTTTATTTCTCTCTATTTACCTCTCTCCCTTTCTTTCTCTGACACACTCTCTGGCTTTCTCTGTCTCTCTCTCTCTCTCTCTCCGTCTCTCTCTCTCTCTCTCTCTCTCTTTCTCTCTCTCTTTCTGTCTGTCTCTCCTCTCTCTCTCTGGCTTTCTCTCTCTATCTCTCTCTTTCTCTGGCTTTCTCTGTCTCTGTCTCTCTCTTTCGCTCTATCTTTCTGTCTCTCTGTCTCTCTGTGGCACACATTCTCTGGCTTTCTCTCTCTGTCTCTCTCTCTCTCACTCTGTGTCTATCTTGATCTTTCCTATCTAAGGTGCTCCTAAGAACCTACTTCTTTACCCACGGCTTTGGTCACCTTTCCTAATATGTCCTTTCTGCATCCTGTTGTTAAATAGTGTCTGAAAGCTGCAGGTAGGCAGTACATTGGTGACATTTCTACTATGTTAAAGCTACGATGTAAATATGAGTTGTTATGGTGGTTGAGTGGTAGAAAGGTGAGTGTGCATTGGCTAAATTTACCGATTAGGGAAAAAGAAAGTGAGGGAAACCCACAGAGCCTGGAGAAGCTCACACACGCACACACTCACACAGCACAATCTCTGTCTTATTGCTGGGGAGGGAATGTGATGTTTGTTCATACCATCAGGAAACGGAGGTCTTTATGATGTGGCAGCTACACAGACTATCTCCCGCTGTGTCAGCACATGCATTCACCCACAAACTACATACAAAGAGCATCATCTCCAAATCACATGCCGCCTTCTAGTGCATCGAATCTTACCTTCTTTCCTCTCAGTGAGTTGAATAATACTTTGGTTGCACTGTGAGGTTTATTTAGCAACTTGGTTAGGTGATTGTGGTCTTCTTTTTTTTCTTCCTTCAGCTGTGTACATGACCCTGGGCTTCAAAGGTGTTACATTGTGCATTTGTGTAGCACCTTTCATGACTGCAGCATGCCACAATGTATTTTATAGCTTAACCAAGGTCCTTTTTTAGTTAACAAGCATGGGGCTGGATGAACACAGCAGGTCAAGCAGCATCATAGGAGCAGGAAAACTTGACGTTTCGGGCCTAAACCCTTCATCAGAAAATACTTTCTTTGCCATGGGATGTGGGCATTGCTGCCGAGACCAGCATTTGTCACCATCCCTACCTGTCCTTATCCAAAACGAGGGTATTTCAGAGGACAGTTCAGAGTCAGTTGCATTGTCGTAGGTCTGGAGAATAAGCCAGACAAGCAAAGGATGATGGCTTCCTTCTTTAAAGGGGGTTAATGAATTAGGTGAGTTTTAACAGCAAAAAATAGACTTTTCGTTGTCACCGTTACAAAGACTTGTTTTTAATTCAATGTTTTATTTTTTTTTAAAACTCTACCAGGATGAGAAGGGATCTGATTGAAATCCATAAAATTTCAACAGGGACAGATGAGACACAGGGAAGATATTTTCCATAGTTGGGGTGAGTCTAGAACCAGGAGACACAGTCTCAGAGTACTGGGTAGACCGCCCAGGCCTGAGATATGGAAACTGTCCTTCACACAAAGGGCAGTGAACCTGTGGAATTCTCTATCACAGGAGGCTGTGGAGGCCACATCACTGAATATATTCAAGAAGGAGACAGATAAAGTTATTGATTTTTAAGGGCATCAAGGAATGTAGGGAAAAAGAAGGACTGTGGCATTGAGACAGAGAATTGGCCATGTTGAACACAATAAATTCCTCCCATCACTATTCAGATAAGTAATCTGATAAACCTGATCTGAGTAGCATTGGTGATAGGGTGAGTTTTAATTGGGGTAATGACAAATGAGAGAGAGAGAGAGAGAGAGAGAGAAATGACTCATAGTGAGTTTAACCTGAGGGTCACTGCACCTCAGGCAAGGGGTGAGGTCAAGAAGACAACGTCTTCATGGTATCCTCAGCTGGTGTGGGAACTGAAGCCACATTGTTTGCATCACCTCTCAGCCATGGTGGAGAGATAGGCAAATAGAATGAGAGATTCGTGGCTACAGGTATAGAGAAATTAATCAGTATAGGCATAGAAGCAAAGATCCAGATACATCAATAGGTAAATGGATACAAGAGATAAACAGGAGACAGACAGAGATTTATAAGCAGTTGAAAAGAAAGACCAGGTTAGAAGCCAATTAATAGACGTAGATAGATAGATAGATCAAACAGAGACAAACACAAATTAACTGATATGATAAAAGAGATCCAAAACAGGATATAGATCGAGTAGACCGTAGGGGCATATACTGAAATATCAAAAGAAAGGGGAAGTACATAGAATAGAGAAATTGATAAATGGGATTTTTTTTAAAAGGTAGAGATTGAAAGATAACTAGATTGATTTGAAGAGAGAGAGAAAAGATAGAGACATAGATACATTGAAAACGGAAAGGTAGATTGATCAGATGGATTGAACAGAGAGATAGATTTAGTGAAAATTGAGAAATAAAGCGAAAGTTTAGATGGAGAGATAGATGGATTAATTAGATAAATGAAGAGATTGGATAGAGACAGAAATATTAAAAAAGATGGAAAAAGATAAGAGTTAGAAAAATTGAATCAACATAGATTGATCAGTTAATTAGATAAACAGAGATATGTTAAAGTGTTAGTTTCAAGAGACTGAGAGATTAAAAAGTGGCAGGGTAGAGAGATAGATTAAATAGAGATATAGATAGAAAGACAGGTAGATAGATATTCAAACGACTGTTAAGAATGGACCGCAGCAGTTCTAGAAGGCAGCTCACCACTGCCTTCTCAAGGGCAGTTAGGGATGGACAATACAGGCTGACCCAGATGGAGACAGCCATGTCCCATGAGTGAATAAAAAAAGTGATGCCCTGATGTTTTGTTACAAAGCTGATGGAAGGCCTGTGAGAAATGTAAGTTTCATGAAGATTGATGGTACAAGGTAACCATGGCACGCAGGTATCACCCTGCTTAAAAATCTTACTGAAATAATCCAACAACAAACCCCCCTCCACCCACCCAGACAAGTTTGAGCAAGAATTTAGCTGCGAGCTTGAAGAAATACAGTAACTTCCAGATTCAATGGATATGTGTCACAATCACTTCTGCTTCATACAGAAAGTAACCTAATTATTCACTTCCTCCTGGCAGCTAAAGTAAACTTTGCAAGTTACAGCAAAAAAAAGATTTGATCTTGCTTTTTCCACACCTCGAGCTCGAGTGTGTTGTAACTATATTGGGAACTGTCTTTCCTCTAATCTCTCTGCCATTGTCGTAGAGTTTTATTACAACATGGAAAAGGGTCAGCCCATCATGTGTGTGCTAACCATCTAGCATCTATCGATTCTATTCCCATCTCCCAGCATTTGGCCTGTAGCATTGTGTGCTAATGACATGTCAAGTGCTCATCTAAATTCTTTTGAATCCTAAATGTCTTAATAGTTCCTGGCCTCTACCACCCTTTTGGCAATGAGTTTCAGATGCACCCCCTCGCCCTGTGTCTGCCATCCTCTGGACACAAATAATTGTTTCATCAAATCCCCTCTGAACCTCCTGCTCTTTCCCTTAAAACTTTGACTTGGGAGTTAGCCAAAAGGGGATTTGCCATTGTCTATGTGTCCGCGCCCTTTGCCTCCAGCCTAACTTCCAGCAGTCAGGACTATCTAGAGAATGGCTGATCACCAGAACTTTCCAACAAGCACAATGACATCTCTTGGCTGGTGACGAGAAGGGTGCTACCTGTGAGATCCTTCATGTACGCCCACTTGGTCTGCAACACCGCACACTGCCCTCAAAATGGTTGCTGAGGGCGTTGAGACTGTCATACATCTCCCGTTGGAATGTAGCTTTGCAAAGGAAGTCTGGAGAAAGATGCACGGTTTTTTGCTGAGGTTCATCCCAAGCAGGTCCATGACACAGGACTCTGTACTCTACGGTCTGCTCCCTGGGACACACACCGAGGTAAATGTTGAATGCACCTGGCGGACCATCAACTCAGTGAATGACGCTCTTTGGTCTTCCCAAGCCTTGTTGGTCTTCCAGAGCAAGGAGTTGACCCTGACCAAGTGTTGCAGCCTGGCACATTCCAATGTCCAGGACTACTTGCTGAGGGATGCACTAAAGCTTGGGGCAGCTGCCAGCAAGGCCCCGTGGGGAAAGACCACTGTCTGAGGTCTTCCTGCTGAAGGTAAATGGAGGTCCATTATCAGACCGTTCCAGAGCCTCAACTATATGTAAGTATAGTTTTGAACAAGTAAGAGACGCCTATGGTCTGTTTGCTGGATAGAGTCAAACTTTAATGTCCTTGATATGCTACTGTACAGAACCGAACTGCTTCAGTGACTATGTATATCTTTTAAGATTTTTTTATGAATAAAGTATATTTTTGAAATAAAATATAAAAAGTTGGCACAATATCCCCATTGTGCTCTGTCACAGAAAAATACATTCAGGGTTCACTTCACACAACAACGAGAGGCAATTTTGGACCAAAAATGGATTAAATTATGAGGGTAAATTTTATGGACAAGTTAGGTAATCTCTTGCGTTTAAAACAATAAAAACGGTAAATTTTCCAGAGTCCTACTGTTTAGGGGGCTACTCCCTCATTACAGGCAGAGTGAGTGTGTGAGAGAGAGAGAGAGAGAGAGACATGATGGATGGTGGTTTAACCTGAGGTGAGGGGAGAGGTTGAGAAAGAGAACTCTTCGTGGTAACTATAGCCAGTGCAAGAATTGAAACCAAGTTGTTGGCATCACTCTGCATCATAATCCAGCCATCCCAGTTAACTGACCCCCTTAAAAGAAAAGAGAATGTTGTCGTTGAGGAATTTTATTAGGATTAAGGACTCGATTGAGCAGGAAAGCTCCGGTGAAAGAAGTACAGAGCAAGAGACGCTAATCTTGAAACTAGAGACTATTCAGAGGAGGGTGAACAGGAAACATCTCTCCAGACAAAAAGTTGTTGATAATCTGGAATCCTGTCTCCTATAAAGGCAGCCAAGGCTGGGTGTTAACTCGAACGTTAAAGGTTGAGGATCGTACTGCGTAAAGCACTTCTGCAGCTCAAATACTAAAATTGGAACAATACAAAGAAGATGAGCATGGCCCCTGTGGAAGGATCACACATAAATTCCTGCAACGTTCCATGTTTTCTTTTGAAGGGGCCCTCTTGTGGAACAGTGATAATGTCCCTACACTTGCTCCAGGAGGCATGAGTTTGAGTCCCACCTGCATTGGGTTGATTGGAAGAATAAATAATTTTTTTGTGTACTGTGTAACTAGTGTTTGTGACAAGGTCAACCAGGTGGATCTCAATACAAAATGAGTTCTATGATTGTTAATCTGGTCCAATCAGGGAGCCCTGGCTGACAGATAATAGATAGGAGTGTCAGATACCCTGTCACTCTGAGATCTGGCTCTGAGGGAGCTGGATCAGTGTCAAGGACTCTCCATGCATAAATAAAGGGAGACTTGTTGACGGGGTACTAGCCTCTGTGGAGTTATTTCAGTGACAATATGGAATCAAGGGAAGTAAATTGAATTAAGATACAAATCAGTCATGATCCGACTGAACGGTGGAACAGATTCAAGGAGCTGACTGGCCTCCTCCTATTCCTGTCTGTAAATTAACAAATGAACCAATAACCTCCCCCCACATTCCCCTTTACATGAACCCCGCCTGACATCCTGTGAAGGCAATGTGAGAAGCTGCTGCAGCAATGCGTAAACTGGTGCAAACATTTTTGAAAAACATCCCAATAGCCGGCAAGTTTTGCTATGTGCGAAATCAGCACTTTACTAGATAACCAGGAGAGTGATCTGAGACAACAGCACACAAGGCCTTCAGCAGATAACACGACAATGTAAAGCGACTTCATTTTGAACGAACTCCCCACCGTAATGACTTTCTGCTCACTGTTTGCATGTCTTTTATAAAACAACAAATTATGTTGAGTGGTGTTTAATCACTGTATTTGAGGATCTGTACTTCCTCATAATCTTCTGTCAGCTGGTTATAAGGAGGCTGGACTGAAGAATTGGTCATTTCCTCCAGAGATTACTCAACCCATCTGAATTTACATTAAGTTTGGAAAGAGTTATTTTAGGATTTGATACAAATAGTATGGGGACTTCATGGGTCACGAAGTCACGAGTTCAGGAAGTCCCAGGATTAACAACGACAGCTTGCATTTATGTAGCACTTGGCACAGTAAAGAAAGAACTTGCATTTGTATAGCACCATTCAAAATTCCTGGAAACTGAAAATGTTCTACAGCCAATGAAGTTATTTATGCAATGACCATGTTAGAAATTTGCATCCGTCAATATTTGCCAAGCAACACAGTGATTCTGTTACCAAAGGCAAGGGAAGTTATAATGGGGAGCAAAGAGATGTGAGACAAATGAAATACAAACCCCGGTTCTGTCATCACAAAGGAAGACACAAAAGTGCTGGTCTAGTGAGAGGGAGGAACTGAGGGAAATCAGCATTCATAGGGAAATGTTGATGAAATTGTTGGGATGAAAGAACAATGAATTCATAGGGCATGGTAATCTGTGTCCCAGAGTACCACTGGATACATTGGTGGTCATCTTCCAAGATTCTACACGTTCTAGAATAGGTTGGAGGGTAGCTAGTGTAACACCACTATTCTAAAAACAAGAGAGAGAGTAAACAGTCAATGAAAGTAAGCAGAGATAACAAGGTGTAGAGCTGGATGAACACAGCAGGCCAAGCAGCATCATAGGAGCAGGAAAGCTTACGTTTCAGGTCTAGATCCTTCTTCAGAAATGGGGGAGGGGAAGGGGATTCTGAAATAAATAGGGAGAGAGGGGGAGGCGGATAGAAGATGGATAAAGGAGAAGATAGGTGGAGATGAGAGTAAAGGTGAGTGTAGGTGTGGAGTTAGGAGGGGATCGGTCAGTCCAGGGAGGGCAGACAGGTCAAGGGGGCGGGATGAGGCTGGTAGGTAGGATATGGGGGTGGGGCTTGAGGTGGGAGGAAGGGATAGGTGGGAGGAAGGACAGGTTAGGGAGGCAGGGACAAACTGGGCTGGTTTTGGGATGTAGTTGGGGAGGGGAGATTGTGAAGCCTGTGAAGTCACAAGCTTCAAAATTTCCCCTCCCCTGACCGCATCCCAAAACTAGCCCAGTTTGTCCCTGCCTCCCTGACATGTCCTTCCTCTCACCTATCCCCTCCTCCCACCTGAAGCCCCACCCCCATCGCCTACCTACCAGCCTCATCCCGCCCCCTTGCCCTGTCTGCCCTCCCTGGACTGACCAATCCCCTCCTAACTCCACACCTACACTCACCTTTACTCTCATCTCCACCTATCTTCTCCTTTATCCATCTTCGATCTGCCTCCCCCTCCCTCCCTATTTATTTCAGAATCCCCTTCCCTTCCCCCATTCTGAAGAGTGGTCTAGACCTGAAATGTAAGCTTTCCTTCTCCTCTGATGCTGCTTGGCCTGCTGTGTTCATCCAGCTCTACACCTCATTATCTCAGATTCTCCAGCATCTGCAGTTCCTACTACCAATGAAAGTAAGCATGCAGGTGCAGCATGTAATGAAGAAGGCAAATTATATGCTGGTCTCGATAGGAGAAGATTGAGTACAGGAGCAGGGATGTCAAGCTGCAATTGTACAGGGCCTTGGTGAGACTGCACCTGGGGCATTGTGTTTAGTTTTAGTCTCTTTATCTGAGGAAGGAGGTTCTGACTATGGAGGGAGTGCATTAAAGGTTTGGCAGATTGATTCCTGGGATTACTAATATATGAAGAGAGACTGGATCAGTTAGAACTATATTCACTGGAGCTCGGAAGAATGAAGAGGGATCACAGAAAGACCTACATAATTCAACCAAGAATAGACAGGGCAAATACAGGAAGGATGTTCCTGGTGACTAGAGTCTGGAATGAGGGGTCACAGGCTCAGGATATGGAGTAGGACATTTAGGGCTGAGATGAGGGGAAATTTCTTCACCCAGAGAGTGGGGAGCTGTGGAATTTGCTACCACTGGAAGCAGCTAAGGCCAAAACATTGAATATTTTCTAGATGGAGTTACATATAGTTCTTAGGGCTAAAGGGATCAAAGGGTATGGGGAGAAAGTGGGAAAAGGGAACTGACTCGGGTGATCAGACACGATCATATTGAATGGTAGAGCAGGCTCAAAGGGCCAAATGGCCTCCTCCTGTTCCTATTTCTATGTTTCTATGGTAATAGACCTCTTGTGTTGGCTGGTTTTCTTTGAAACAGAGATCATCGGCCCTCTTGAGCCTGAATTTAGCGTCTCTTTTGAAAGGAGGCGCCTCTGTACTGCCTTGGAGTGTTAGCCTGCAACCTTGCCCTCAAACTTTGCGAGTGGGATTTGACCCTGTGACACTGATTGTACCTGACATTGCTGGGGTGGCAGCTCATTGTGCTCTTAATGGGTGTCAAAGAGCTATAATGTGTCACCTTGATCAGTGTAGATGATAATGTGATCAGATAACCCATTTCCTTTCGAAACAGTGCGAGGGCAACTTACAACAACGGTTGGAACAACTTTACTGAATAGGTGATCCTTTTTAAACTCAAAGGTAACTTTTGTTTGTGCTTCCTTCTGTTGTCTCGTCTCTTATTGAAATTGAATATTGCCTCCGCACTGACTGATTAGCTGTGGAACATTAACCTTCCTTTCAGTGTTGGGGATTTCTCCCCCTCACTCCCTACATAATGACCTTCTTTGACCTTTCCCCTCCCACAGTCCATGCCACACATAATAACATATTTTCCGCAATGTACTGACGACAGACTGGGACAATGCTTTGTCGTAACATATTTTATTGATATTATCAGAAAAGCATCATCTTTTATTTGTTTATCATTCCGTTGATCCTCCAATAGCTAATTCTGGCCTCCTGAACATCCCACAATTTTAATCAGTCTCCTATTGGTAGCCATGCCTTTAGCAATCTAGACCCTCATTCTCCTTACACCTCTCCCCATAAGTCTTTTTCCACCTTTATGAAATCCCTTAAAAATGTCTGTTTAACCAAGCTCCTCATCATTCAAACAAATATTCCCTTTCCCATCTGTAAGCAACGGCTTATCGGAGCACTGTCCTCTCCATGACAGAAGGTTCCTGATTCAAATCTGGGATTTCAGCATGTGACTTGCTGGCTTTTGGTTCAGACGTCAAACTGTGGCCCCATCTATTGAGTTGACCATTTCAAAGAAGAACAGTGTTGGAGTGGAGTGAACGCCCGCCACCTCCCACCCCCACCCCCGCCAGTATCCTGTCCAATCTTTACCTCTCAGTCAGTACCACTGAAAACCCCACTGATTATCTGTGCAGCCTGTGCCATGGGGGAGGTGATGGCCCTAGTTGTATTATCGCTGGACTATTAATCTAGAGACCCTGACAATGTTCTGGGGACTCAGGTTCAAATCCCACCAGGGCCGATGGTGGAATTTTAATTCAATAAAATATCTGGAATTAAGAATCTAATAATGACCATGAACCCATTATCGATTGTTGGAAAAACCCAACTGGTTCACTAAAGCCCTATAGAGAAGGAAATTGCCATCCTTACCTGCTCTGGCCTACATGTGACCCTAGACCCACAGCAACGTGGTTGACTCTGAACTGCCCCCCCCTCTGGGCAATTAGGGATGCTGCCTAGTCAGCGATGTCCTCATCCCATGAATGAATGAAAGAAAAAAAATGTTGCTGCATGTGAGATCCTGCTGTGCACAAATTAGCTTCTGTGTTTCCCACATTACAACTGTAGCCACACTTGAAAATTACCTCATTGGCTATGAAGCACTTTATAACACCCAGTTGGCAATGAAAAGGGCGAGACAAATGCAAGGCTTGTTTTGCTTCCTTCTGTGGTTCGGGTTCACACATTGAATTTGTTTAGCGTCTTCGGGATTCCACTTCAGGATTGCCCACAGCGCATTAATTTTTTGAATTTCTAGAGACTCCAGTGTGATCTTATTTCCCCTTTCTTGGGCCAAACAGTCCCATTTCTGTTCAGTGGAGTTACCATTCCACAGTTTCTCCTGGGCTGTCCTTTGATTGCTGTTGTGTTTGATCTCTTTAGATCCCACTGCTGGGGGTATAACCTCTGGCAAGTCAATCAACTCAGGGATTTTCGGAGCAAGGGTGGAGTATGGAAAGATTACAGCAGGCAAACAAAATTAAGGTTAAAATAAAACCAGTACCAGAAGACACACAATGGGTTGATTGGTCTCTTTCTGCACTCTCAAAGGATTTAGATGGGCTAAATTTTTTCTCTTTCCCTTGGACCAGCTTTGTGAGGCCATCTCTCATCTGTTCCTGGACTTTGGTGAGGTCACTTTTGGAATACTGCTTTTAATTGTGATCTTCCTGCCGTAGGAAAGATGTTGTGAAACTTGAAAAGGTTCAGAAAAGATTTACAAGGATGTTGGCAGCGCCGGACGGTTTGAGCTGGAGGGAGAAGCTGAATAGGCTGGGCCCATTTTCCCTAGAGTGTCAGAGATGGAGGAGGGACCTTGTTGAGGTTTATAAAGAGATATACGTAGATATATCTATCAAATATAAAGGGATTATATATGGATATAGATAGAGGGATATGGATATGGTGAATAGACGAGATCTTTTCCCTGGAGTGGGAGAGTCGAAAACTAGAGGGCATAGGTTTAAGGTGAGGGGTAAAGATTTACGAGGGACCTAAGGGGCAATTTTTTTCACACAGAAGGTGGTTCATGTATGGAATGATCTGCCAGAGGAAGAGGTGGAGGCTGGCACAATTACAACATTTAAAAGTCTTCTGAATGGGCATGTGAATAGGAAAGGTTTGGAGGGATATAGGCCAAGTGCTGGCAAATGGGATTAGATTATTTTAGGGTATCTGGTTGGCATGGATGAGTTGGACTGAAGGGTCTGTTTCTGTGCTGTACACCTCTATGACTCTATAATTTGGCCTCTCGAATTACAGTTCAGAAACACAATGTGCTGACTCACTGAGTAGTGCAGCATTATCACCTCCGCATCTTGAAGTCAAGTCTTCAAACCATGTCAGACCAAAATGATCTCTTCTGAAAGTAGGGCAAGATTGCCATGACCTCATGATTGACAATGAAAACGATAAGCTACATAACCATAGTTCCTTGTGACAAAGAAACAAGTCAAAGGAGCTCACTTCGATAGCACGCTATCTGTCATCTTCTTTCTCCTCTTGTGGTGATGAGTCATGTAGAACAGAAATATCTGACACCCAGTCTCCGCACTGCAGCATTTTGCTGCTAAATGCTAAAAATGGCTTTGTGGTCCCTCTTGCTTCCAGGACGTGGACAGTACATGTAACACTCAGTCAGGAACCAGCTCCCTGATCCCTGCCACCACTCTTTGGTGAGATGTGGCCAACACATTTTGTTGCCAAAGCCTACGTGCCTCTTGAATGAGTGGCTTGCTAGGCAAATTCATGGGGCAGTTAGTGCCAGCTGCATGTTGTGGGGAGCGAGTCAAGTGCAGGCTGGACCAGGAAAGAATGGCAGGTTCCATTCCCTAAAGAGCATGAGTGAACCACATGGGTTTTTATGAGGATCTACAATGGGTTCATCATCACCTTTACTGAGAGGGGATTTTCATTCCAAAATTTTTATTGACAAGGCAGAGGCATTGTGGTAGTGTCACTGGGCTAGTAATCTAGACCCTCCCCATGTTCAAATCTCACCATGGGCAGTTAGTGAAATCAGTATTTTTAGAAAAATCAGATCTGGAATTTAAAGCTAATCTAATGCTGATGATGAACTCATATTCTTTAGGGAATGGAGTCTGGTGTTCTTCCCTGGTCTGGCCTACACATGACTCCAGACCGAAGCAACGTGGCTGACTTTTAACTGTCCTATGGGCAATAAATGTTGGCCTAGCCAGCAAGGCCCACAACTCATGAATGAAAAAAACATATTAAATGAATGAAACCAGATGCTGTGCAAAGACATGAATGCACGTCCCCGCAGCATGGACCCATCTCTCAGAATGACCAGCCCAGAGATGAAAACACTTTACCATCGTCTACAGAAGCAACATGTGAGAACATCACCCATCCAGCTGTGACCCTGTCAGCAATGTAAAGACCTGTTGGCATGATGGCCTTGAATTTGGATCCCATTGCCCAGGAGCCGAGAGACATTGAACAAGTTCTTGATAAATCCACGTAAACAGTGCACCATCGTCTGTGTAGATTTGGTCTTCTGACCTTGTGGCCCTCAGTTATTCAGGAGGGGATTTACCTTGCCTTCACAATATTCCCCCAGGTTGTTGTCAAGTCTTTCCACTCCCTCGTAAAATGATTGCTCTCACAAACCTTCAGATGTTATTCCTAGGTTTGCTCACAGCCCCAGCACTTTAAAATTCCCCCGAACTTTCCACCCTCTTGTTATTGGATAGTCTGAGCATCAGTTGCTTGCCCCGGTGAGAGACACTCTCCTAAAAGTGTATAACTTGAATTCAGTGTGGCTTCCTGCCCCCACCTCGGATGACACAGTATGCGAAACAGGAAAGAGATCTGTGGTCCCTGTGCAACAGTCACTGCTCGCCAGGGTTAGATTCCACTCTGTAAAATTTCTGCCAATCCCATTGGTGACCTAGTTGCTGTGCTCCGTCTTACGTGAGACGCACATGGAGACAATACATCCTTTCCTAACACCCACCATCACCTCCTGAAAGCAGTGATTCAAAGAGTGTGGCATTCCACTCATTCTGGGTCAGACACTGTCCTTCCCACACCACCTAACCCGGGTCTCAAGAAGACAGTGAGTCAGGCACTGCCCTTTCCTTCTCCCTGGGTCTGGGTGGGACAGTGGGTCGGACACTATCATTCCCTGCCAGACACCACCACCACCCCCTAACCCCCACCGCACCCCGGGACTGGGCGGGTTAGTGGGTCAGACACTGTCCTTGAGCAGGTCAAGTCTGGAGCCAAAGGGATGTGATCTGTCCGAGAAGTTGCGTCCAGACTCCTCCTTTGAATTTTGAAAGATGTCCACGCTCAGTATCTGGGCTTTACTGGCAAGGCCTGTGTATTGTACCATCTGTATTTCCCCTGGAGCAGGCGATGATGAGCTACAGGTTTGGCTAGAAGTGACTGCTTTGCTCAGGCCTTCATAACAGATAGTCAATGAGTAACCTATTGTCGTGGTGCAGCAATAACATGGTCACTTTTGAATCTGATTTCTCTCTTTAACAGAGCTGTATTCTGAACCTCAAATTACCCTGACGCACATTCAGGCTCAAGTCAAGGTCATTTCGAGGAATAAACTGGAATAATGACTCACCGTCCCCCAAAGTCACAGCCTACAGGGATATTCTGGGGACTCGGGTTCAAATCCCGCCATGGCAAACAGTGGAATTTGAATGCAATAAGAAAGTATCTGGAATTAAGGATTTACTGACTATCATGAAACCATTCTTGAGTGCTGGCAAAACCCATCTGGCTTACTAATGCCCTTCAGGGAAAGAAATCGGCCATCCTTGCCTGGTCTGGCCTATGTGTGACTCCAGACCCACAGTGATGTAGCTGACTCTCCCATGTCCGCTAAAACAGCCGAGCAAGTCACTCAACTTTATCGATCGCTATACAGTCTCCGTGGACTGCAATGGTTTAAGAAGATCAGAAATCACACAACACCAGGTTATCGTCCAACAGGTTTATTTGAAAACACAAGCTTTCAGAGCCTCAGTCCTTCTCCAGGTGTTTGTGAGAGAGGTGGTGTCAGACACAGAATTTATAAGTAAAAGTTCAAAGGGTCACACCACTGATGAGGATGTACTAAATATACCTAAAATGCTGTTAAATCTTTTATCAATTAGGTTTTAATTGATGAATATGTATATATAAATCGCCAAATCCCTTTCAAGTCACGGTCCTGAGAGAACTGAAAGTTTTATCAGTGCCAAGAAGAGGCGACATTTTAGGTCAGACAATGCACGTTGGGTGTAAGGTCTTGTTTAGAATCAGTTTGTGTTTTAGTTTGGAGTCAGACTGGTTTTATTTCTAAAGTAGGAATTTATAAAACGCCGCAACTACTAATTGTCTATAAACTGTGTGCTTTTTGAACAAAACAAAATGCATTTTCAAACATAAATTCACCCCATAGATTCACATCTGTGTGTGTGTGTTGTAGGGTAGAGAAAGAGAGAGACAGAGTGTGTGTACGAGAGAGGATCTGTGTGAGAGTGTACAGTGCGGTGGAGTCACCTGTAGTGCGATATGAACCCAAGATCTCAGTTGAGGCCATCCCCATGGGGATCGAACTTAGCTATCAGCTTCTGCTCAGCAACTCTGCGTTGCTGTGTATCCGAAAGTCTGCCTTGGAGGACGTTTACCTGAAGATCTGAGGCCGAATGTCCTTGACCGTTGAAGTGTTCCCTCATTTGGAGGGAACATTCCTGTCTGGCGATCATTGCACAGTGTCCATTCATCCATTGTTGTAGTGTCTACATGGTTTCACCATGTACCATGCCTCGGGGCATCCTTGCCTGCAGCGTATGAGACGGACACCATTGATGAAGATGTACCAAATAAACCTAAGATGCTGTACGCCTTCACCCCCCCACACCCCCAACACACACACACACGCACACACACACACACAATTTACAGACAGTCAGTCAATATGGCATTTTACGAATTCCTACTTTAGAAATAAAACCAGTCTGACTCCAAACTAAAACACAAACTGATTCTAAACAAGACCTTACACCTAACATGCATTGTCTGACCTAAAATGTCACCTATTGTATGCATCGATAAAACCTTTAGTTCTCTCAGGACCGTGACTTGAAAGGAATTTGGTGATTTACGTATACATATTAATCAATTAAAACCTTCTAATTGATTAAAGATTTAACAGCATCTTAGGTCTGTTTAGTACATCCTCATCAGTGGTGTGACCCTTTGATCTTGTACTTATAACTTCGGTGTCTGACACCACCTCTCTCACTAACACCTGAAGAAGGACCGAGGCTCTGAAAGCTTGTGTTTTCAAATAAACCTGTTGGACGATAACCTGGTGTTGTGTGATTTCTGTCACCGGCATCTCCACATCGTGATTTGAGAAGGCAGCTCACGACCACCTCCTTAAGGGCGACTAGGGGTGGGCAATAAATGCGGGCCCAGCCTGCGATACTCATGTCCCTTGAAAACATTTTACATGCCAAGTATAAGTCACCTGCTTATCTTCTGAACGGTGTTGATTGAGATGGGTTGGATAGCAGGCTGTACACAGGGGGCCCTCTGTAATTGCAGGGGATCCTTCTTCCGTGCCACACCTGCATCCCCACCCACTCTGAGAGGTTTGACATCTCCTTGGGGTTGGGGGTGGGGGGAGAAATGTACCACGCCCACAGTTGTATCAGTGAGGAGCGTTGACTTGGATTTGGTGCTCAGTGAGACTTGAACTTATGACCTTCAGACTCAGCGTGCTAGCTCCTGAAGCATGGCTCAGTTGCTGGCAGGTACACCTTAGAGTCCAAGGGGCCCGGATTATTTTCGCTGTGTCATTGAGGGGGAAATGCAGCCTGTTGCTTGCTTTCTGTCAGCTACACAGTGGAAATGTTTCGCTGAGGCACTTTTACCACCTCAGCCCATTGGAGGCTGTCTCTCTGGACAAACTGCCAACTCCTTGTTGCAGGAATGTGGTTGAAAGTCAAATGTGTCGTGACTGACAATTTGTGAGTCTCAACCAGGGTAGTATCTCTCCATGGGATGGGTCACAGACCGAACACTAATGAAGGAAAAGAATCCAGCGTTTAGACATGTTGTCAATCCCCCGGTTCAGCTGCTTGTATCCATGCCTGAAGCTTCCGTGCCTTTCCTTACAATTCATTCGTGGTATGTGAGTGTCACTATTGAGGCTTAATTGCCCATCCCTAATTGCCCAGAGGGCAGTTGTAATTCAACCACTTTGTTGCGGGCCTGGCTTGGAATCGAATGTAGGCCAGACTGGATAAGGATGGCAGATTTCCTTCTCTAAAGGACATCAGTGAAACAGATGGGATTTTCCTGACAATTGACAATGGCTTCACTGTCATCATTAGACTCCTAATTTCAGGTTGTTATTGAATGCAAATTCCATCATTGAACCTGGGCACCCAGAGTCTCAGGATTCACAGTCTAGCGATCATACCACTGGGCCAACACACTGTGACACAGGAAAATTGTGGGCAGTAAGTCACACACAGCAAGATTCGAGGGTGGAGGGTAGGGAATAGTTTTGGATCTGTTCACCAGCCTGAGACCACAGGTAGGTGGGAGAGGGTCGGGTGGGGGGTGGGGATGGTGATATTGGGAAGAGTGTCTTAGTTTAACGTGATACTGAAAAGGCTGCACTCTGAACGTTCTGAGCTCTTTCAGTCCTAGGTCTGGATGGTCTGCCGCAGTGATGCGCTCATCTCCTCTCAATTGGGCACCCAATCGATTTCTGAGATTTACAAGGCTGACATCTCTGTCTCCTCGCTCTCAGTTAGATGTTGTTTCACATGCTGCTTTCCACACCCATAAAACAGGAAGCATGGGCAGATCGGAGATAATCAGTTTGCAACTGTCTTGTAACCTGGCGACCTCCTTAATTCTTTCCGAAACAGTCTTTCAATGAACCAAGGTGGCTACGGACGGCGTTTCGTGTCTTGACCTACCTGATAATTCTTTCACTCTGACAAGCACAACCTGATTCTAAAATGGCTTTTGTTGAACTTTGTTTCTTGGACATTTAGCTCAGTTGGCTGGATGGCTGGTTTCCGATGCAGAGTTGCATCAACAGTGTGGGTCTAATTCCTACACTGGCTGAGGTTACCATGAAGGCCTCTTCTTCTCAACCTCTCCCTTCGTCTGAGGCGTGGTTACCCTCAGGTTAAAGGACTACCAGCTGTCTCCCTTCACAGAAGAGCAGCCTGTGGCCTGATAGGACTGTGGCGACTTCACCTTTGTTTGAACCCAGTGGGAAATGCAATCTTAAGAAAGAGAGCACCTCACTTGTCTGTCCTTTATACACCTATCTAATGAGGCCATCCCACCCACAAGTGCCTGCTTCCCAGCGATCTTTAGCCTGAAGTGAGGAGTCAGCACTAGGTTGACTGTAATTCTCAATCAGGTTTGGCCCCATGGAGTTAATGATCGCAAGAGGCCAGGCGTTCAGGGTGTGACAGGGCAAATAGAGATGGCATGTTCCTTAACTGGTCACTCTAGAACTGGGGTTGGGGGGAGGGGGGAAGGGGGGTGCGCTATCCGAGGAGAAAGAGCATCCAATTAAAACTGAGAAGGATTTCTTCCCTCCGAAAGTGCTGAGTCTTTGAGTTCTCCAGCTCAGCTGTTGAGCTGGTTCACGACAGACATTGATAGGTTTCTGGAGACCAGTGGCATTAAGGAAGTTGGAGGTCATACAGGGAAGTGACATTGAGCAGGCGATCCACTGTGATCGAGAACGATGGGGCAGATTTGATATACTGAATTCCCTGGCCCTTGTTCCTATCCCATATGAAGGACTGATACAACACAGAGGCCTTGACAAAAATCCAGTGTGTCACAGAATATCCTCACTGTGACAGGGCAGAAGGAGATCATTGGGCTCACTGTCTTTGAATGAGCAAGCTGCCTCTGTACCATTCTCCTGCCTTTACCCCCTAAACCTTACTGTTGGCTTCACTGACAGTATCATCTGATGCCCTCCTCAATGTTTCTGTTGAACCTGCCTTTTTCAGTGCACTTCAATTACACTTTGCAATTGGAAGTCTTTAAACTAACCATCAATTAAACATGGAACCATGGAAACATAGAAACTTAGAGCAGGTGTAGGCCATTCGGCCCTTTGAGACTGCTCTGCCATTCTTCGTGACCATGGCTGAGCATCCAACTCAGTCCCCTGTTCCTGTTTCTCCCCTGTACCTTTTGATCCCTTTAGTCCCAAGAACTGTCTTTAATTCCTTCTCAAAAATGTGCAATGTTTTGACGTCACCCACTAGATATGGTGAATAGACAAGGTCTTTTCCCTGGAGTGGGAGAGTCCAAAACTGGAAAGCATAGGTTTAAGATGAGGGGGAATGATTTAAAAGGGACCTAAGGGGCAATTATTTTCACACAGTGGGTGGTGCATGTACACAATGAGCAGCCAGAGGAAGTGGTGGCAGAGAATTCCACAGGCTCACCTCGCTCTCGGTGAAGAAATTTCTCCTCATCTCAGTCCTAAATGTCCATTCTGTATCCTTAGGCTGAGCTCTGGTTCTGGATTCCTCGGTCATGGGAAACATTCTTCCTGTCTAGGCCTATTGAAATAGGTTTAACTCTTCTAAATTCCAGTGAATAGAGCCCTAATTGATCCAGGCTCTCTTCAGTCCTACCATTCCAGGAACCAGTCTGGTAAAGAGATAACAAGGTGTGGATCTGGATGAACACAGCAGGCCAAGCAGCATCATAGGAGAAGGAAAGCTTGACGTTTCGGGCCTAGACCCTTCATCAAGGCAAGAAACGTTAAGCTTTCCTGCTCCTATGACGCTGCTTGGCCTGCTGTGTTCATCCAGCTCCACACCTTGTTATCTCGGATTCTCCAGCATCTGCAGTACCTATTATCACCAGTCTGGTAAACCCTTGTTCCACTCCTTCCATAGCCAGAACATCCTTCCTCAGATGAGGAGACTAAAAATGCACACAGTACTTCAAGAGTGGCCTCATCAAGGCCCTGTACAACTGCAGTACACTCCCTGCTCCTGTACTTGAATCCTCTCACTATGAAGGCCAATTAAACTTTAATTTATCATGAATGCTATGAGAGACAGAAAGGGGTGCAGCGACACAAGGAAATAAAGAGAGATTGAGAGGAAGAGAGAGCAGGATAAGGGTGAGGGAAGTTGATGAAAGACAGAGAGAAGGCCGATTCTGCAATTGGGAAAAACAGAGTTAGACAGAAAGGACAGAGTGAATCATCAGGAATTTAGAAAGTAAAAAGCTGTCACTAGTTCTGCGAGAGTTTCATCAGTGAGGAAATTTCTGTCTTACCCACTTCCTCCTCATACTTAAATGATTTTTCCTCATTTCACCACAGTGGCATACAGTGAAAACTACACCCACTGCCAAGGGGTAAGGCCTACTTTGCTTTCTGTCCCCCAGGCTTCTATTGTCTTTTGGCTCATTGTTCCCACAGCCCAATGTGCTCCTTCTTCGCCCTCAGGTCCTCGCTGCAGCCTGTGTGGAAATCCATTGTCCTAGTCACATTTTAGCCTTGGTGATATAATGTGGCTACGCAACTGCCGAGACACTGGTGACATCTCACTTGGTCCTGCGCATCAAGGTCAGAAATGTTAGAGCCCATTTGGCTCATCGTGTCCACAAATAAGCATCATGACTCATCTTGCCCACTATTGGTTGGATGTATTTTTGGAAGTCTCAAGATAGGTATATTCCACTGCTCTGTCACCTCCCCCCTCCAACCCCCGCCAATCCCCTCTCCATGCAGGTACAACACGTTATTGGGAAGACAAATGGGATGATGGCCTATATTGCAAGAGGCATGGAGTATAAATGCAGAGAAGTTCTAACACCCAGAAATGAGATGAGAGTGACTGAACCTGACGCCAACTCCTCATTTGAGTGATATCAAGGACCCCTAGATAAACTGGAACAAACAGATATCGGAGGCAGACTCTCCTGCGGTTGGAGTCATATCACCATATAGGAAGATGGTTGTGGTTGTTGGAGGTCAGTCATCTCAGCTCCAGGACATCTCTGCCGGAGTTCCTCATGATAGTGTCCTAGGCCCAACCATCTTCAACTGCCTCATCAATGACCTTCCCTCCATCATAAGGTCAGAAGTGGGGATGTTCGCCGATGATTGCATAATGTTCAGCATCATTCATGACTCCTCAGACACTGACGTGGACTTGGGGTGACAAGTGACATTCACACCACACAAATGCCAGCCAATTACCTTCTCTAACAAGAGAGAATCAATCGATCGATTGCCCCTTGACATTTAATGGCTTTGTCATTGTTGAATTCCACACGATCAACATTCTGGGATCACAATTGTCCAGAAGCTGAACTGGACAAGCTATATAAATACTGCAGCTACAAGATCAGGTCAGTGGCTAGGTCTTTCATGGTGAGTAACACACCCCCTGCCTTCCCAATGCCTGTTTACAATCTACAAGGTACAAGACAAGAATGTGACATTTTACTGTCCAGTTGCCTGGATAAGTGGAGCACTGACAACACTGAAGAAGCTTGAAACCAACAAGGGCATAGCAGCCCACTTGACTGGCACCCTATCCAACACCTTCCTGTTCACTCCCTTAACTATTGATGTACAGTGGCCGCAGCATGTACCATCTACAAGATGCACTGCATTAATTCATTGAGGCTATAGGAAGGATGTTGTGAAAGTTCAAAGAGTTCAGAAAAGTTTTACAATGACGTTGCCAGGGTTAGATGGTTTGTGCTGTCGGGAGAAGCTGAATAGGCTGGGGTTATTTTCTTTGGAGCATCAGAGCTGGAGGAGGGATCATATAGAGGTTTATAAAATCATGAGGGACATAGATGTGGTGAAGACACTCTCCCTGGAGTGGGAGAGTCCAAAACTAGAGGGCATAGGTTTAAGTTGAGGGGGAACGATTTAAAAGGTACCTAAGGGGCAATTTTTTTCCCACAGAGGGTGGTGCGCATATGGAATGAGCTGACAGAGGAAGTGGTGGACGCTGGTACAATTATAACATTTAAAAGTCTTCTGAATGGGTGTATGAATAGGAAAGGTTTGGAGGGATATATGCCAAGTGCTGGCAAATGGAATTAGATTATTTTAGGATATCTGGTTGGCACGGACGAGTTGGACTGAAGGTTATGTTCGTAGGCTGTACACCTCTATGAGTCTATGAAGCTACTCAACAGCACCTTTGAAAACACTGACCTCTAACATCTAGAAGGATAAGGGCAACAGACCAATGCAAACTGCACCACACCTGCAGGTTCCCCTTCACCCATTCACCATCTTGACTTGGAACAATTTTGCTGATCATTCACTGTTGTTGGGTTGATAGCCTGGAGTTCCCTTCCTAACAGCACTTTGAGTGGCCCTACACCCCAAGGACCCAATAGTTTAAGAAGGTAGTTCACCACCACTTCTTCAGGGCAATTAGAAATGGGTAATAAATGCTAGCCCAGAATCGACAACCACACGCCATGAATGAATTTTAAAAAAAAGACATTATAACCATTTCAGTCTGGAAATCTGTTGTTTAAAAATTCCAGTTTTGTGGAAAATGTTTTAAACAGAGCCAAATAATCACTGCATCTTTTTATCCCAGCGTTCTGGGGATCACGTACACAGAAGGTTCAATTTTTGAATGAATAACTGAAATATTTTTGTTATAATTTATGATATTTTATTTCTGTTTTCTGTTTCAGGTAACCGTATTTACGACGTTTTCTGGTCCAGATGTTTATTACCAGGAATTCTAACATTATGCTATAATCTAGAAAATACCAAAATCCAGAAATGGCTTAATTCAGAGCACTCTGGTCTGGGGAGGTTACAGAGTATTGTATTTATTTGTGACTGTCTCATATATATAAACATAGGTAGCTATAGACTTGGACTGCCGAGTAGGTCGAAACCCTTTCTCTACGTCTGCACTTACCGAAGTGATCACTGTTTTCATAATGTCTCTGAGCCCAAGCCCTTAATCTTTTCCATTGTACCTGTCAATTTCTCCATGTCATTATAATGTTCTTTCAAGATGAACAAATTATTGAGAAATTAACGTTCATCCTACCTGTATTATGATGGCCCAGTAAAGGATCTGAGCAATGGTTGTTTACAAATCCAAGATTAAATGGAGTAATGTGGGAGTGTCAAACCTGGCCTCAGGGATAATTAGATCATTTATACTTGATTGGTATCTTTGCTGGGATTCCCGTTTTCCACCCAGTCTTGATGTTGTGCTGTTGTAATATGGTGCAAGACTGTCAACAGTTTCCAACAGGAATTAGTCAATATCAGATCAGGGCAACAAAATGAATAATTTAGAAACAGAGTTATTAAGTTAAAATAGACTTCAGTTCATCCTCTTATGCAATTGTGTTGGCTCAATGCAATATATTTCAATCTTTCAACAGCAGTCATTCACAGGATGTGGCTACTGCCAGCATCATTGTCTATCCCTAGTTGCCCTTAGGGAGGTTGGTGATGAGCTCTATATTGTTGTAATGTTCCTGAATCCAAGATCAAATTGGTTTTGGCTAACGTTTCACAATGAGACGTTCAAATCTCACAACGACTGGTGAAATTTGCATTTCAATCTCATTAACAAATCTAGTCTCAGTTACGGCAAGCAGGAAGCCAGTGATTGTTACAAAGGCTCATGAGTGGGACCTTCTTCAGGGAAGGAAATCACCATCTGGGCAGCTCCAGACCTACAGCAATGTGATTGATGTTCCATTCCCCCAGCATCCCCTATGCAAGCCGCTGCTGAAACCTCAATCAGAGTGAAACTAGCGATCTGCAAGGCAATGACATAGGTGCTGGAAACAATGAAGGTGCACCCTCCCCAGGCCTCCCTGCAAAATCCTCCTCACTTACATCTGGAGGTTTCACTCCTTTCATCACTGACCCGCAGAAGCAGCAGTATGTGGCATTTACAAAATGCACTACAGTCACTCACCAAGCCTCCTTCAGCAGCACCTACCAATACCGTAGCCATAAGGCCATCAAACACAGGCCATTCAGCCCACTGATTCTGCTCCAGCATTCAATGAAGTTATGGCTGCTAATTGTCAATTTTTATGGGGGAGGCAATGGCCTGTGGTATTATTGCTGGGCTGTTGATTAATCCACATACCCAGATAACATCTTGGGGCCTGGGTTCGAATCCCACCATGGCAGATGGCGGACTTTGAATTCAATAAATATCTGGAATTAAGAATTGAATGATGGCCGGGAATCCATTGTCAATTGTCCGGAAAGCCCATCTGGTTCACTAATGTCCTTTAGGGAAGGAAACTACCATCCTTACCTGGTCTTGCCTCCATATGACTCCTGACCCGCAGCAATATGGTTTATTCTTAACTGCCCTCTGGGCAATTAGGAATGGGTAATAAACGTTGCCTAGCCAGTGACACTCTCATCCCGTGAATGAATGAAGAATAAAAAAACTCCACTGTCCTGCCTTTTCACCATAACCCTTGATTCCTTTACTGATTGAAGATCTATCTCAGCTTTGAATACACTTAATGACCCAACCCCAAAATCTGTGTTACAGATTCTCAACCCTCTGAGAGAAGAATTGCTCCTCATCTCTGTCTTAAATGTGTGACCCCTAGTTCTAAGATGATGCCCTCTGGTCCTAGACTCTCCCAGAAGAGAAAACAACCTTTCCACATCTACCCAGTCAAGTCTACACAGTAAATCCCTAAATGCTTCATTATGGTCGCCTCTCATTCATGAATAAAAAACATTCAGAATAGATTTACAAGGCTGTAGCCAGGCTTGTAGGGCTTGATAAAAGATTTACAAGACTGTAGCCAGGCTTGGAGGGAGAGGCTGAATAGGCTGGGGCTATTTTCCCTGGAGTGTTGGAAGCGAAGGAGTAACTGTATGAAGATTTATAAAATCATGAGGGGCATGGATAGGGTGAATATCCCAGGTCTTTTCCCCAGGGTAGGTGAGTCCAAAATTAGAGGGCATATGTTTAAGGTGAGGGGGCAAGATTTAAAAGGGACCTAAGGGCCAACATTTTCACACAGAGGGTGATGCATGTATGGAATGAACTGTCAGAGGAAGTGGTGGAGGCTAGTACAATTACAACGTTTAAAAGGCATTTAGATTGGTGTTGACATGTTGATGAGTGTTGAGCTGAAGATGAGAGCTTGTTGTTGAGATGAGGATGGATGTTGTGTTGGCGATGGTATTGAGTTGGGGATGAGTGTTGAATCAGGGATGGGTGCTTGGTGTTGATGCGGGGATAGGTGTTGAGGTGGGAATGGGTGCTCAGTGTTGCGTTGAGGAAGGGTGTTGAGATGGGGGTGAGTGTTGAGTTGGAGATAGGAGCTTGTTGTTGGGGTGCAGATGGGTGTTGAGATGGGACAGGTGTTGAGTTTGTGGTGCGTGTTGAGTTGGGAATGGGAGCTCTGTGCTGAGGTAGGGATGGATCTTGAGAATGGGATGAGTGTTGAGTAGGGGATAGGTGATCAGTGTTGAGATGGGGATGGGCGATGAGTTGGGGATTGTTATTGAGCTGAGGATGGCGCTCGGTGTTGATGTGGGGGTGGGTGTTGACATCAGGATGAGTGTTGAGGCAAGGATGGAAGCTTGTTGTTGAAGCAGGGATGAGTGTTGGTTGTTGAGATGTGGACGGGTGTTGAGGTGGGGATGAGTGTTAAGTTAGTGATGGATGTTCAGGTGGGGAATGTTTCTGGGTGTTGATTTGGAAATGGTTGCTGAGGTGGGAATAGATGTTGTGGTAGGGTTGGGGACTAGATACTGGGCTGGTGAGATACGGACTTTAGACAGTGATCTGATTTAGTGCTCAGACTTTTTCTACCTTCTCAGCCTTGGGATGCTAACTAACACAGACCCCTTCCCCAGTGATAATCTCATCGCACATTGCCTGTAATTTTGTTGGTCTTGAAGGCTTAATCCTGCGCTGACCATTTCAGAGTTTGACGAACCAGAATAAATATTTATCCATGTGCCATTGGAAAAGTTATACTTTGTGGGCCCATTCTCATCACCTTTCACCCTGGAGACTGCGGAATCCAATCCATCTTCATATCCTGCTGTTGTTTGTATGCTGTTTATCCTGTGACAGGAAATCTGAAACAGCCCACATGATTAGAAAGATGATTCAGTGACTGATATATGTTGGGGATAGACAAAAATGAAAACAATAAAGGGAAACGTCCATGAAATACATACTGTTACCATGAAGGATGAGAGTACGAGCGAGAGAATAATTTCTCAATAGCGGTCATAACAACTTCACAGTCAGATTTTTCTTTGAGGAATTTTGGGGTTGCTGTAACTTTAAGCTTGAATTACAGCATCACTTGACCACAATGTGGCAGCCCACATATTAATTCATGATTGTTTGACTAATCCTGAAACTGTTGCGTCATACATGATACATGCTGTTGGTGCTTACCTCTCAGGAACATGGCCATGAAAACAATAGGATGGACAGGCCTTTTGGCCCAGCTGCTCTGTGCTGGGACTTAGAACATAGAACATAGAACAACACAGCGCAGAACAGGCCCTTCGGCCCTCGATGTTGCGCCGCCCTGTGAACTAATCGAAGCCCATCCCCCTACACTATCCCATCATCATCCATATGCTTATCCAAGGACTGTTTAAATGCCCCTAATGTGGCTGAGTTAACTACATTGGCAGGCAGGGCATTCCACGCCCTTACCACTCTCTGAGTAAAGAACCTGCCTCTGACATCTGTCTTAAATCTATCACCCCTCAATTTGCAGCTATGCCCCCTCATACTAGCCGACGTCATCATCCTAGGAAAAAGCCTCTCACTGTCCACCCTATCTAATCCTCTGATCATTTTGTAGGTCTCTATTAAATCCCCTCTTAGCCTTCTTCTCTCCAATGAGAACAGACCCAAGTCCCTCAGTCTTTCCTCATAAGACCTTCGCTCCAGACCAGGCAACGTCCTGGTAAATCTCCTCTGCACCTTTTCCAATGCTTCCACATCCTTCCTGTAATGGGGCGACCAGAACTGTACGCAATGTTCCAAGTGAGGCCGCACTAGCGTTTTGTACAGTTGCAGCATGACATCACGGCTCCGGAACTCAATCCCTCTACCAATGAAACCTAACACACCGTATGCCTTCTTAACAGCACTATCAACCTGGGTGGCAACTTTCAGGGATCTATGTACCTGGACTTATGCTGTGTGGGAACCCTCACTGCCTGCCTATTCTAACCTAGTGCCACCAGTAACATGGGTGAGTGCCTCACCTTGTCGGTGCAGGCTAGGAGGGCCAAAGGGCCTGTTCCTGTACTGTAAATAGACAAGTCAAAGCACAAACAAGACTGTGGATTTCACAAGCTTCAAAATCTCCCCTCCCCCAACCGCATCCCAAAACCAGCCCAGCTTGTTCCCGCCTCCCTAACCTGTTCATCCTCTCACCTATCCCCTCCTCCCACCTCAAGCCCCACCCCCATCTCCTATCAACTAACTTCATCCCGCCCCCTTGACCTGTCTGTCCTCCCTGGACTGACCTATCTCCTCCCTACACCCCCCACCTACACTCACCTTTACTGGCTCCATCCCCGCCTCTTCGACTTGTCTGTCTCCTCTCCACCTATCCTCTCCTCTATCCATCTTCTATCCGCCTCCCCGTCTCTCCCTATTTATTTCAGAACCCTTTGCCCCTCCCCCATTTCTGATGAAGGGTCTAGGCCCGAAACATCAAGCTTTCCTGCTCCTATGATGCTGCTTGGCCTGCTGTGTTCATCCAGCTCCACACCTTGTTATCTCAGCATCTGCAGTTCCTATTATCTCAAATATAGGTCAGTTCAGTGAGTTGGCAAAATGCTGATAAATGGTGCATAATGTGGGAAAATATGAAGTTGCTAACTTTGACAGGAAGAATAAAAATATGGAGGATAACTTAAACAGAACACAACTGCAGAATCCCAGGGGATTTAGGTGTTCAAGTACCTGTGTCACAAAAAGCGAGTCTTTAGGTACAGCATGTAACTAAGAAAGTTAATGAGATACTAACCTCCATCATTAATGATGGGGTGAATTGAACATGAAAGGAAAGAAGTTCTGCTTAAGATCTGCATGGCATTGGTGAGACCACATCTCGAATATTGTGTAAGTTTTGGCCTCCTTATTTAAGGAAGGATGTAAATATAGAGGAAGTAGATCAAAGGAGCCTTGCTTGATTCACAAGGCACATTTTTACCACAGCCAGAGCTAACAGTGCTTTCATCTTGCCTCAATGTTTTGTGCATTCCCAAGAGCAGGAAGCCAGTTGTGGTTGTCAGCTAAGGCGTGTACCTGTTGTTGGACTGCTCTGTGATATGCCAATCTCACAACTGCACCATGTGCCAACAGCTTACATGGCAAACACAATGCATTGTGCTTCAACCCAAAGGGCCATGTCGCAAAGATGAAGGGGAGTGGTCCTCGGCTCAGTCTTCAGTCACGGTGGTCTTACACAGTAAGTCAGGGGCAGGTTCCGATATCAGCCCAGGGACTTGGCACAGTCGGTCAACCTCTAGGAGCGGTTAGTAACTTCTCCTTAAAGGGCATTAGGAGCCAAATGGTGGGTACCCTACCACCAGTCTTGTCTCTTTATGCCCAATTGTGGACACTGAGTTCATTGATCCAGAATGACACCAAATGCTGCTCATGTCAGCGTTTCTGAAACAGTTCTTGGCTATTTGCCTCCGTCACTTTATCTGGATGTTTATTCCATATGTTGAATTCTATCTAACCTGTCCAGTTTCTTTGGATTTGTCTTTCCCTCATTCGATTCCCTGACCCTTTGTCCCGATTTTCACCAGCAGTTAAGGGAGGTGATGGCTTAGTGGCATTATTCCAGAGACCCAGGTAACGTTCCGGACACCTGGATTCCAATCATACCATGGCGGATGGTAGAGTTTGAATTCAAGAACAATTCTAGCATTAAAAATCTCATGATGTCCATGAAGTTACTTTCAACTGTTGGGAGAAATACTCATCTGGTTTACTGATGTCCTTTAGGGAAGGAAACTGCCATCCTTACCTGGTCTGACCTACATGTGACTACAGACCCTCAGCAATAGGGTTTGACTCTTAACTGCCCTCTGAGCAATTAGGAATGGGCAATAAACGCTGTCCTAGCCAGTGATGCCCACATCCTGTGAACAAATTTTTAAAAAAGTTGTTTTTGCCTTTGAGTACCTTAATCTGAGTTCGGTTCTAGTCCAATGTTTTGGGATGGGTTAATCTTAAACAGATAATTAATCGTGAGAAATTAATTCCTTTTACATAAAATTAGCACTCATCTGCCATTCAGTCATAGGGTCACTCAATGTGGAAACAGAACCTTTGCCCCAACTAATCCATGCCGAACATGTTCCCAAACTAAATTAGTCCCACATGCCTCTGTTTGGCCCAAATCCCTCTAAACCTTTCATATTCACATACTTATGCAAATATCTTTTAAATGTTGCTGCATCCACCATTACATCTGCAGTTACAGTGTCGTACAGCCATACAGCATGGAAACAGATTCTTCCGAACCAACCAGTCCACACCAAACATAATTCCAAACTAAACTAGTCCCACCTGCCTGTGCTTGGCCCATATCCCTCCAAACATTTCTTGTTCATGCATTTATCCAAATGTTTTTTAAGTATTGCAAATGTGCCTGCATCTGCCATTTCCTCTGGAGGTTCATTCCACACGTGAACCACTCTCTATGTAAAAAAATTGTCCCTCATGTCATCTCACCTTAAAAATATGCTCCCTCATCTTGAAATCCCCCACCCCCGGGAAAAGAAACCTGCAATTCACATTATCTATACCCTTCATGATTTCATAAATCTCTATAAGATGACCTCTCAACCTCCTAGGCTCCAGTGAAAAAAGTCCCAGCCTATTCAGCCTCTGCATATAACTCAAACCCTCCATTCCTGGCAACATCCTGGTAAATCTCTTCTGAACCCTCTCCAGTTTAATAACATCCTTTCACTCTCTTGGGTGGCTTTCAAAAGTTACATTAGTAACAAGGTTGGGAGGTGGGGCTGATCTTTCCAGTTGTCCTGGCCACTTAGAAAAACTGATTGCCTAGCTCTTGATTTCATTGCTATTTGTTAGAGCTTGCTGTGGGTAAATCGGTTGCATTGAGGCACCACATATTTGAAAAAGTTGTTGTATAAAAGCAAATCTTTTCCTTTGAGATAATTGCCATCCCAAATAGAGAAAGGAAATGAAAGAATCTCAAACTGAATGGTGATCATGTTAACGTTTTCATAATGACACTGGCTATGGCCTGAGCTCTCTATCTCATGTGATCTTGCATTTACTTCCTGCACCCTGCTGAAAGAGTTGACCAGAGTTGTTATGGAGACCAGTTAGTGAGATAAACAAGTCCAGTCAGTGTCAAGCTAGACCTGATCACTATCTAGCAACCTGTCAAGTGTGATCAAACTCTGACCGATGTAATACAGCTGATAAAGTCTCACTTTCTAGTTTTGTCTTCAAAGAAAACCTGTCAAGAGGAGTGGGGAAGTTGGAGGGGTTCCCGCATGAGTGTGTGTGGTAAATGGTGGGGTTGGGGATTGTAGGAAGTGGGTGAAGTATTGGAGGAAAGAATGACAATCAAAATGAGGTCACCATATTTTTGACAAACTGAGAACGATCTACACTGTTTCCAAGTATAACAGAAATAAACATTGATGCATCTGCACTGCTGAAGTGTGAAGTGAGTTCATAGGACTTCCTTCAAACCAAACCTTGCTGTGGATAACGACTCTGCAACATCTCACGGCTCACTTTTGCAGAACTGTGTTCTTTTCTCAGCACTGCAAGAAGTCTGGAAGACAAATGCTGTGTTAGCTTCCGATGAGAAGGAAAAGTATGAAGCTACCTCACTGCAATAATGGAGTGAATTCTTTGGAGTCAAACCTGGTGTGCTGTGGGCACTTAATCAGGAAAGATTTATCCAAAAGGGAGTGCGTAAAGGATCACAAGATTACTCCCGAGAATGAAGAAATTGACCTTTGCAGAGAGATTGAGTAGAATAGCTCGATACTCATGAACATTTTGAAGAATGAGAGATGATCTAATTGAAGTATATAAAATCCTTAAGGAGCTTGACTGGTGGCAGGGTGGGGTTGGGGGGATGCTGAGAAATTGATTTTCATTACCAGGGATTCAAGAACACAGGCATCATGGCCTGAGAATCAAATGTTTAGCACTGAGATGAGGAGAAATATCCTTTCTCAAAGGGTTGTGAGCTTTAGGAATTCTACCGATGGTTAGTTCCTCAACATATTTAAGACAGATTTTAGGTTACATGGGGGATTAAGGGATGTGAAAATACTTCAGGAAGTTATGGTGTTAAACTAAAACATGATCTTGAATGGTAGAGCAGGTACAATGGACTGAATGGCCCACCCAACCATACGTTCTTCTGAGGGAGATGTAGAGACAGCAGCAAGCTCAGACCAACAAGAAACATACCTCAATGCTTGTTTGTGGTCTGTGAAAATGATGCCTGGATGATTTACAAATTCCCTGGCTCAACAACGGTGCCGGCAGAGAGGGTACCATTGACCCGAATACCAACAGGTCTTGGAATGTGGACGGTCAGTACCCATGATGGGTATGGATGCCCCAGAATGTTACCAATGCCCTCAGAAATGTGGGCTCAGCAGAGAAGCTGGGCTTATTCTGTCTGGACAGAGGACATTAAGAGATGATTGAATCGAGGTGTTCAAAATCATAAAGGGATTTTGTTAAAACCATTCATTCACTGCACAGAAAGCCATTAAGTTCATTGAGCTTGTGTCAGCTTTTACAAAGGGAGGTTCTCATCAGCCCTTACTGGGAGGTTCTGAGAAAAGCTTGTGCATGCTTGCCCAGTTTAACATTCTTGCCCAGACAGGCAGCTTTCTATGTGCGTGCCGGGTGTGCGCAAATGGGAGCCTGCTGCTCCTGAAACCACCGATGCACCGATTCCAGCTTCCCAAGCATTTTGCAGAGCTGTGGCAAACTGGGTGAGCCAGCAGTGGACCTTTCTGTGGGCTATCAATCACTCATTTGGTGAATGTACGTCATTACCCGCTGCTTTTCAGGAAGGCGACACATCGTTTCTGGTCTTTTCAGAGGCCACAGACTGCCCCAGTTGTTTCTTACTCACTTTGCAAGGCTGCTGAAACTTGTGCAGGTCATCGTGTTACCTCAGCGACTGCCTGGATATTCTGGGAGCCATGGTCTGAGTTCTGCAAAAAGTGACCTTTGCCAAGAAAGCTGCACCTCAACGATGGTTTGTGGATTCTTCTGCATTTCTGGTGAAGTTCTACCTGCTATAGGAGTTTGGCAAACTCTGAGGATATTCACTCCACATTCCCTCACATTCATTCAATTACATTGCAATGTAGTGACTATCACACACAAAAGGAGCAGCAGCCAGGACACATAACAATGTGCACAAAACAGCAAACGTCATTTGATTTCTGTTTTTCAGCAAGCAACTCACCTCCTTACTCTCCTGTGCTTGTCCACCATCCACAAGACATAAGTCAGGAGTGTGATGGAATACTCCACATTTGCCTGGATGAGTGCAGTCCCAATAACACTCAAGAAGCTTGACACCATCCAGGACAAAGCAGCCCGCTTGATTGGCACTATTTTCACAAGCATCCATTCCCTCCACCACTGATGCTCAGTAACAGAAGTGTATACTATCTACAAGATGCACTGCAGAAATTCACCAAAGATCCTTAGACAGCACCTTCAAACACACGACCACTTCCATCCAGAAGGACAGACAGCAGATATATGGGAACCCTCCAAGCCATTCACCAACCTGACTTGAAAATATATTTCATTGCTTCCCTGACCTGGAACTGCTTCCCAAACAGGACAGTCGGTGTCCCTACAGCCTTGCAAACATGTGAACAAAGAACAAGCGTCAGCCACTCAGCCCTTTGAGCCTGCTCCACCATTCAATAAGGTTATGGCTGATCTGATTTTAACTTTGACTCTACGTCATTTGTGGAAGTACACACTTGATGGGCTCAAGGTCCTCTTCTGTACTGGATGATTTTCGATGCTTTTAGAGAGAGAGAGGTGAGCACTGAAGGGGCTGAATTGCCTTATCTCTCCTTGCGATTCGATTTGGATTTTGCCCTCTTTCTCTCTCCCAACCTCTCCCTCACCTTTGGTGCTTTGCACTGCTCTGGCTGGGAATTGTGTGCAATTTGATTAGTTCGAAACATGGGTGATTTAACGGTGGTGGAAAATGGGTGCACAGTCTCATGGGTGAATTGTGGTAGTGTCCCTGCCTCTCAGCCCAGAGGCCCAAGTTAATTGAACATGAGATTCAAAGTTAAAGAAGAGAGCTGAGTCCTGGGTCTGGCGAAGGGGATCATTAACAAGTTTGCGCAGTGGGCTGTGGAAGGGGTCATAGTTCCTGACCACTTTATTTCTCAGTTACGTCTCGGGCTTGCCGCGTACCTGGTGAGAGAGCACATGGTACCTTCGAAGCATTTCATAGATGGGTACTGCAGGGCCTGGGCTGCCTTATCTCCCCATAAAACATGGTTTTGTTCCTGTACACCACTTTCTTTTATCCTCTTTGGCTTACTATTATGTTTTGACTCTTATGGTGGGCAGTGTTTGTCATTTGGTGGTTTGCTAAAATTTGTTGATTTTGGTGCTTGCGTTTATTTTTAAAGAAAGAGCTGAGTTCAGTTGGGGATTGGCTTTTGGACCGGAAGAGATTCAAAAGAGAAATATAGAAATGAATGATATACTCCACCAAAGAATTTGCAATAAAACCTTTGTAAATCTCTGAAAGTCTTTTCGTTGCTTGTTTCATCCTGCTCATGATCCTATTGAATGGTGGAGCAGGCTTAAGGGGCTGAATGGCCTAATCCTAGAACAAAGAGATCTAGTGGTACAGGGTCATAGCTCCTTGAAAGTGGAGTCACGGGGAGACAGGGCAGTGAAGAAGACTTTCAGCATGCTAGCTTTCATTGGTCAGAGCACTGTGTATAGGAGTTGAGACATCTTGTGGCAGCTGTACAAGACATTGGTACGGCCACATTTGCAGTACAGTGTGCAGTTCTGGTTGCCCTACTACAGAAAGGAAATTGTTGAAAAGATTTACTAGGATTCTATGGGTAGTTTGAGTTATAAGGAGAGGTTGGAAAGACTGAGGTGTGACTTTATAGACGTTTATAAAACCATGATGGGCATAGATAAGGTAGATAGCCAACAGCTTTTCCCCATTGTAGGGGAGTCTAAAATTAGAGGGCATAGGTTTAAGATGAGAGGAGCGAGATACAAAGAGGGACCATTTTTTTCACAAAGAGGGTGGTGCCTATCTGGAACTGGTTGCCGAGAGGTAATGGTGGAGGCAAGTACAGTTTTGTCATTTCAGAAGTATTTGGTACAATGGTGAGATAGATATGTAGAGATATGGACCAAATGCAGGCAGATGGGATGAGCTTAGCTGTGAAAACTTGGCAGCGTGGACAAGTTGGGCCAAAGGGCCTGAATCCATACTGTAAACCTCTATGATTCTACGACCCCAGTTCCTATCTAATGTTCCACAATACTTTCAGGAGCATTACAAAGTGGAATCTGAAGCCAAGTCTCACAGCAGAATAGGAAGTCAGTGGGCCAAATGCTTGGTAAAAGGATTATGTTTTAGGGAACGGCTTAAAGGAAGAAAGAGAGCGAGTGAATTAAGAGACGACCGCCAAAGCCAGAGCAATCACTTTAAGAGACCCCCAAGGAAGCCAGAACTAGAGGAATACTGACAGCTCAGAGGGTTGTGAAACCCAGACAGCGATTATAAAGGGAGGATATGAAGATGAGAAAAGAATTTTAAAATCAAGGTGATACTTTAAAGGGAAGCAATGCAGGGGAGTGACACCAGGGTAACTGGGAACAGGCTTTGTTGCAATTAAGCTGCTGTGTTTGGGTTTCCTTCATGTTTACAAAGGGTTGAATCTAGGAATCCAGTCAGAAATTTGCTGGAATAACTGAGTCTTAAAGAAATTCCAGAATGAATGAGCTGAAACAAGAACTAAATTGATGAAAGATCTGGAGGTACGAATAGGATATACATACCCACATACATGCACACATCCACATGGATACATAAACAAAACAAATAGAGACCAATGGAGTCACTCATAGATAAACATACATTTACCACAGATACATAGACGGATAGTGGAACTGATGTGAATCATCCCACATTAATGAATATTTCTGGCTTGCTGTTAACAACGCTCCATCTCTTGTAGTTCTAATGATTCAACAATGGATGGGCGGGATTGATTTCTTCCTGCTCTTCAGACAGGACCGATACCTACAAATTCTGGTTACGCCCATCAATAACTGTTTACACGTTGGTGCAAGTCTGAATCTGTGGCTGAAACAGTACATGTCAAGAAAATGGACTTCCGGAGTGACGGCAGAGATTTCCCTTTGTGATTTAAACAAATCAATATTATTTATTCGAAGCCTGGGTCTGCTTTCTGTGTGTCTGATCTATTTCTGTGGCCATGGTGATTTCTTTTAAAATTTTTTTTGAGGGTTGATGTTAGAGCAGATAAATTTTGTGCACCACAAATACACTTTAGTTTATTTTCAATCGTTTTGCAATTCAGGGTCCTCAAGTTTTGTGAGAAACATCTGGGGATTTTATTTAAGCTAAACATCCATAATTTAGAGAGATAACAAGGTGTAGAGCTGGATGAACACAGCAGGCCAAGCAGCATCAGAGGAGCAGGAAAACTTGACGTTTTGGCCCTAGACCCTTCTTCAGAAATGGGGGAGGGGAAGAGGGTTCTGAAATAAATAGGGAGAGAGGGGGAGGCGGATAGAGGATGGATAGAGGAGAGGATAGGTGGAGAGGAGGCAGACAAGTCAAAGAGGCGGGGATGGAGCCAGTAAAGGTGAGTGTAGGTAGGGGGGTAGGGAGGAGATAGGTCAGTCCAGGGAGGACAGACAAGTCAAGGGGGCGGGATGAGGTTAGTAGATAGGAGATGGGGGTGCAGCTTGAGGTGGAAGGAGGGGATAGGTGAGAGGAAGAACAGGTTAGGGAGGTGGGGATAAGCTGGGCTGGTTTTGCGATGCGTTTGGGGGAGGGGAGATTTTGAAGTTTGTGAAATCCACATTGATACCATTGGGCTGCAGGGTTCCCCGGCTGAATATGATTTGCTGTTCCTGCAGCCTTCGGGTGGCATCGTTGTGGCACTGCAGGAGGCCCAGGATGGACATGTCGTCTGAGGAATGGGAGCGGGAGTTGTAATGGTTCGCGACTGGGAGGTGCAACTGTTTGTTGTGAACTGAGCACAGGTGTTCTGCAAAGTGGTCCCCAAACCTCCGCTTGGTTTCCCCGATGTAGAGGAGGCCACAACGGGTACAGCGGATACAGTATACCACATTGGCAGATGTGCAGGTGAACATCTGCTTGATGTGGAAAGTCTTCTTGGGGTCTGGGATTGGGGTGAGGGAGGAGGTGTGGGGGCAGGTGTAGCACTTCCTGCGGTTGCAGGGAAAAGTGCCGGGTGTGGTGGGGCTGGAGGGGAGTGTGGAGCGGACAAGGGAGTCACGGATGGAGTGGTCCCTCCAGAAGGCAGATAAGGGTGGGGAGGGAAAAATGTCTTTGGTGGTGGGGTCTGATTGCAGATGGCGGAAGTGTCGGAGGATGATGCGTTGGATCCGGAGGTTGGTGGGGTGGTACGTGAGGACAAGGGGGATTCTTTTTTGGTTGTTATTGCGGGGACGGGATGTGAGGGATGAGTTGCGGGAAATGCGGGAGACATGGTCGAGAGCGTTCTCGACCACTGCCGGGGGGAAGTTGCAGTCCTTGAGAATGAGGACATCTGAGATGTACGGGAGTGGAATGCCTCGTCCTGGGAGCAGATGCGGCGGAGGCGAAGGAATTGGGAATTGGGGATGGCATTTTTGCAGGAAGGTGGGTGGGAGGAGGTGTATTCTAGGTAGCTGTGGGAGTCAGTGGGCTTGAAATGGATATTGGTTTCTAGGTGGTTACCCGAGATGGAGACAGAGAGGTCCAGGAAGGAGAGAGAGGTGTTATAGATGGTCCAGGTGAACTTAAGGTTGGGGTGGAAAGTGTTGATGAAGTGGATGAACTGTTTGAGCTCCTCGTGGGAGCACGAGGCGACACCGATACAGTCATCAATGTAACGGAGGAAGAGGTGGGGTTTAGGGCCAGTGTAGGTACGGAAAAGGGATTGTTCCACGTAACCTACAAAGAGGCAGGCATAGCTTGGGCCCATGCGGGTACCCATGGTGACCCCCTTTGGCTGTAGGAGGTGGGAGGAATTGAAAGAGAAGTTGTTGAGGGTGAGGATGAGTTCAGCTAAGCGGATGGGGATGTCAGTGGAGGGGGATTGGTCAGGTCTGCGGGACAGGAAGAAGCGGAGGGCCTTTAGGCCATCTGCATGGGGAATACAGGTGTATAGGGACTGGACGTCCATGGTAAAATTGAGGTGTTGGGGACCGGGGAATTGGAAGTTCTGGAGGAGGTGGAGGGCGTGGGTGGTGTCACGGACGTAAGTAGGGAGTTCCTGGACCAAGGGGATGAAAATGGAATCTAGGTAGGTGGAGATGAGTTCGGTGGGGCAGGAGCAGGCGGAGACAATGGGTCGACCAGGGCATTCAGGTTTGTGGATTTTGGGAAGGAGATAGAAGTGGGCGGTGCAGGGTTGGGGAACGATGAGGTTGGAGGCGGTGGGTTGGAGGTCACCTGAGGTGATGAGGTTATGGATGGTTTGGGAGATGATGGTTTGGTGCTCGGGGTTGGGGTCATGATCCAGGGGCGGTAGGAGGTGGTGTCGGAGAGTTGGCGCCTGGCCTCAGTGATGTAGAGGTCAGTGCGCCATACTACAACTGCGCCTCCATTGTCCGCGGATTTTATGGTGAGGTTGGGATTGAAGCGGAGGGGGACAAGGGTGAGCCCTTTACTGAGCTTTCCTGCTCCTCTGATGCTGCTTGGCTTGCTGTGTTCATCCAGCTCCACACCTTGTTATCTTGGATTCTCCAGCATCTGCAGTTCCTATTATCTCTGACGTAACTTAGAGAGTGAAGCTTTTGGTTTCAGATTTTACTTTACTTTACTGGGCAGTTGTACAAAATCCCTGGGATAGAACGGCTGTGTACAATCATGCTCTGAGAATGAAGACTATATAGTGAAGTAATCGACTGTCGAGTGAGAAGTTAGTGTCAATCCTGGATCAGAAGTGTTGGGTAAAACCCTGAAGATGTTATCTAAAGCTGGGTAAATTGTAGTTCAGATATACTATGACTCCAGGAAGAAGTTATCTGCAGGTCCGGTCTAAAGTCACAAGAAACATCAAGCTCTGGAAACATTAGATTTCGAGAAACGTGTGTGAGTAATGTACAAGTAGTTTATTGGGCAAAATACCAAGGGTGTGTTTTTGGGACTGGAAAAAAGCTGTTTCAATTTATCTTTGAATTTGCACTAATAGTAGATGGTTCCGTTTATTTTATTTTCATATTTTTTTTATGTCAATAAACTTCTGCTGTATCATTAAAACAAGATCAGCAGCATTGTGTGCTTATGCTTCAGTGAGAAACCATTTCAGTAAAAACAAAACACATCCAAATATGATCTTTTGAGCCAGCATTCAGTTCGGGATCTGACTTTCCTGGCAATAACATCAGCTGGGAACAGCTTAAGGAGAAATGGAGATAAAAGGAAATGAATGTCAATTGGATACCCCAAAGAGTTTCTCTCCACAGATGCTGCCAGACCTGCTGAGCTTTTCCAGCAATTTCTATCCTTGTTTCTGATTTACAGTGTCCCCAGTTCTTTTGGCTTTTAGTTGATTTGTGCTTATTTCTTGTTTACAAGCCCTGATTCCTCAGCATGTATGAGAGCAATCCATGGGCAGCCCATACCCACCAAGAAGCAAAGCTTTTAATAGCTTCCTTCTCCTGTTCTTCTCCTCCCTGAGGTGGTAAGAATAATGAAACATAAAAAGCAGCCCTTCATGCCTGCATCTAACCCTATAGCTAGTCCTATATGTTTCATGCCACATTCCCATTTTTATTCCCCATACCCCCCAATGCCTTTAAAATCCAAACGTATCTCTTTCTTGAACATATTCAGTGATGTTTCCTTCTTCTGAGACTTCTGAGGTACACAATTCCACACGTTCATTACCCCTGAGTGCAGGAATGTTTCCTCATCTCAGTCCTAAATGGTCTACCCTGTATCCTGAGAATGTTCCCCTGGTTCCAGCCTCCCCAACCAGGAAAATCACCCTCCCTGCATCTAAACTGTCCAGCCCTGTTAGAATTTTATGCGTTTCCACCAGGTCGTCCTGCTTCCTTTTAAAGTCCAGTGAATACAGGCCCAGTTGAAACAGGGACACGCTTCTTATAGGACAGTCCTGCCATTCCCAGTATCCAGCCTCATAAACCTTTGCTGCACTTCCTCTGCAAGCCAGTGTAACCTTTCTTAGGCAGGGAGACCGAACCTCCACACAACACTCTCCGTGTGGTCACATCAAGCCCATGCATAACATTAATAGGACATCCCTAACTTCTGAACTCAATGCTCTTGCAATGGAGGCCAATGCGCTGTTTAATTTCCTAATCACTTGCTGCTGCTGCCTGTCTACTTTCATTGCCTGGTGTACAAGGACACCCAGATCCCTTTGTACATCCAACATAACATCATTTAAATATTATTCTTCCTTTCAGTTTTTCACATTGAAGTGTAGAACATCAAATTCAGTCACATTATACTGCATCTGCCATGTGTTTGCCCACTCACTCAACTGGTCCAAATCACCTTGTAGCCTCCTTGCATCGTCCTCAGAACTTACAATCCTACCCAGTTTCCAGTTATCAACAAACTTGGAAATGTTGCATTTCCTTATCCAGGTCATTTATATACATCATGAATAGCTGGGGCCCAAACACCGATCCTTGTGGTACCCTATGAGTCAATGCCTGCCACTTGGGAAAAAGACCCATTTATTCCTACTCTCTGTTTCCTGTCTGTCAACCAATTCTCGATCCATTTCGGTACATTACAGTCCATCACATGTGCTTTAATTTCGCCCAGTAGCCTCTCATGAGGGACCTGAAATAAAGGTTCTGAACTTCCAAATCCACCAATTCATTAATTCTCATCTATTCTACTAGATTGACCTTCAGAAAACTCCATAGAGGAAATTTATGGCTTATGGAACATAAAGAGTGGAGCAAAGTGAGTGGGTGATGCATAGAGACTTCAGATGGCTGTTGGGCTGGTGTATGTCACAGAGGCAGAGAGAGAGAGAGAGGATGAGACCATGGCAATAGGCCTTGTGCACAAAGGCAATAGTTTTGTGCTTCAAATCTTGGATATCAGAATTAAAGATTTGTAAAGCTTGTATCATCCATAACAAATTCACACTGTGAATGCAGACATAGCAATTACTCCATTTTAAATTTCTTATAAACCAGCCCTTCTTTAGACGACATTTGAAAAGTAAGTTTCAGAAATTCTAGTTTCTCTGACCGTAATAGGGAATATTTGACTAAGCAAACAGCTGAACAATATGAACCATGAATGTTCCGGGTTCAACGTCAGTCTGAATTTATGAATATTCAAAAATAGCAGACTCCCAGGTACGTTCCATAACATTTCTATATTATGATGATGCAACAATTTGAACACCCTCATTTTCGTTACTCTCCTCTCCTTTTAAAGATGCTTTTTCAAAATCTACAAATTTCGGTCGGTAACATTCCTGTGAATCACCATCGGACATTTTATTACATTTATGTAGGGGAGGCAATGACCTAGTGTAATTATTGCTGGACTGCTAATCCAGAGACCCAGGTAATGTTCTGGGAACCTGGGTTCGAATCCCACCACAGCAGATGGTGGAATTTGAATTCAATAAAATATCTGGAATTATGAGTCTAATGCTGACCAAGATTCCATTGTTGATTGTAGGGAAAACCCATCTGGTTCACTAATGTCCTTTAGGGAAGGAAACTGCCATCCTTACCTGGTCTGGCCTACATGTGACTCCAGATACACAGCAATGTAGTTGACTTTCAACTGCCCTCTGGGCAATTAGGAATGGACAATAAATGCTGCCTGGCCAGTGATGTTCTCACCCTGTGAACAAATTAAAAAAAAGGCAAAATGTGACAAAAATTTGCTGGTGTTGTCCTAGGGAGAATCAACCACACTGTGACAGGGAGAGTTCTCCCAGTGAGAATAAATATGGTCAAACATGTTGCAGGTTACCCAAAAGCTGAAGGCACTGACTGGGGATAGGGTCCGTTGGCATTTCCTGGCCACATCCTACTTGTTCCTTCTGATTAGACTCCTGGATCTTCTCTGCTCAACTTCAGACTCTGGGCCCAGGTGGGAATTTTGGACACAGCAGCTAGCTTTTGTTACTCATTTTGCAAACTCATGTCCAGTAATTGATTGTCATGTGAGGACGGGCTCAATACCCTGGCCATTATTGATTCACCACAAGTTTTGCTGTGGTGCACTCTGACCAGTTCTAATAAATCTGCCACTAGAGGATACAGACACAGAACTGTTTGTCTTGTGATGTTCAAGAGATGCATGCTTGCACTATATTGTAACATTTAGAAAGCTTGATTCAAAACTAGAGGAGACTCCCGCAGAGTGAGGAGGTCCTTGGCTGACCCCCTCTGGCTCAGACTCTCAGGCTGGGCTGAGGCTCCAGGTCCACAGCTAGGCCCACCTGCCTGTAGGAATGGAGAGCTTCAGTGAAAGGGACTGACCGTGGATGGGCGGCAGCTTCTGGAGGAGCATCAGATGGAACAGGAGGCGTCTCCCAGCCCAGTGACAAGGTGGATTCCAGTGGTTTGGAGGTCTTGGCCTAGTGTGGTGATCTCAGCCTGACATGGCATTCACCTTTGGTGGAGTCGTCCGGTCCAGTAGACCAGCAGCCCGGTGTTGTGGTGCCGGCCTGGTTGCAACTTCAGGGTATTGTATCATTCCTTAATTAGCTTTCCTCAAGCTCCGGTGCTGGTAAGTGAAGTGTGATGAACTTTGCCTGAGCTTCACTTTTATTATTGTATCTGACTTCTATCATTAACATAGGCGCCATGGCATAGCAACTGATAAAACTTTTCACTGCATTTTTCATTCAAAAAGAACACATGACAATAAATTTCTGTTCTATTTTGTTCTAAACATTATCTTAGTTTCCAGTTCTGTGAAAGTGCCCTTTTGGAACAAAAACACAAAAGTAATTTTGAGCAGCGAACTAAAAGAAAGCTTTTTTAAGAAAGTACGTGACTGAAATTTAATGATTCAGTCAGCAGCTTGAGAGGTTAGTCCTCATGTTTACAACACTACGGTTTGTAGAAGTCTCCAGATTGTGAGAGTTGCCTTCATTGGTCGTAAAATTGAGTATAGGAGTTGGGGCGTCATATTGTAGCTGTCTGTGCAAGACATCGGTGAAGGCACGTTTGGAATACTGCACTCAATTCTGATTGCCCTGCTATAGGAAGGATACTGTTAAACTGGAAAGGGTGTAGAAAAGATTGATGAGGATGTTATCAGGAATGGAGTGTTTCAGTTATAAGGAGATGCTGGAAAGGCTGGGACTTTCCCTGGAGTGTCGGAGGCTGAGGGGTGGCCTGAGAGAATGAGAAAATCTTGAGGGGCATGGTTAGGGTGAATAGCCAAGGTCTTTTCCCCAGGGTGGGGGAGTCCACAACAAGAGAGCATAGGTTTAAGGTGAGAGGGAGATTTCAAGGTACCTGTGAGCAACTTTCTCACACAGACGGTGGTGCGTGTACGGAATGAGCTGCCAGAGGAAGTGGTGGAGGCGGGTACAGTTACACCATTTAAAAGGTATTTGGACAGATACATGAATAGGAAGGGTTTAGAAGGATGTGGGCCAAATGCAGGTGAACGGGACCAGATTAATTTATGATATTTTGTTGGCATGGACGAGTTGGAGTGAAGGCTCTGTTTCTGCGCTGTATGACTCTATGACTCTAGATGGATAAGAATGATGTTGTCTCCTTACTGAGCATTCAGATGTGCCTCTCCCTTCTCCTGTCTGGCATTATGTTCCTTGTCCCCCACCTCACCGCCCCCATGTTAGTCATTACATTCCACAGTAGAGCTTCCAGCAGTATTCAATCTTTTGTTCAAAATAACAACGAGGAACAACAGCAACTGAACGGCCAGCAAAAAACAAGATCAATGATTAACCAGGGCTACAGGCTCACACTTGCTGACTTGACCTGGTGCTGAAGATTCCAGAAATAGAATGGCTTTTCGCATAAAGAGCAAATTTAATGGGCCCAGCCCTTGTGAGCCCATTTGATTCTCCATGGTAATGGTTGGAAGGGATAAACAGGGAATTTTATCATACGGGTGGCTAACTTGTGAGGGAAAGGTTGGTAAAACCCGCTTGTAAAGCTGGGTAGCTAGATTTGCGTGTTTGGGGATCTTGCCCATGGGTCTGATTTCTACCACTCCACCTGTTAGCAGCCACTCCATCAGCCTTGATCCTGTGGCCTAAACTCCGGCAGGGGTGATGGGGGTTGGCCTTAGGTCAACATCTCCACCCCTTGCTCTCTCTCTCTCCCTCTCTTCTCCTATAAGATATTCCTTCCTACTACCTCTTTAATGAAACATTCATTCATCCCACCTTACAGCTCACTATGTGGTGAAGCTCTCATTTTCATCCTGTGTCATTCTTGTGAAATGTCCCTTATGACATTTGGAATGTCAAAGGCAGGATATCAACATGAGTTGGAGTGAACAGAAAGGTTCTTTTGGATATATCAGCTTATCGTCTCTGTGAACTCCAAACTCAAAAGTTTTCTGGCTGTCAGATCCTTCTTCTACATGTGCACAATTACCCTCGTTGAACTTGCAATTTGACTCAGGAGAACTCCCTGTGGTAGTTCATGTCGAGGACTTTCTCACATCCTTTTTCCACAAGCTCTCTAACCTCACAATGATTAACACAATTATCAAGTGTTATGCTACTGGTTAGGTGAGTAGCGTGATTGACAATATATAGTACAAACATTGCCCAAGGCCCTTTGTCGGGATGTTATTGGAATAAAATGCAACACCAAGTCACGTAAGGAGATATTAGGAGCTGTAACCAATGTCTTCACAAAGAGGTAGGTTAGAAGGAGTGTCTTCGAGGAGATACAGAGAGTGTTAGGTTCTGAGGAAGGGTCACCACGCCCGAAACGTTAACTCAGACTTTTTCTTCACAGATGCTGACAGACCTACTGAGTTTTTCCAGCAACTTCTGTTTTTGTTTCTGATTGGCAGCATCCACAGTTCTTTTGGTGTCAGGAGGCAATGGCCAAGTGGTATTACTGCTGGATTGTTAATGCAAAGGCCCAGGTAGTGTTCTGGAGACCCAGATTTGAATCCTGCCATGGCAGATGGCAGAATTCGAATTCAATAAAAATCTGGAATGAAGTGTCCAATGGTGACCATGAAACCATTGCCAATTGTTGGAAAAACTCGTCCAGTTCAGTATTGTTTTTTAGGGAAGGAAACTGCCATCCTTACCTGGTCTGGCCTACATGTGACTCCAGATTGAGTGATTGACTTTTAACTGCCCTCTGGGCAATTAAGAATGGGCAATAAATGCTGGCCCGGACAGAGATGCTCTCATCCCATGAATGAATTATTTAAAAATGGAGGAAATCCTAGAACTTAAAAACAAAGTAACGGAACGATTGCTTGCCAAAAGTGAATGAAACTGAGGATCAGTGAGCAGCTTATTGTAATGTCAGCATTGTCAATGGCAGGTCAGCCCCTGAAGGGGAACAATGGCATGCGTGACCTGTTGTGTCACTACACTACACATTCACAATTTAGGTGCTGTTACATACCTGAGTGGTTTAGAGAAAGCATTATTTCATTTCCAGTCTGAGTTTCTGGCCACCCACTCTCCTTGGTATGCTCACCCTCCTGTGACCTCAGTCACATCACACATACATAGACATATTCATTTCTTTTTCTAACAACACCCCAACCCCCAGTGCTTCTAGAGTTTGAACTTCCATTGTCCGTTTCTCAACCTCAGAACATCCCAAAACCAATGGAAAGCAGGAACAGTGGACTGAGTCGGACGATCATAATGAATGACGGAACAGGCTTGAGGGCCAAACGGCCTATTCCTGTCCCTGTTTTCCATATTTCTATGAAGTTGTTTTGAAAGTACTGTCTTAGTTATATTGTTGGCCCTGTCCTGCTGAACAGCAGGTCTCAGAGCAAGCAAAACTCGGCATGTTATTTATTTCATGTTGGTGCCGTTGGTTACAGGATAAATAATGGTCAGGAAGGACACTAGAGGGAAGTCTGCTCGCATGCCCTTCGGGATAGTGCCATGAAATCTCTGACATCCAACTGCGCGAGCAGGCGGCTTGTGTTTTTAAAGTCTTATCTGGGAGGCGGTGCTCCCTCAGTACAGCACCGACAGTGTCACTCTCCAGCTCCCATGTTAAAACCATGTAAACCACTTTGGTAATGTGCCTGAGGGCTTCCTCATTGTCTATGTTTCCAGCACCCTTTTAGTCTCACTGGAATCGCAATTATTACTGGATTGCTAATACCATTCTTATTTTAGGAGTTGCTGTGGTAGGTTTAGCCAGGATTAAGTTATGAGGAGAAATGATACAAATTAGGCCTGTTTTCTCAAGAATTGAGATGGTTAAGGTGTGATCTGATTAAATTCCTATAAACAGGAAAAGACAGGATAGATAAATATAAACTATTTCAACTGGTTGGGGATTCTAGAATTAGGGGCATAGTCTGAGAACTAGGCCCAGATCATTCAGGACAGATGTTAAGAAGCACTTCTACACACAGAGGGTGACAGACGTTTGGTACGCTCTTCCACAAATGGCAGTGGAGGCTGGATAATTCCATTAATTTTAAATCTCAGATAGATCATTTCTTTGTTAAGCAAAGATGATCGAGTCATAACGTCAGACAGCATGTAACCAGACCCTTCAGTCCGACCAGTCCGTGCCGATCATATTCCCAAACTTACCTGGTCCCACTTGCCTGTGTTTGGCCCACATCTCTCCAAACCTTTCCTATTCATGTACTTATCCAAATGTCTTTTAGACATAACTGTACCTACATCCACCGTTTTCCCTGGCAGTGCATTCCACACACAAACCTTTCTCTGTGTAAAAAAGTTGCCCCTAATGTCCTTCTTAAATCTCTCTCCTCTCACCCTAAAAATATCCTCCCTAGTTTTAAACACCCACACCCTAGAGAAAGGCCCTTGTCATTCACCTTACCTTCCTCCCTCATGATTTTAATGTCAAAAAGATCATCTGTCAACCTCCTACGCTTCAGTGAAAAATGTTCCCGTCTTTCCAGTCTATATTTAGATCTCAAAACCTCCATTCCTGGCAACATCCTGGTAAGTCTTTTCCGAACCCTCTCCAATTTAATAATATCCTTCCTATAACAGGGCGAGCAAAACCACACACAGTACTCACCAACATCCTGTACAACCTCCGTCCCAACTCCTATACTCAATGGTCTGAGCAATGAAGGCAAGCATGCTATGGGATATGGGTCAAAGGCAGTACATGGAGTTAGGCCAGAGATTGGCCATGAATATCAGAACAGGCTCAAGGAGCTAAATGGCCTACTCCTGTTCCAATTATCTCTGCTTTTCAATGGGAAGGCTGGGTTCAAGTATCACTTTCATTCTGGAACCTCCTTCACCTCAGTCCAATACTCATGAAATGTTAACAGTCCTTCTATAAATATCTCAAAAACATTAAAACAAAGACCTGTAGACGCTTGAGATCTGAAACAAATAAAAACTGCTGGAGAAACTCGATTTTGACAATGGGTCATTGGATTTGAAGTGCTAACTCTGTTTTTCCCTCTCCCTACAGATGCTGCCAGACCTGCTGACGTCTTCCAGCACTTCCTGTTGTTTTTGTTTGTTCCAACCATCTCAATCCTGGAACTGTTTCTCATTCACTCCTGCGACATTGACACTGTTACCCATCCCCAGTTTCCTTGGACTGAGATACTTACAAAGTCAATTCAGAGGACAATTAAGAGTGAACTACATTGTTGAGGGCCTGGCTAAGTAAAGATGGGAGAGTTTCTTTCCTCGCTGAAACATGTAGGATTTTGCAACAATCAAGGACAGTTTCCTAGGTATTATTACTAACAATGGTTTTATTTTCCAGATTTATGGACTGAATTTTAATTCCACCAGCTGTCATGCAGAGGTTTGTACATGTGGCATCAGCCTGGCCCTCTGGAATGCTAAATCTGGTGATTATATCATTGTGCCATTGCCTGTTCCTTAATTATTCCTTAGCCAAGGTTCACACGCAGTTTGACTGCTCAAGTTTGATTTGCTGTTGTTGGGAGCTATAAGTTGTCATGACAATGGACCAAAGCCCTGAAGTCCTATGGGCATTTTTCCACCTATAATTCCAATTTTTTTAATCTATGAAGGGAAGACTGCTAGAGCAAAGGAAAAAGACTCTGGATGTAATTTCAGTAACTGTGTGACCTGTGTGTGACTCATGGAATGTCACACTGGTAGAGTGTCAGGGAAACTTGCAATAGGAAGGGATAACAGGGAGGGAGTAGGGGATATCTCTCCCTCCCTGCATCTCCACCCTTCTCTCAGCAGAAGGCCATCTTTTACATTTTGATGCTTCGCCTTTCTAGGAATATACGAAAGAATGGTTAAAACTGCCTGCAACCCTGGTTTGTGTGTGATAATGGAAGAAGGTGTGCTAGTTAGATTATAGGATTTAGCAGCAGAGGAAGGCCATTCAGCCTTTCCAGTGTGCTCAGCCATTCAATGAGACCTTGGCTGATCTGTTATTTCTCTACCCCACTTTCATGTGTTTTCCCTATAACCCTTGATTCCTCTATAGATTCAAAATCGATCTATTTCATGGCCCAACCTCAACAGCCCTCTATCATAAAGAATTCTCTCGACTGGCAAAACTCTGAGAGAAGAGATTTCTCCTCATCTCCGCCTTAACTGTGCGACACCTTATTCCAAGATGAAGCCTTCTGGTCTGAGACTCTCCCATGCGGGGAAATAACCTAAAATTGACTCAAAGGTCGGAGACACAGGGTGGTAGTGAAGTATTGTTTTTAAGACTCGAGGCTTGTGGCCAGCGGTGTGCCACAAGGATCGGCGCTGGGTTCACCGCTTTTTTGTCATTTATATAAATGTTTCGGATGTGAATATAAAAGATAGGGTTAGTAAGTTTGCAGATGACACCAAAATTGGTGTGTAGTGGACAGCAAAGAAGGTTACCTCAGAGTACAACAGGATCTTGATCAAATGGGCTGATGGGCTGAGGAGTAGCAGATGGAGTTCAAATTAGATAAATGTGAGGTGCTGCATTTTGACAGGGCAAAACAGGGCAGGACTTATATACTTAATGGCAAAGTCAGGGGGATTGTTGCCAAACGAAGACACCTTAGGATGCAGGTTCATAGTTCGTTGAAAGTGGAGTTGCAGGTCGACAGGATGGTGAACAAGTTTGGTACGCTTAACTTTATTGGACAGTACATTGAGTTGGGAGGTCATGTTGCAGCTATGCACGACATTGGTTAGGCGACTTTTTGGAATACTGCATTCAATTCTGGTCTCCCTGCGATAGGAAGGATGTTGTGAAACTTGAAAGGATTCAGAAAACATTTACAAGCATATTGCCAGCTTGGGAGCTTATGATCTATAGGGAGAGGCTGACTAAGCTGGGGCTATTTTCCCTACAGCATCGAAGGCAGAGGGGTGACCATATAGAAGTTTAAAAAATAGAGTTCAGAAGTAGAAGGTATAGGTTTAAAGTGTGAATGGAAAGATTTAAAAGGGATCTAAGGGACTACTTTTTCTCACAGGCTATGGTGTGTGTGTGTATGAAAAGAGCTGCCAGAGGAAGTGGTGGAGGCTGGTACAATCACAACATTTAAAAGGCATCTAGCTTGGTACATGAATAGGAAGGGTTTAGAGGGATACAGGGCTAATGCAGGCAGATGCAACTAGACTAACTTAGGGTATCTGGTCGGCATGGATGAGTTGGATGGAACGGTCTGTTTCTGTGCTGTACTACGCTGTGACGTTATGAGTCTGTAACATTTCTGTATCTGCCTGAGAATCTTTTATTTTTCAATAAGGTTGCCTCTTATTCTAAATTCCAGCAAGCACAGGCCCAACCTAGTCAATCTGTCCTGATTGTTTTTTTAAGACAGTCCCTCCATACCTGGTATCAGCCTAGTGAACCTTCTCTGGCCTGCCCTCAAGTGTCAGTATATCTTTCCATAAATAACCCTTTTGCATGCATTTCAGCGAAACCTCCCTACTTTTATGCTTGCTAAATTTAATGGGACCGGATATGATTGGCAGTGTGTTGGGAAGGTCACATTTGAAAACCAACCTCCAGAGACCCCTGTGGTATAGACCAACCAGGCATTTATTCTGTGTTCAAGGCCAATTAGGTAGCAGGGCAGTCAGGCAGTAACAGAACAAGGATTCTCAGTGCTGCAAATCAATTACTCCCAGCACTAAACAGGACAAAAGAACTTAACTCATTTCAAAAGCCAAGAATCCCCAGATCAACTGTTCAACTATCAATGTTCCACCACACACTTTTCAGGAATGACCCATTTGAACTTTTATTATTTTTTGGACATGCTTTTTATTCCTAAAAAGCGTATAGGTTGTCCTGTTGTTTCTCCTCGCGTTTCGGAACGAATAACCTCAGTCATTTTCTCAACTTGAGAAAGTCTGGTTAAATGAGCTCCTTTGAAAATCTAAATCCATTCAGCCCGGGAGAAGAGGAAAGGATCCCGTTTCAATACATCTTGTTGCAACTAATTGAGGGGGCGGGCAATTAAAGGAGGTAAACCAATTCATGTCATTTCCACCCAGGAGCTGCACAATTGGAGGTATCTCATCCCATCTGGAATTGAAATCCTGTAGCGTGAGAAACACGCCCCAAGGAGTTTAGTTGTAACAACATGTGGTCCAGTGCAGCACTTTCTGAAAAGAGTGTTAAAGCGTCCAAAGTGTTTGTTTCCAAGTTAAAACATTACCCTCCTTTCTCACTGTAATATGATTGCTTGCAATTTATTGCACTTCCTTTCTGCTTTCTGCACAGCAGCGCTGCTAAATTGCTGTTGAAATTTCTACAAACTGGGCAGTCCACATTCCTAAAGTCCCTGGAATCTGCAGCTGCGCAGATTTGATTATGTCCTGGGTTAGCAACTGTGACTTTTTTTACCCTGGTGCGTTGGGAGCTTTGTGGGTGTGTGATCTGTTCAAGGCAGTTCTGAAACTTCCTCCAACATCTCCACCTGCTCCAATCCTGACCCTTCACCCAATTCTAAAGCCACCTACCCTTAGAGACCTTGCCTTCAGCTCCCTGAGCCCAAAGCCCTGGAATTCACCTTCCTCCAACCTTCTCCTTTTAGCTTCTTCTTAGTCAAAGCCTTGTGTGGCCTAGACTCAAACCTGCTTCTGCGGCCCCCACCCCTATGCTGAATGTTGATTGATCCTGTGACAGGCCATGGGGCATGTCAGCTCTCTTGAAGGAGCTACACAAATGCAAATTTTTGTTGTTGCCTCTGAGGAGCTGGTTAATTCCTATTTCCTAGCATGTGATGCTGACTGACAGGCCTTTCCAGTGTTCTGGTTTCATTTAGCAGTTTCAGTTTTGCTCCCCATCTGGAATTTTTTAAATGCAATTGTTTGTTGAGAGGAATTTCAAGTCTGCTGTTTTTAAACACAAGAATCAAATTCCCCTGCTTTCACTTTTGGATCAGCAGAGATCATGTTCCTCACCCTGAAGCTGGAAGGAGTGTGAATGCATGGGCAAAGGGCCAGCTCCTGTTTGATGCCAACTGTAGCCTTCCTGCTCCATCTCAGAGAACTTGCATTTTTAAAATGGCATCTTTCGCAAATATGATACCCCAAAGCGCTCTACTGACAAGTAAATAGTGTGTGTATTGAAAGTTTGTAGTGGAAAGGACCACACTACTGTTATTGCTGTATGCCCAATATAAGACCATAAGACCATAAGACCTAGGAGTGGAAGTAAGGCCATTCGGCCCATCGAGGCCACTCCGCCATTTAATCATGGCTGATGGGCATTTCAACTCCACTTACCCGCACTCTCCCCGTAGCCCTTGATATGGTACTGCACATAACATGAACAGTCCTCCCTTTAATTAATTGAAAGTTAAAGATAATTCCTTTGGTTTGGACACAGGAGACAGTACTCAACTCATAATTCGGATAATGTGGAATCTGCACCCAACTAATGAGCAGACATGCCCGCAGTCACACTACAGTTATATTGTTTAAATCAGAATCAAAACTCATTCCTGAGGCTGGTTAGGAAACACCTATTCATGCAAAGCATTGAAATGTCTGCCTCAAAGAGCAGCATGTGTTCATTTATTTAATAGTCTGGAATGTGTGAACGATGGAACTTATCTTCTCACCTGGTGGGTCTTACAGGGAATGGAGCCAAGGATTCAATAAGGTCTCAGGTCACCCATCATCTCATTCATTGGCTGAAACTGACACAATTAACGGAAAGGCTCCCCATCCTCCTGTTCTGGTGTCCCTGGAACAGCAATTGAAACCTGGCCCTAGATATAGGGGAAGGCCTATTTGCTGTGTTGACAGAGTGGAAGGAGTTGATAGAATGAATGATAGAAGCTTGTGACAGAGGAGGCCATTCAGTTTATCATAACATCTATCTAGAGTTGTCCAGCCTAATCTCAATTTGCAGATGTTGGAAGTTATGGTACCTCAAATGCATACTGAGTGTCTTTTTTTCCCAAATTTATTGAGGGTTTCTGTATAGACTGCCCCTTCAGCCAGTGATCTCCGTACCAGCTGGATATCAAAGTACTCCTTAACTGCGCTTTCACCCTTTCACCCATTTCTGTGATCCTACTGATCTCTCCGTGAATGAAAACAGTCTCCTCTATGCCACTTGATCTAGGTCCCACATTATTATGTTCGCCTCAAATAAATCTCACCTCTCTCTGGTCTGTTTCAATGAAAATAACATCAATTTACCTCTACCATTCCTCATCACTAACATTCTCCATCTCTGGCAACATCTTGCTAACTCTTCTCTGTCCTTCTCTAGAGTGCTTACATCCTTCTTCTACTGCCATGGCCAGAACTGTATGCAGTGCTTTAACTGTGGCCTAACTACTGGTTTATGCAGCTTTAACTGTTCGTGTATTCTATGTTTTGAATGGTAAAGGAAATGACCCCAGATGCCTTCCTTATCTAACTACCTTGCTAACTTCAGAAACTTGTAGCCATACAGTCCAAGTTCCTTCTATTTGTCTACACTTCGAAGAATCTGAACTTTATTTTGGTTTTCCATCTTGCATTTGTCTTCTCCAAATGCATTATCTTGCAACTTCGCCAAAGTGAATTCCATTTGCCACATTTCAGTTCAGCTAGCCAACCTATAAATATCTTCAGTTTGCTAGATGCTTTCTTCCTTGTGTCCAGGAACATAAGAAATAGGAGCAGGAATAGGCCAACTGGCCCGTCGAAATGCTCTGCCATTCAATAAGATCATGGCTGATCTTTTCATGGACTCAGCTCCAACTACCTGCCCGCTCACCATAATCCTTAATTCCTTTACTGTTCAAAAATCTATCCGTCTTTGCCTTAAAAATATTCAGTGAGGTAGCCTCAACTGCTTCACTGGGTGGGGAATTTCACAGATTCACAATCTTTTGGGTGAAGAAGTTCCTCCTCAACTCAGTCCTAAATTTGCTCGTCTTGTTTTGAGGTTATGCCCCTTAGTTCTAGTTTCACCCACCAGTGGAAACAATCTCCTTGCTTCTGCCTGATCTATTCCATATTCTGTAAGATCCCCCTCCTCATTCTTCTAAATTCCAGTGAGTATAGTCTCAGTCTACTCAATTTCTCCTAGTAAGCCAACCCTCTCAATTCTGGGATCAACTTAGTGAGACCCCTCTGCATCTCTTCCAGTGCCAGTACATCTTTTCTCAAGTAAGGAGATCAAAACTGTAGACAGTACTCCAGCTGTGGCTTACCAACACCTGATACACCTGCAGCATAACCTCCCTGTTTTTAAACTCTATTCCTCTATTAATGAATGATAATATTCAATTTGCCTTCTTAATTACCTGCTGCACTTGTAAACCAACATTTTGTGGTTCATGCACAAGGACACCCAGGTCTCTCTGCACAGCAGCATGCTGCAGTTTTTCACCATTTAAATAATGGTCCATTTTGCTCTTATTCCTACCAAAATGGATGACCTCACCTTTACCAATGTTGTACTCCCCCTGCCAGACCCTTGCACCCACTTAACCTATCTATATCCCTCTGTAGACTTTCAGTGTCCTCTGCACACTTTACTCTACTACTCATTTTAGTGTCATTTGTGAACTTTGATGCACTACACTTGGTTTCCAACTCTAAATCATCTGTGTAAATTGTAAACAATTGCGGTCCCTCATTACTGTATCATTTTCAAACCTTTTAGTCAGGGCACTTTACATTTAAATCTAATCCATTGACGAAATGTGCCAACTGGCCTGCTTGAACCAAATGGCCTTATTTTTGCATTGCTTGGGGCATGTAACAATTCCAACTATTACTGCTGAGCTCACAGCAACAAGCAAAAGCAGTATCTGATATAGAGGTGGGGTGATTTAACCAAACAACTTCCTCTGTTTGCTCTTGAAACACACATCAAGAACTGCTTAACATAACAAACAAAGGAATTCACAATTCAGGGGATTTAGATGAGACAATATCCTGTGTCGTCTCAGCCAATAGTTCACAAGCAAACAGACTTTCAACATTCCTCCCTGTGTGTTTCAGCATCGTAAAAAAAATGCCTCAGTCATTTGATAGCGAGTGAGATCATTTTTAAATTGTTCCACGGGATTTCCCATCTGGAGAGCTGCATATCCCAAGCACTTCCTCCTCCCTCTCCTTCCTCCCACATTCCGGTTGCTATTGAAGCAGTCGTGTCAATGTAATTTGCCAAATTGTTTGCATGAAATTGCATCAACACCCCTGGTTAATTGAACGCTACCTGGCCCAATGAGGAGGCAGAGTTAGTCAGAAGGGATGCAGTAGGCCAGGAGACTGGACTCGAATCTCATCTGTTCCTGAGGTGTGTCATAAAAGCTCTGAATACTCTTCTTTTTAGGAAAAACATGTTTAAAAAGCTCTCAACACGTTGAATCAAATTCAGAAGAGTCAGTCACTTGTTTATCTGGAGTCCAGTAAAATATCTCAAGGTGTGTCACAAGAACATTAGTGAGACATGAGGTCCAAGTATTAAAATTCTGGCTCAAAAGAGACAGGTTTTAAGGTTTTGAGGAGCACCTGACTGCAGGAGTGAGCGGGAGAGAAGGAGGAGTGGTTTAGCCTGGAAATTCCAGAGTGTAGGGCCTTGGTAGCTAAAGGCAGGACAGCTAATGGTGGAGAAATGAAATCAAGCGAACAGATCATAGAGCAAAATTAGGAGAGCTCAGATATCTCAGAGAATGCTGGGACTGAAGGAGATGACTGAGACGGGCATTTCTGTTCGTGTAAGGTGATGGATGGGTTTGAACAATCGGTAATAACAACGTGAGAAAGAGTAAGAGAAGAGGGCCATTCAGCCCCTTGAGCCTGCTCTACCAGTCAGTAGGTTCATGGCTGATCTAGTAGTGACCTGAGTTCTGCTTTCCTGACTGTCTTTCACAACCTTAGCTCCTGAATTGATCAAAAATCTACTTAACCCATCCTTGAATATATAACCCAGGATTCTTTCTGAGGAACACCAACAGGCCTCATCTGTGTCTGAAATGGGAGACAATTAATTTTAAATGATGCCCACCAGTTCTAGTTTCTCCATTGAATCATACAATCATAGAATCCGTGCAGTTTGGAAGTAGGCTATTCAGATCATCAGATTTACATCGACCCTCCAAAGAGCATCCCACCCAACCCACCCTCTAACCTAACCCTGCATTTCCCATGGCTAATCCACCATGCCTGCATATCCCTGGACACTGTGGACAATTTGGCATGGCCAATCGACCTAACCGGCGCATCTACCTCCATGAGCAGTAATATTTTCCCAGAACATTTTATTTCAAAAATATAACTTATTCATAAAAAGTATCTTTATGTAAATACATAGTCACAAATGCAGTTGAGTTCTGTGTCGTAACACATCTATGAAACAAACAAATAATGGAGTTTGATTCTACCCAACAAGCCAAAGACCTATCTTACGTATGTGTCTGCACCAAACTTCAAATCAAATCTATTTTTCTTCATCTATTTTTCTGTAAACATCTCAACTAAAGCCCAGCCTGTAATGCACACCTAAGTGTCTGTTACTGTATACATAAACCATGTGAACACCTTTCTTAAGTTCTGACATGTACATTGTTCCAAGGAATCTGCTGTTCTATATTTAGGTCAGCTGAACTGCTCGGTTAGATTCCAGTCTGTAATGGACTCCCAGATCTCCATTATTCTATTTTTTATAAACCACCCACACCCCTCAATTATCATCTCTTGTGCAATCGGCTTCCAGGTATGTGTTGTTCTGCGCAGAAATCATCTGAACTTCTTAATGAAATCTTCACCTGAAACTCAATCCTTGATCTTTTGCATACAAAACCTGTTAAGTTGTATCCTGATAATTGCTGTTGGCTATCTCGTTTTCCAAAGGGAAACATACTAAACCATTAACATTCCTATTGTTTGGTGTTGCAATTCGGTACACTTGCCTTTATTGGTCAGTGCATTGAGTATATGAGTTGGGAGATTACGTTGTGGCTGTACAGGACATTGGTTAGGTCACTTTTGGAATACAGCATTCAATTCTGGTCTCCTACTATAGGAAAGATTTTGTTAAATTAGAAAGGGTTCAGAAAAAAATTACAAGGATGGTGCCACGATTGGAAGGTTTGAGCTTTAGGGAGAGGCTGAATAGGCTGGGGCTATTTTCCTTGGAGTGTTTGAGGCTGAGGGGGTGACCTCATGGGAATTTACAAAGTCATGAGGTGCATGAATAAGGTGAATAGTAAAGGTCTTTACTGGGAGTAGGGGAGTTAAAAACTAGAGGGCATAGGTTGAAGGTGAGATGGGAAACACTTAAGAGGGATCTGAGGGGTAACTTTTTCACACAGAGGATGGTGCGTGTATGGAATGAACTGCCAGAAGAAGTTGTGGAGTCTGGTATAATTACAACATTTAAAAGGCATCTGGATGAATATTTAAATAGTAAAGGTTAAGAGGGATACGGGCCAAACGCTGGCAAATGCGGCTCGATATATTTAGGATATCTTGTCGGCATGGACGAGTTGGACCAAAGGGTTTGTTTCCTACTGTACATCTCTACGATTCTATAACTCATTGTCACTGTTAACAGGGAACACATTAAAAAAAAAATTCCGAATCATTCGGATCATGTGGAATTTTACTGGTCCCTTCCATTCTTGAGGATCCTATTGCATTGAATCCCCTCTATTACACTGATTCCCATTGAAGAATCTAGAAATGTGTGAGCAGGAGCAGGCCGTTCAGCCCCTCAGGCCTGCTCCACCATTCTAGTTCATGATGGATCATCTACCTCAATGCCATTTTCCTGCACTATTGTCTCCTGGTTCTAGAGGCCCCAGACATTGGAAACATCCTTTCAGTATCTATCCTGCCTGGCCCCCGAATCTCACTAGATTGCCTCCCATTTTTCTAAACTCAGGAGCACACAGGCCCAATCTCATCAATCTCTCCTCATTGGACAGCCCTACTGCTGCAAGGATCAGTCAGTGACCTTCCATTGCACACCCTCTGTGCCAAGTACACCTTTTCGAGGACACGGAGACCAAAGCCATTAAAAAATGCCATTTTTCTTTCCAATTGCTTGCCACACCTCCATGTTAACTTTCAGTGACTTATATGTTCCTGATCCACGGATTCCACTCCAACAGTTCACTTCTAGATGTGCCAGCTCTTGTAAGTTCAACCAAGGTGATGCAATTTTTGTCTCTGGAGCATGTGCTGGGATTCCCAAATATTGCAATGATATTTTTTTCAAAACACAAGAGGCATTTTTCACAAAGCCTCCAGAGTAGGTAGCTCTTGCAGTCAATAAGTGAACAGTTTATGCTAGCTGACAGTGAACTGAAACTGTCTCCTGTAGAAGAAAAAATGGTGAACCAAACCTTGCATTCTGAAGAAGAATTGCACATGGGATGCAATATTGGTACTTCCAACTCAGTCCCACTCAAGGCAAAAGGACAAGCACATTGTGGTCCATCAATTCAATTTTGCCATTCTTAGAGTCATGGAAACAGACCCTTCAGTCTAACCAGTCCATGCCAAATATAATCCCAAACTAAATTAGTCCCACCTGCCTGGTCCTGGCCCAGAACCCTCCAAACCTTTCCTATCTATCCAAATGTCTTTTAAGCGTTGTAATTGTACCCGCATCCACAACTTCCTCAGAAAGTTCATTCTACATCTTGTAATTTCCGTACCTAGTGAACAGATTTGCATAATGAAACCTCACTACTTTCTCCAAATTGTTGATACTTTGCATTAGAAGGTTAATGAAAAACCCAATGTGGCTTGTGTTTCCTAGAGTTCTCTGTTAAGGTGCAAACACCAAATACTTTGTTAGAGTGAGAGCCAGCTCCAAAAAGAAAAAAACAATTTGAGACAAGAACCACATTTTGCATTTAGCAGGATCTGCCATTTGGATTTCCCAGTTCAATGTCACTTCTGCTGACTCACTGACCTCAGGGATTTGTTAATATTTCCTTGTTGAGCAGTCTAATTTGTTCAGTCCCACCTCAATTTATGTATCGAGCACTGCATTTATTGAGAGGTCAAATGAGGTCATTGTTTCCTATGTTAACACTTGGAAAATTTTTAGATTAAGTTGAATATATGACAGTAGAAAGAAAGTCATTCAGTGCTTCATCTATGCTTGAGATTCCCCCCTTTGTCCCCACTCCAGCTTTGTCACCATCTATGCTCCCCTCTCTGAAATTTACTTCTAGATTCCCTTTAAAAACATCAATATTATTTGCTTCACCCCTTCCCAGTGTATATTGTTGAATGCTGCAATTACAGGACAGGAACGGGACTGTTGGGCTACAATGTTGCGCCGAACATGGTGCCATTGATCAATATCCCCCCATTCCTTGCATATTCATGTGGTTACCTAAAAGTCCCTTCAACACCGCTATCATATCTACTCCTAACTCCGCCGCCACCCCTGACAATGCATTCCAGACTCCTGCCTCTCTCTGTGTAAAAAATCTCCTTTGAACTTTCCTCCTCTCATCTTAAATGCATGCCCACTAGTATTAGATATTTCAACCCTTGGAGAAAGATTCTGTCTGTCAACCCTATCTATACATCCCATAATTTTATATGGACTTCTATCAAGTCTCCCCTCAGCCTTCGTCAGAGAAAACAACATGCATTTTTCTAGTGTCTCCTCATCCCTCATACTCTCCAATCCAGGCAGCATCCTGGTAAACCTCTTCCGCACCCTCTCCAAAGCCTCCACATCATTCCTTTACTGTGGCAATCAGAATAGAACGCAATGCTCTAAGTGTGGCCTAACCAAAGTCTTATAAATCTGCAACATTACATCCTGACTTTTGTACTCAATTCCCCAACCAACAAATGCAAGCATGTCGTATGATTTCTTTTTCACCCTATCTACTTGTGTGGCCACTTTCAGGAAGTTATGGACTTGAACTCTGAGATCCTTCTGCCTGCCAGTGCTGTTCAGGGTCCTGCCATTAACTGTATAGTTTCAACGATTGACTTAAGTGACAAATTTCTTTCTACAGTTCTGTATCTGTCAACCTCTATCCCTTCATGTTTGACTAAAAACGTCAGATTTGTTTCGGAAATCTTTCACAAAATCTCAAAATCACAAAACCTAACATGTCATTTCTTCATGAGACAATGGGTTTCTCCACTTCCATTGTACAGAAAGTTCTGTGAACTTGCTACTCTAATGACACAGAATACAACTGAATGCATAGAATTCTGTTCTTTATTTATTCCTTCATGGGATGTAGGTGTTACTGACAAGCGCAGCATTTATTGCTCAATCCTATTGCCTTTGGCTTGATTTGTTTGGCCATTTTGGACGGCAGTACTTTTGGATTGGTAGTCATATGTATATTATTCTGGATAAGGATGATATATTTCTTTCCCTAAACTAAGGAAATTAGTGAGCTAGATGGGTTTTGACAGCACTCAATGATGATTTAATGGGGGCAGAATCTTCCCAGGCCAAGAATGACATGGGCTATGGTGAGAAATTTGGGAAAATTAGATGTGACAGCGACACATTGAGACCAACACGTCACAGTCTCCAACCAAGTCTCAGACTTTGAGATGAGATTCTCACAACCTTTGATTATAGGAGTTTGGACGTCATGATGACATTGTACAGGACATTGGTGAGACCTCTTATAGAGTAATGTGTGCAGTTCTGGCCACCCTGTTGCAGGAAGGAGGTATTAAGCTGAAGAGGGTTTAGAGAAGATTTACTAGTGTGTTGCCAGGAATGGAAGGTTTGAGTTAGAAGGAGAGGCTGGACAGGCTGGGACTGGAGTGTAAGAGGTTGAAGGGGTGACCTTATAGAGGTTTATAAAATCATGAGGGATACAGACAAGGTGAATGGCAGGTGTCTTTTTCCTGGAGTTGGGGATTTCAAGACAATGGGCGTAATTTTAAGGTGAGAGAAGAAAGATTTTAAAAAGACGTGAGGGGCAACTTTTTTTAGACAGATGGTGGTTTATATGTGGAATGAACTTCCAGAGGAAGTTACAGATGCAGGTACAGTTACGACGATAAAAAGACATTTGGATAAGTATGTGAACAGAAGATGTTTGGAAGGATATGGACTAAGCGCAGGCAAGTGGGACTGGTGTAATTTAGGATTATGGTGAGCATGGACAGGTTGGACCGAAGGGTCTGTTTCCATGCTGTGTGACTCCATGACTCTGTGAGTGGTGAGTGGTGTATTAACCAGGATTATCGCTCATCATCACCCTCCTTGTTACTGAGGAAGGGTCACCGGAACCGAAACGTTAACTCTGATTTCTTTTCTTCACAGATGCTGCCAGACCTGCCGAGCTTTTCCAGCAACTTCTGTTCCCTTGTTACTTACACTCGCTTCATTACTGTGTAGCCACCTACCACTCACCTGCTCAAAAGTAGACACTGAGAATCCCCGACATGATAGTCAGAGCAGATACCTCACACAGAGCTCAATCAGGATCAGTGGTCTCGGGAGATGGAGCAGGGGATCGTGAGTGAGGAGGGATATTTGCAGGCAATCGTGAGAGTGGTTGAGGAAGTGATTTGGTGGGAGGTGAGTGAGGGACAGTGAGAGCGAAGTAGCGGAGAGGAGAGTATAGCACCTTCCCTGGATGAATGGGGAAAGACTTGAACCTTCTTCCTGTCCGGCTAGGTTGTTCATTCAGAGGGCTCAGACTACACTGACCCAGGCCACAACCTCGAACGAGGCTGCCATGTTCTGGGGTGCTGGCTTACTCAGCTGGTCCTGGGAGAAAGGGGGCATCTCTATTCTGTGCCATCCAGTCCTGCGAGGCAGGGTGCCAATTTCCCTTTGTCTGCCACATCTAGGACCGAGGGCACAAACCATGCAGGACAAATCCACGCTGCCAGCACTGGGAACAGCCTTTTAAAGGAGGCCGCAGTGCCAGGGATCCCAAAGATGGTGAGTACTTCCATCTTGGGGAGAAGCAGACTTTAGCATTGGGCAACAGGCTCACCACATGAGGGTGGTACAGCTTGAACATAGTGAGTTCGGGGACAATAACGTGAAACGGTCCACTCAGCCTAAGAGTCAGAAACCCCCTCATGAAACGGGATGAGAGTGACACTTTACCAATTTCTGTTAAGTTCAAGTCTGAAATCTATTGCCCAGTCTCACGTTTAATTCGAGATTTTATTGAATTGAATTGAATTGAATTGAATCAGTTACTTTCACACATATTCAATGTAAAACACAGTGAAGAGTGTGGACCTTAGTATTTGAATGTAAATTCCACCAGCAGACAGGATGGGATTCGAACTCACATCTCCAAAACTGGGCCCGGGACTTGCAAATCCTGTGAGCACTTTGCTGCTATATGCCTCAATTACGTTTTTTTCCCCCTTTGTACAGAGAATACAAAATGATAATTCCCTCCTATTATTCCAATTCCTACAGGAGCTGGTTACTCCCTGACCTTTCATGTGCAGAAATTTCCAGTGCACATTGGCACCAATCCCACTATCGTTTCTGCGCTTTCAGCAATTTGTCCAGAGTCTGCAGCTCCCCTGATCCTACCTGCTGTTGCTTCACCTTCTGGTTTCTATTTATAGCTGTTTCCCATTTAGCCTGAAGCTTACCTCATCAAAGAGTTTTCTGTGTTTCCCTGGGTATGATTGGATCTTTAGTCATGCGGCATACCTGCCCAGTTCAGCAGCTATGTCGACTAATTTTTAAGTGCACAGCCTCCAGAATGTGACCGTGTAGGATCACGCCTCCATTCTCACAGCTTGAAGGTCACAGTTTAATGCCCCACCGCAAACACTAAGGTGAATGGCCAAGTATTTTTTCCCCAAGGTAGGAGAGTCCAAAACTAGAGGGCATAGGTTTAAGGTGAGAGGAGAAAGATTTAAAAGGGACCTAAGGGGTAAGCTTTTCAGGCAGTGGGTGGTGTGTGTATGAATGAGCTGCCAGAGGAAGTTTTAAATTACAACATTTAAAAGGAATCTGGATAGGTACATGAATAGGAACGGTTTAGAGGGATGTGGGCCAAATGCTGGCAAATGGGAATGGATTAATTTAGGATATCTGGTCGGTGTGGACAAAGTGGACCGAGGGGTCTGTTTCTGTGCTGGACATCTCTATGACTGGAAGAATCCATGCCTGAGTGTTGAAGCTGGGCTGACAATGGAGTGCTGCACTGTCCAATGGGTAGTAGTCTTCTGTTGTGCATCCTCAAACTCACTTTCATCCAAGCCAGTTTGGCCAATTAGGAGGCAATATCCTAGCGGTATTCTTGCTACACTCCTAATCCAGACACCCAAGTAATGTTCTGCAGACCCAGATTGTTACCTGCTGTGAAAGATGATGGATTTTAAATCCATATTTAACAAAATCTGGAATTACAAGTCTAATGATGTCCATGAAACTACTGATTATTGGAGGAGTCCATCTGGTTCACTAATGTTCTTTCAGGAAGGAAACTGCTGTCCTTATCCGGACTGGCCTACATGTGACTCCAGACCCACAACAATGGGATTGACTCTTAGCTGCCCTCTGGGTAATTAGGGATGGGCAGTGAATGTTGAATGAGCCTGTGGCACCTATGGACCATAAATGCATGTATAAAAAAACGTGGATATGCTTTAATACGCACTGAGCGAGTTAGAATATTGTCAGTAAAATTGTGTACTTGGACAGATGGGAAGTCAGCCAGAATTTTTTGCCAGCAGCACATGACATTGAGTATCTCCTCCCTGTTTGCCAGGGGCTCTCTTGCTGTGTCAGGGAGCTTGAGATGACAGCATTAACCACCTCAGCTGACAGGGCCGGAGCACCTTACCCTGGCAGCAACTGTAAAAATAACTGATACTGTTTATTCAAGTGATACAATCCTGGGTGGGATGCTTTTCGGGGGGCGGGGGGCGGGGGTCAGTGCAGACGCGATGCGCTGAACGGCCTCCTTCCACACTGTAGGGATTCTATGATTCCTTGATGATGTGGGAGTCCAATTCATCAGGTACAACAGATGACGCGGAACATTCTCAAACATCTTCAGCTAGAAGTGCTAAGTAAAGGATCCATTTTGGCCTCCTCTGCTGGACAGATACCAGTCTTCGGCCAATTCGATTCATTCCATATGATCCCAAAAACATGACTGAAGGCACCAGATACTGCAAATTCTGTGGGTCCCAACAACATCCAAGCATTAACACTAAAGACCAGTGCACCAGAACTAGCCACATTCCTCAGCAAGCTGTCCCAGCACGGAAACAAAATTGACATCTACTCAACAATGTGGAAAATAGTCCACAAAAAAAAGGACAAGTCTAATCTGCTCAAATACTGGCCCCTCAGTAAACTGCTGGAAGATGTTGGATGGTGCTATCAAGTAGCTTGTACTCAACACTTATCTGCTCACAGACACTTAATTTGGGTCCTGCCAAGGTGGATCAGCTCCTGGCCTCAATACAGCCTAGTTTGAGACATGGGCAAAAGAGATGAATTCTAGGGGTGCAGTGAGAGTGACTGCCCTTGACATCAAGGCACATTTGTCAGAGAGTGGCATTGAGGAGTCCTAGAAAAACTGGAGTCAATGTGAATCAGGTAGTAAGATCTCTGCTGGTTAAAGTGATACCCAGCATGTAGGAAGTTAGTTGGAGATGAGTTATTTCAGCTCCAGGACATCTCTGTAGGAGTTCCTCAGGGTAGTGTCCTAGGCCCAACCATCTTCAGCAATGACCTTCCCTCCATCATAAGGTCAACAGTGGTTATTTTCAAAGATGTTCAGTACCATTTGCAACTCTTCAAATGCTCAAGTAGTTCATGTCAGCATTCAATAAGATTTGGGTGGTACTCTGACGTGAGCTGATAAATGACGTGTAACATTTGTGCTATCTGAATTGATTATTTCCAATAGGAGAGAATATTAATATCTCCCTTTGACATTATGTGGTATTACCATCACTGAATCCTACATCATGAACATTCTGGGATTACGATTGACCAGAAACTGAACTGGACTAGCCATAAAGATATTGTGGCTATAGGACCAAGCCAGAAGCTTGGAATTCTGTAGCAAGTAAGTCATGTTCCGACTCCCCAGATGCTACCCAGTATCTACAAAGCACAAATCAGGAGTCTGATGGAATACTATCCACTTGCCAGGATAAGTACAACAGTGTCAAGAAGCTCCACACCATTTAGAACAAATTAGCTCCCATCCATTATCTTCAACATTGTCCACCACTGACGCAAAGAGGCAGAAATGTCTATCATTTATAAGGTGCACAGCCACATCTCAATAAGCCTTCTTTAACAGCACATTCCAAATCTGCAACCTCTATCATCTAGAAGGACAAGGAGAGCACATGCAGAGGAACAAGTTCACCTCCAAGTCCCTCACTAGCCTGACTTGGAACTATATAGCTGTCCCTTTACAGTCATTGGATCAAAATCCCAAAGCTCCCTCTGTAAGGGCGTTGTGAGTCTATATACAGCACATGGAGTGCAGCGGTTCAAGAAGGCAGCTCACCATCACCTTCTCAGGGGCCGTTAGGAGGAGGCAATAAATGCTGGGCCCAGCCAGCAAAGCTTACATCCTTGTTAACAATGAAAAGAAATGGAGACCAATTTAAGGCAAAGGTTAAGGGATTGAACTGTTTCACTTTTGAATGGGAAGGGGGAGGGATGGTGGAGTCAGTCAGATCAGTCCAGAGCTGGGAAAACCCAGTTTACTCAGAGAAAAGCAGCCTCAGAAACTGGAACTTTTCTTCAATAACTCCTGTGTGATGTGGTCACACAGTAATGCTCACTTCCTTAGTTACCAAGTAATCAACAGCATGAGGATCAAATTTAGCACCTTCTCAGGTCAACTGTAAGTGCTTCTTAACATGAACATCTACTTTTGACACCTTCTGCTTTCAATACAATAAGGAGACCCAATTTAATCCCTGGCATGTCTGAGGAAACTGAAACCCGCTTTGTATCCTTTCACTTGGAGTCCATTGCTTCCCACCTCTTTCTTTACCCCCTCCACTCAGCTCTCTCTGTCTTTTTTTTCCAGGTCACCGGTCTGTGCCAGATCTCGTGCTGCCACCCTGTACCATTCTGTCTTCCTGCTCCCCCGCCTGTGTCCCTTAAATTGCCCGTGACTAAGCCCACAGTTCCACTCCCTGCCTTTCCTACCAATCTCCGAAAATAATGCCCTCGCCACGGCCTTGTTTTGCGCAAACGCTGCCGAGAATGCACGTTTCACCCAGAATCCCATTCTCACAGACAGCAGGGTTATTCTCACAGAACACTGTCTCGTTCCCACTCACTCCAGCTATATTGGCAACCCTGGGTTCTGCCAATGACTCGATACTCACTGCCCTGTTCTGCTATTGCCCTCAGAAAGATTTTTCATGTGACCAAGGCCCACAACTTTAATCCATTGACAGCACAGTTTCGACTGGACTTCAATATTGCCTTGCCCCTTAACCAATGTCTTCCTCCATACCTGTCTTTCATTCCCAACTGTACCCCATCCAGTGTTGATGTGGCTATTAGCACCAGACTGCATTCTTCAGTTTCAGCATGCTGTCTCTGAGGGCACCTCATCCTCCTTTGAGTAGCTTATCTTTTTCCAAGTCTTTCATCTCTCCATTCATAGCTTTTTCTCCGCTAAGCCCTAACGCGTTAGCTGATTTTGGGAATGGTTCCTTCTCCTTGGGTGCTGACCTCTGTCTCCTTCAAATCTGCCCCCTCACTTTCTCCTCAAATGTCTTCTACTTTCCATCCTTGCACATTTACCATTCCAGTTGAACACCTCTTCTGTGGTGGCTCAGTACCTTGTTCTATTCTCATTGGATTATACTATTACCTATTCAGTCTGATCTACAGCACTTCCAGGAACGACTTCTCTTCCTGTCTCTGCGTCAATACTTCTGGAGATTGTTAGGCATCTAGTCTCGGTCCCTTGTCTTCCTCATTTCCATGTTATTCTTCAACAACACCGTTCAAGGACTTGACACCAAGTTCTACATAAACACCAATTACAGTCAGTCTCACATTTCCACCTGCGTCCTTGACCCCTGTGTAACGCCACGATGGCAGATGTCAATGTCTAGCCCTGGGTGTGACATCATTTCTCCCAGTTAAAGATTGCAAAAAGCCAGGATGCCTGACTTTATACCTTGCTGCAAACTCTGGAGTTCATCACTGATTTCACCCCCCATCTTTAACCTCAGACCGTTGACTCTTCTCATTGTCGGCAGTCTAACTTAGAGCTGAGATACTGACACTACGTTCCCATGATCAGCAGACTATCTCCATTATATCACTCCCCTCTCACAGTCTTTGCTTCCAACCCACTCATCCTACAACTTCTGACTTAATTATTCCAATGGTGTCTATGTTTAACAAAGTTTGCTGCCCCAATTTTAATACCAATACCAATTATTTTCCATCCATCATCCACGTGTGGCTTCCAGCCCCACAACACTTAACAACTTTAAAATTATCACCCTGATGTTTGAAACACCTTGGTCCTAATGGGAATTGTACTCATGTCTAGACATTGAATAAGAGAAGCATTAGCCTCCTTGAGGTTAATGGCACAGCAATGCTTCGTCAGGTCAAAGAGAGTGAATGACCACTTCGGTCCATGATGGCTCTGGCCAAGCAGAGATTGTGGTGACTTGTGGTGAACTGGACCAATGGGAAGTGGATGTGGAAGAATCAAAAAATACGGTGGTTGTTGCTGCCTGTTAGACCACCCACCTTCCATAATGGTCATCAGGATCTCACATGAGATAAAAGGTACTGCAGATGCTGGAGAATCCGAGATAACAAGCATGGGGCTGGATGAACACAGCAGGTCAAGCAGCATCATAGGAGCAGGAAAACTTGACGTTTCGGGCCTAAACCCTTCATCA
>JAHRHZ010000003.1:3814-15977 GCA_024137785.1 Ginglymostoma cirratum
GAGGGACAGAGGGAGAGGGACAGAGGGAGAGGGACAGAGGGAGAGGGGGCGAGACAGAGGCAGAAACATACTGTGAGAAACAGAGGGGCAGAAACAGAGGGTGCGAAATAGCGGGCACAAAACAGAAGGTGTGAATGACAGGGTGCGGAATAGAGCATGAGAATCAGTGAGTGAGAAAACAAGGTGGAGAAACAGAGGGGGCAAAACAGAATGTGAGAAGCAGAGCGGCAGAAACTGTGGGAGAGAAGCAGAGCAGAAGAAACAGAGGGTGTGAAACAAAGGGGGTGAATCAGAGGAGGCGAATCAGAGGGGGCAAAACTGAGAGTTTGAAACTGAGGGCGGGAAACCAAGGGTGCAAAACAGAGGGTGTGCCATCTGTGAGATGGGCAGAAAAAGTGGAGCCAGAACAGAGGGGTGCAGAACGAAGGGCGTGAAACATAGGGGCACAAACAGAGGGGCAGAAACAGAGGTTTCTGTCCAGCCTCGCACTTGCCTCCCTGCTGTTGAGGATCCTGTCCCCATTCCAATCTAGTTTAAACCTGTCCTTGCAGCACTAGCAAATCTATCCACCAGGATATTGATCCCCTTCCAGTTCAGACGGAACCCGACCCTCTTGAACAGGTTTTCTCTGCCCCAGAAAAGATCTCAATGATCCAGGAATCTGAATCCCTGCCCCCCAAAGTAATTCTTTACCTTGCATTCATCTGCCATATCCTCCTGTTCCTACCTCACTAGCACATGGCACAGAAGTAATCCGGAGATTACCAGTATTGAGGTACTAGCTTTTAACTTTTTTCCTAGCTCTCTGTAATCACTCCGCAGGACCTCATCCCCATTTCTACCTATGTCATCTCTATGACTCAATGAATGCAAGATCATAAGAACCAGGAGCAGGAGTAGGCCATCAGGCCCTTTGAGCATGCTCTATTATTTAGTAAGATCATGGCTGATCTTTTCATGGCCTCAGCTCCACTGACACCCTCTCATCATAACTCTTAATTCCTTTACTATCCAAAAAATTATATATCTTAGCTTTAAAAACACCCATTGAGGAAGCCTCAACTACTTCACTGGGCAGGGAATTCATAACCCTTTGTGTGAAGAAGTTCCTCCTCAATTCAGTCTTAAATCTGGTCCCCTTAATTTGGAGGCTATGCCCTCTTGTTCTAGTTTCACCCGCCAGCAGGAAAAACCTTCCTGCTTCTATCTTATTTATTCCCTTTATAATTTTACATGTTACGATAAGATTCCCCATCCCCCCCCCATTCTTCTAAATTCCAATGAATATAACCCCAGTCTATCCAGTCTCTCTCATAAGCCAACACTCTTAGCTCTGTCATCAACCTAGTGAACCTCCTCTGCACCCCCTCCATTGCCAGCATATCCTTTCTCAAGTAAGGAGACCAAAACTGCACACAGTACTCCAGGTGTGGCCTCACTCGCACCCTATGCAGCTACAACATAACCTCCCTCCTTTTAAACTCAGTCCCTCTAGCAATGACAGACCACATTCCATTTGCCTTCTTAATTACCTGTTGTATCTACAATCCAATCTTCTGTGATTCATGCACAAGGGCACCCAGGTCCCTCTGCACAACAGCATGCTGCAATATTTTACTGTTCAAGTAGTAGTCCCTTTTACTGTTACTCCTACCAAAATGGATGGCTTCACATTTATCAATATTGAATTCCATCTGTCAGACCTTCGCCCACTCACTTAAACTATCCACATACCTCTGCAAACGTTCAGTCTCCTGCATAATTTGTTCTACTACTCATCTTAGCGTCATCTGCAAACTTTGATGTACTACACATGGTCCCCAACACCAAATCATCTATGTAAATTGCAAACAATTGCAGTCCCAGCACTGATCCCTGAGGCACACCAGTAGTTACTGTTCGCCAACCAGAAAAGCACTCCGTGTTTTATCCCGATTCTTTACTTCCTGTTAGTTAACCAATCCTCGATCCATTACAATGCATTGACTGTAATGCTGTGCACCCTTACCTTATGCAGCAGCCTTTCGTGCGGCACCTTGTCAGCATAGCGAGGCCCAGAAATTGGCCAAAAAGCAAGGTCTGCCGGACTACGTCAACCAAGTCATGCAGGTGCACGCAGTTCCACCTGGAGACAGGTGCTTGCAAGATTCAAGCCCGGGCAACTGAAAATCCGGAGGGGCACCAGAACACATCAAGGCAGGTGTTAAAAGAGCAACTCGACGTTTTCTGACAAACAAATCACCGCTGGATAAGTGGGGCAGACACGCCTCGCTAAAACAAAAGAACCCCGTGCACATTCTGAGCCCAAAAACCAGACAAAATATCTTTTTTTAAAAAAAACCCGGAAGAACTGCGGATGCTGTGATTCAGAAACACAAACACCGAAGTTGCTCAGCGGGTCCGGCAGTGGCTTTGGAGAGAAAAGGGGGCGAGAATGGATTTGTTGGGCCGAATGGCCTGTTCCCAAACTCGGTGCAGTGAGACTTCCTCAGAACACAGTCAGCGGACCTGGAACAGTCAACTCTCTCTCCTTTTCTCTCCCCAAATAGTGCAGGACCTGCTGAGATTTTTCACCAATTTCTGGGGTTTTTTATATTTTTATTTTTATTGTTGTTTTTGATAAAAACCAATAAACTTGATCCCCGTCAGTTATCACCAACATGGCGGGGGGCCCCCCCCCCCCCCCGCTCAGGAACTGGAGGGAAGTTATGAATATCGGGAAGTTACTAGTTATTGAAGTTAAACGGCGAAGTTTGTCTTTTTTTACCTTGAACTGGCGCCTTCGAACAAATTTTCACCGTAACCGCCGTCTCCTCGCGGCACGCGCAAAGGTACCTGGGTAAATTAATCCCGCGCGCGGTGTCCGCCGGGTCCTTCAGGCACTCCCCCCACCACCACGCGACGGCTTGTGGGTGACTGAAAACAAAACATGCTGCGGGTCAGGCACCATCTGTGGGGAGCGGGGCAGGCTAACGTTTCGACTCTAAACGACCCTCCATCAGAGTTGGCGTGAAGTGTGGAGGCAGCAGCGTTCATGCAACAGTTGGGGCTGCGCAGGGCGCAGCGCTGGAGGAGAAAAGATGTTAAATCGTTCAGATTAATTGTTAGAAATGAGAGTATGGCAGAACAATGGTGTGTCTAATTCCCAAACTGGAAAGGACAGAAAGTCCCACTGGCGGGGGAGGAGGAGAGAGTGGACATGGTGGCGAAGAATGTAACTAGTAAAAGTAAAAGAAAGGGAAGGAGTGGCAGTGGGTTCACAATTTGAAGGTGATGAACTCAATATTAAATCCAGAAGTCTGTAAACCTTGTCTGAAGCTGAGATGTTCTTCTAGTTTGTGCTGTGATTCTCTGGAGCGCTGCTGCATGCCGAGGTCAGACAAGTGGACATGCAAGCAGGACACTGTGTTAAAATGACCAGCACTATGAAGGTTGGGGTCATGCTTGTGCACAGACCAGAGGTGTTCTGCAAAGCGGTCACCAGCTTGCGTTTGGTTTCTGCAGTGTAGAGTTGGCCACATTGGGTGCAGCAAATACAATACACGAGATTGCAGAGGGTACACGTGAAATGCTGTTTCACCCGGAAAGACTGTTTCGGCTCTTGGATGGTGAACCGGGAAGATGTGAGGGCAAGTGTTGCAGGCTCTGTGGTTTTTCATTTGTAGGTGCCGTAGGAAGAGGGGGGATGGTGTTGGTGGTCGAGGAATGGACTAGGCTGTCCCAGAGGGGATGATCCCTGCAAAATGCAGACAGTAGGAGTGAGGGGAAGATGTGTTTGGTGGTGGCTTTCTGCTGGAGTTTCTGAAATGGCAAAGAACGGTCCTTTGAATGCCAGCATTAACAGGAAGAAGACGAAGAAGAAGATGAAAAGGGTAAGGAAAGAAGGAAGTGGGCAGATGAACCCAGGAACCCAAATGCTGTCTACCTCATCAACATCACCATCTTGAAAGGTGACAAAGAAGAAAGCACGAAGGCAGAGTGGTAGATATTTTCTACAAGAACATTAGCAAGGCTTTTGACAAGGTTCCCAATGGTAGACTGGTTAGTAAGGTTAGATCACATGAAAGCTAGCCACTTGGATGCAAAATTGGCTTGATGGTAGAAGACAGAGGGTATTGGTGGAGAATGTTGGTCAGACTGTGACCAGCCGTATGCCACAAGGCTTGATGCAGGGTCCACTGTAGTTCGTCATTTATGTAAATGATTTGGATGAGAATATAGGAGGCATGGTTAGTACGTTTGCACATGACACTAAAATTGTTGTCAATCTAAGTGTACAATGGGATTGTGATCATTACAGAGGTTTATAAAATCACAATGGGTGAATAGGTGAATATCCAAGCTCTTTTCCCCAGGGTAGGGGAGTTCAAAACTAGAGGACGTAGGCTTAAGTTGTGCAGAGAAAGATTTAAAAGCGACCTGAGGGGCAACTTTTTCACATAGATGATGGTGTGTATATGGAACACACTGCCAGAGGAAGACATTTGGATGGGTACATGGATAGTAAAGGTTTAGAGGGACATGGGTAAAACACAAGTAAATAGGACTAGTTTACTTTCGGAACCTGGTTAGCACAGACGCATTGGACCGTCTGTTTCTGTCCCTCTGGTTCTCGGTCTCTGTTTTGTCCCTATCAGGTTCTCCTCTTCTGGCTGTCCTTCTCTGTTTCTCCCATCCTACTTCTCACAGTCTCTGTTTCTCTCAGCATCTGTGTCTCACCCCCGACCCTCATCATCTGTTCCTCGGTGTCTCTTTCCAACACTGTGTTTCTGCCTGTCACACCCTCTGTCTCTGCCCAGTTCACACCTTCTAACCCTGACGCTAACCCTAACCCTAACTCTAACCCTCACCACTGGGGCCCGAGCCACATCAATCCTAACTGTGCTCCTAACCCTAAACACTTTATATTGTAAATTATCATCACCTGTCCATTAAACATAATGAATTAGCACAGAAGGAAGACATCAAATTCCTGATAAAAATAAAAGCAATATTTGAACAAGCATAAGAACACCATTTTCAGAAGTTCAAAGAGAGTGTGAATATTCTGTGTGTTCCAGAAGTATCAATGTTCAAACAAGTTCAAAAATAACTTATCATCAACAGCACAGTAAGGACATGTGCAACCTGGAATGGTGGTGAGAAATGTGCATTATGTGGTAAATATCTAACCAACAACAAAAAGAAGGCAGGATGACATAGAGGAACTGTTTTAAAGCAAAAGATTGTGACTGACACAATATATTCTACATAATCACATAGAAATAATGCTGCATCTTCTAGATTGAGAAGACAGGAAACTCTAAGAACAAGCATTACTTCACATTTCATTGCCATCAGTGTCACAAAATTACAACCAAACCACTCCCAGAGACAGTCCTGGAAATTAGAAGGTTTAAAACAGACATGAGCAATACACCTGGTACATAGATGAGGAAAGCAAAAAACAAGCTGGATTGCAACATCCAAATTCACCCACCAAATGGCCTGCATCAAACATACTATCCCAACCATGGCCCTAAAGCTATCATAGCCTCAAAAAGAAATTAAGAACAACTGACCCAATCCTTAATCCTCATGTGAGTGCTTAACTCCTGAGGACTAACTTCAATCAAAACATGATTCTGACTCCAAACTTCCTTCATACACTTGAGGTTTCTCTGAGCCAGACTGGGATATTTACAGATCCATGCATCACCCAAATCCAGGCAATTGCAGATTTTCATCTTTTGCTCGAAACCTCACTCCACTTTAATGGCATCCTTCATGGTAACGTCATTGGATTTCATGGAATCTAAATATTTACATCTACCGTAAAAATCCCAACCGTAGTCTGCCACCCCTAGACCAATCCCTGATATTACATCTAAACCTCCGAGCCCACACACCTCATTTCATAAAGTCTGAATTACCACCACATCTATAATAATATGTCCCTAATCCCACCCTGAACTGGACCAAACAAAAAAAAAGTGGTCAGAAAATAAGACAGCAGAACTGTTTCTGAACAATCTTCTCTCAACCAGCGTCTTTTGGACATTATTGTTGTTCTCCAGAACCCAACTCCAGAACAAGAATGCAAAACTCCTCACCCCAACACCCCTGGAATCTGAAGTTCTCTGTCCTGCAGTGTTATTAGCAAGGTGTTTATTTCTCTTCACTCCAGTCAACCAGAGGCAACCAGCTCCTATTCATTTTGTTAATTGCAGCAACTCAGTCCTCATCTCCTGTGGACTGTGACCTCCATCTGCTCTTCTTCTCTTTGCAGTGGGACGGTGTCAAGAGACAAAGATAAGAAACATATTCTGCAGTCCAGGAGGACACCTGAAGCTCTGCAGATCAAGAATCGGTCTGTTTGGTGACATAGAGAACCCTGCTAGAAATTTGCACCCAAACAGGCATGGTCCTTGAGTGGGGGAAGGCCCCTGATGACAAAAGTCACTCATGCTGCACCTGGTCTCGTCAGAGCTTCTGACAATGTCAGAGAACATATACCAATAGGAGATCAAATTTACTTACTTGCAGTGAAATCCTTCACTGATTTCTTCACAGCAAAATAAAAGATACAATAGACATGATGCATCATTCCTTTACACTGGTGCTCGAATGAAACGGGACAGTCCTTCTATGAATGAGACAAATCTTGAAACAATGAATAACAAACAATATGAGACTCAGCCTCATCAATTTTATTGGAGCATTCAATGGCAGTATCTCATCCCAGTAATACTTCGACTGGGTCACATTAAAAGATAATTTGCCTGAAGTTGGAAGAGAAAGAAACTTGTTTTATTTACAGAACACTAATCTGGAACTTTAGTGAGGTTTGCCCCGGAGATTAAACTGCCTTTGCAAACTGATAACTGTCACACCGATAGCCCATTATCTTTTATTTTGCATTTTGCAGAAATTCAATCAGGGCAGTTGGTATAATGGGCGCTCTTAAATCGAGGAAAGAATATTCACAGAACATTGCTCCATGTGCCTTATTCACGAGTTTGTAGAATCAAGTACTCCAGATCCAGTTCACCAGACCTGCTCCTTCTCCCTTAAGCCCCCCGCCGTCTGCTGAAGACTCTTGTCTGAATAAGTTTGGCCCCTATAAATTTGGCAAAATAACGCACAAATATAATATTGATGCACATTTTAAACAAGCTCATGCATTTTTCTGTTAACACATATTGAAAAGACAGAACTCAGATTGACAATTTCCCGGCACTTTGTTTCCTTTGCTTCCCACCTCCAGCATCATTGTTTTGACTTCTGAACTGCTTGAATAACTCAAAAAGGAAAAAATGATATCCTTTTCTTGTATCTCATTTTCAGGGTACCTCTTGCAGCTCAGTTATAAAGGCAGAAGATAATGGTATCCTGCTACCAGGCTCTCCTGACTTGTCATGACGCTACTGGTTTCCTCCCAAAGATGTACAGGTTAGATGGATTGGCCATGCTAAATGACTCGATGGGCCGAATGCTCTGCTTCCACACTGTAGGGATTCAATGATTCATGATACCACTGCACCACGAGAGGGTCCCCGGCATGATTCTATTCAGGCATCACTATCAGCTGTGCAAATCCTACTTTGACACCCTGCAACTGAGCACCTCTGGACCTGAACATCTACCTGCCAACGAAGATGCTATAGGCATCACTTTGAGGTTGACGGGAAATGCATGCAGCCCAGCTGTAATATTTCCTTTGTCCCCACCTTCGATGGGTACCCAGGCTGTGCCCCCACCACCCCGCTCAGTTGTGTGGTCCTGTTACAAGGCCATGTGAGATTGGCAGCTCAGGAGGAACCAGCAGATTGGTCGGAGCCCCGATAAGATGCACAAACAACCCAATGCATATTGTCACCTCACCCCATGCCAATTAGTGTCTCGAACCATTGTATCACAAATTTGGCATCAATGTCACTTGAAGGCAGGTCACTTTAAGGCAGTAACTTATAGCCATATCACAGACTTCCCTGCTAGGTGCATTTCAGGAGTCCTGATTTTCAAAGCATTGGCAACGGAGCCAAGTAATCCATGACTTCTGGATCCAGACCATCTCGGCGCAGACCAAAAACTCTTAGCAGTGAAATCTGGCATGAGGGAGGTGATGATAGTGCTGCAGACATAAACAACAAGAATGATCCACAAAAGGCACAATGCAGCTGAGGTTCGACACAATTAATGGCATAAGGAAGCTTTGGACAGCTCAGTGTTGACTGTGGACAGAGGAAAGCTCTCATAGGTGTCTGAAGCCCCACCACAGCGACAACGATACAGCATGGCCTTCACTTCCTTCTGGAAGTTGGTATTGAGGAAGCCGTAGATGACTGGGTTGACGCAGGTGGACAGCATAGCTGTCAGGTGACAAAGCGAGAAGATCAGGTTGTGGTGACAGATGGAGATGGCCTCATGGTCCCAATCAAACACCGTGTTGAAAACTGTGAGTGGTAGCCAGCAAAGGCCAAAGGCGCCAACAATAGATGCCAACATGACATTGATCTTCCGACTGTGGCTGACCCGTCGATTGCCATCCCTTGCACGGTCTACCATCTCCCGGCGCCTTCGGAGGCGCAGGAAGATCCGGAAGTAACAGATCAGCATCAGGAGCAGGGGCAGGCCATATTGGAAGACCAGGAGGCAGGTGGTGTAGGCCAGCTTCTGCTGCTCTGAAGGCCAGCTCTCGATACAAGCTGCATGATCCTTGAAAGAGTCTGGGAGGAAGGAGATGTTTGAGTAGGGCTCACTGGTCAAGATGTTGAAGGAGATAAAAGGCAAAGAAATTAAACTTCCTACCAGCCAGCTGAGAGCGACTGCCAAGTATGCATGACCCACTGCTGGCTTCCAACCCGTCGGGTTGATAATCAGCTGATGTCTCTCCAAAGCAATCAGGACCAAGGAGATGATGGACACAGTAACCGATGTGCACTGAACAAATGGGGTCAACTTGCAAAGTGCAGCACCGAGGATCCAACGGTCCATCATGGTGTAAATCACTGTCACTGGGAGGCAAAGGGTGGCAATGAGGATATCAGAGCATGACAGGTTGGCGATCAGGATATTGGTGACATTACGCATTTCCTTCTGCCTCATAATGACCAGAACCAGGCACATGTTACCAATTATGCCCACGGCCATCACTGCACTGTAGGCCACGATGAGGAAGGTAGTACTACTCACTGAGTCGGAGCAGAACTGGAACTGCTCCGCCAGCAATGAAATGTTGGGCCAGGAGACAGGCTGGAATTTCACAGAACGGTTGAAATTCTGATCCATTCTTCAATAGACAGGCCAGGTTCTGTCTTATCGATAGCCAAACTGCAAGCTCTGACCTGGTGTTAGTCGGACAGGGCTGGAGACATCCTTCAACCCAGCTCATGACTCTTCTCCGTCATTATTTGAATACAGCATCACTTGATCTTTCTGCGCAGCATCTGTAAAGAAAAGATACAATTGAATTTACACATTTGTATCTGCATAATTCATAACATATCAACATACTACATTGGCAGCAATATTCATTACATTTCACTAGTGAGTGCATTTCCAAACACAAAGTTGTGACAAGAAAAGATTTTATAATGTCTTGGGATCCCAGAAAGCATTGCATAAATACAAGATTTTCTTTGTATTACAAATCTAACCTCTGTGCACACTGCTAAACATCTTTGTCCATTGCAGGTTTATCTGTTGATGTTTTAATGTTAATGTCCTTTGTACCATATTTTAGCCAGTACTAATGTCCTTCAGGGAAAGAAATATGCCATCTTTCACCTGGTCTGGTATACATGTGACTTCAGAGCCACTGATTTGGCTGACTCTCAACTGCCCTTGGAAGCCTTTCAAGCCACTCAGTTGCTTCAATCACTATGAATCCTCAAAACAGAAATAAAAACAGATGGAGCACCAGGCACGAACCTAGGCACCAGAAGGAGCAACATCAGAAATAGCTCTGTCGATCTTGCAAATTGTTCTTTACTAACATCTGGGAGCTAGTGCCAAAATTGGGAGAACATTCTCACTGACTGATCAAGCAGCAGCCTGACATATTCATACTCTCAAAATCATACTTTACAATATCTCAGACATCACCATCCCTGTCCCACCAGCAGGACAAACCCAACCGAGGTAGTAGTTGCCCATGGCTGCTTGTGTTTTTTTTTTAAGCGGACACAAAATAGTTGACGAGAATTGGAGCTGATGCAGCATTTCATATAGTTCAAATCATGGCCTTCAGAGACAGATAATATAATGCCTCTGAGAATCACAATAGAGTCTTAGTAAAATTTGGCTAAAATACAGACAGTAAGACTTCTCTGTTCTTATAAGGGCAGCTCAGATGGAAACTGATTTGAAATTTCCTATTTTAATATGAAATAGAAAAGGAAAGTTTGACCCTCCTGAGATGAGGCCTTTTAAATAATGATTATTACTTAGACACATATTTGCACATTAATTGTAGTTTATACATTGGGAAATTTAATTAGATTTCGATAGGCAGGCAGCCTTGCATGCAGATACTGGTTATAATAGCTTGAGAAAAGGCCTTGCCAGCAGGTGGTTCGAAGTTTGTTACTTAGTACAGATTAGAAAAAAAATTCTAATCCTGCAATAATCAAATTTTTTTATCTAACTATCACTACATATTAAATAAACTTATATGGGTATGTAGAAAACATAAATGTAACCAGCGAACTGACATTAAGGAATTAAGCTGAATTTTCTTTAAATAAGTACCTGTGGGCAGTAGAGAGAAGCTTTCACTTTATCAGCAAGGAGATTAGGACAACAAAAAAATTATAAACGAGATAATCTCAAAAGAGTACCAAAAGACAAATAACATAGCAAGGGCGACAGAAAAGTTGTAAAACGGGGCCATTATGACCTGGAGAAAACAAACAAACTCAACTTCACAACCGAACAAACAGCCTAAAGAACAAAAGAATGTCAGAGAAAAAATATAAGACAAGGGTGAGAAAGAGGTCATGACCCATAGAACTTTAAAAATCCAAATAACCTTCTTTTAATGACTTGATCAAGCTGGATAAGTGATTTAGTGATAAGGAATTTCATTCCTATCAGTGGAATTTGAATGGGTGCTATCTTATTTAGTAAAGAGAACTGGTATGAAAAGTAATTTAAAGCAATGACAATAAGATCCATTCGAGAATCAAACTTCTGTTTTAAACCAACTTACAGCATGTAGATAGAAGTTGTAAATGGTAGCTGCAAGACAGAGAGATGTGAGGTTGTTTAAAGTTGTGTTATGGGGTAACTGCTCCCAAAATCGTCAGCTCTGTCACAGAGTTGTAGTATTAGGTGTATTTTATTAGTAACTTTATAACTGAACTGATTTTATAAACTTTATCATAATTGGTAGAAATTAACATCCTTTTTAATCTCCTGTACTAAGGTTAGCAAGGAGTATAAGATTTATTTACTTGTCACATCTCCTCAGCATAGGAATACATAAATACAGCAAAAAGTGCACAAAGACACTGGCGCCAACTTAGTTACAAAAAACAGAGTTAAAAGCTTTAACAGAGCCAAAAGGTAAGAAAGAAGAAAAGTCCAGATCTCAGACTCCTAAATCCCATCTCCACAGTGATGCAGGCGTCACTCCAATCACAGGACATCCAGGAGGCAGCCACCGCCGCCCTGTGAAAGGCTGTTCTCGCCACCATCACCTCCTCACCACCCGCTCTCACCACCGTAACCTCACCACCATCACCTCCTCACCACCCGCTCTCACCACCATAACCTCACCACCGTCACCTCCTCACCACCCACTCTCACCACCGTCACCTCCTCACCACCCACTCTCACCACCGTAACCTCACCACCATCACCCCCTCACCACCCACTCTCACCACCGTCACCTCCTCACCACCCACTCTCACCACCGTAACCTCACCACCACCACCTCCTCACCACCCACTCTCACCACCGTCACCTCCTCACCACCCGCTCTCACCACCATCACCTCCTCACCACCCACTCTCACCACCGTCACCTCCTCCCCACCCACTCTCACCACCCTCACCACCCACTCTCATCACCGTCACTTCCTGCTCTCATCACCATCACCAACTACTCTCACCGCCTCACCACCCAATCTCACTGCCTCACCGCCCGCTCTCACCACCATCGCTGCCCACTCTCACCACCG
>JAHRHZ010000003.1:15987-32466 GCA_024137785.1 Ginglymostoma cirratum
CACCGCCCGCTCTCATCACCCTCACCACCCACTCTCACCGCCTCACCGCCCACTCTTACCACCGTCACTGCCTCACTGCCCACTCTCACCATCTCACCGCCCACTCTCACCACTGTCACCGTCCGCTCTCACCGCCTCACCATTTGCTCTCAGCGTCTCACTGCCTGGTCTCACCACCGTAACTGCCGACTCTCACCACAGTCACAGCCTCACAGCCCACTCTCACCACCATCACCATCTCACCAACTGGTCTCACCACAGTCACCACCTCACCGCCCGCTCTCACCACCATCACCGCCTGCTCTCACCGTCTCACCGTCCACTCTCACCGCCATCACTGCCCACTCTCACCACAGTTACCGCCGACTCTCACCACCATCGCTGCCTCACCGCCTGCTCTCATCACCGTCACTGCCCGCTCTCACCACAGTCACCGCCGACTCTCACCACCATCGCTGCCTCACCGCCTGCTCTCATCACCGTCACTGCCCGCTCTCACCACAGTCACCGCCTCACCACCCACTCTCATCACTGTCACTGCCTGCTCTCACCTCAGTCACCTCCTCACCACCCACTCTCACCACCATCACCGCCCACTCTCACCATCTCACCGACCGGTCTCACCACAGTCACCGTCTCACCGCCCGCTCTCATCGTCTCACCGACCGGTCTCACCACAGTCACCGTCTCACCGCCCGCTCTCATCGTCTCACTACCCGCTCTCACCACGGTCACTGCCTCACCGCCTGCTCTCACCGTCTCACCGCCTGCTCTCACCACTGTCACTGTTTCACAGCCCGGTATCACCACCCGCTCTTACCACCTTCACCTCCTCACCGCCTGCTCTCACCACAGTCACCATCTCACCACCCGCTCTCACCAGCATCACCTCATCACTGCCGCTCTCACCACAATCACTGCTTCACCGCCCACTCTCACCGTCTCACCGCACATTCTCACGGTCTCACCACCCGCTCTCACCACCGTCACTGCCTGTTTTCTGCACTCCGCCGCCAACGCTCCGGCTCATGTTCGATCCACTGTCGTGGCAGGACGCAGCCCAAGCATTCGGCTCTCGCCACATTCTCCCCAGCCACAACCCGACTCCTTTCCTACTCCTTAGGTAGGTAATGGATAGTTAAATGGAGGAGGGGACAATAAAATGCATGCAGAAAGGTGATAGAAGAAGTAAAAGAAAGGAAAAGGAAGTGGCCAGCAGAGTAAAACTCTGAATGCAGTGACTTACCCTGCTGCCATCTTCATGATTGCAATAACAGTATTTGAAAAGTCATTATAATAAGCAAATATACCATACAGCTGTCTGGGAAGAAATGTAACAATCAGTATTGGAATATGGTCAATAAGCCCAATGACAGGTGATAGGGCATTTGGCAAACAAGAAAGAGCCTAGGGTTGACCATGAAGTTGCCCATCATTGATCATGCACAGGATTGGATGTGTAGGTCAGAGAGAACGTAGCAAGCACTGATGTAAATGTTGCAAGTAACCAGTATTACGTGGTATGTATACATATCCCGTACCTTATTGGGAAAGATAGAGTCCTAGAGACCTCTCCCATGCTGCATTGGTAAGGAGCTCTGAATAAGGATCGATTTGCGCTGCTGAACACAGGGGTCAAGACTCTTCTTCAAAATCCCTCTCCAACAAATGCCAACACAGTGGTATACAGCCCTGGGTGTCCTGAACATTGACTCTGGATACCATGAAGTCTCATTGCTACAGGTTAAACATGGGCAGGAAACCTCCTTCTAATTACCATGGTAGGGGAGGCAACGGCCTAGTGGTATTATTGTCAGGCTGTTAATCCAGAGACCTTAGCAATTTTCTGGGATCCCAGGGCTGAATCCTGACATGGCAGATGGTGGAATTTGAAATCAATTAAAATAAATCTGGAATAAAGGGTCGAGCGGTCAATCATTGGAAGAACCAATCTATTCACTAATGACCAACGGGTTGGTGTTGGTGGAATGGACTAGGGTGTCCCAGAGGGGACTATTCCTGCAAAATGCATACAGACGGGAAGATGTGTTTCATGGCGGCTTTCTGCTGGATTTGTCTGAAATGCAGAGAATAATCTCTTGAACGTGGAGGCCGGTGGGACGAAAAGTAGAGGACAAGGAAGACCCAATCACACTGTTGTGGGTGAAGGAAAGGGGCATGGGCAGAAGCACAGGTGATACCCTGGATGTGGTTGAGGGCTCTGTTAACCAAAGTAGGGGGGAAACCACGGTTATGGAAGAATCAAGCCATGTCAACAGCACTGTTTTGGAAGGTGGCATCTTCCAAACAGATGCAACAACACAGGCAAAGAAACTGGGAAAATGGGATGGAGTGTGTATGACGAGCTTTAGTGAAGGTAGCTATGGAAGTCAGTGGCTTTGTTGTGGATGGCAGTGGACAGTTTATTCCCCGAAATGGAGGCAGCAAGGTCAAGGAAAGGAAGAGAAGAATCAGAATGGATGACGTGAAAGTTATGGAGGGATGGAAATTGGAGGCAAAATGAACAAATTTTTCTAGGTCCTGGTGGGAACACTCAGATTGGGTTCCACTCGGGCCACTCAGCTCCCGACCTCATTACAGCCATGGCTCAAATATGGATAAAAGAGCTGAATTCCAGAGGTGAGGTGAGGGTGACAGCCCTTGACATCAAGGCCACATTCAACCGAGTATGGCATCAAGGAGCTGTAGCAAAACTGGAATCAATGGGTATCGGGGGCAAACTCTCCAATGGTTGAAGTCATACCTAGCACAAAGGAAGACAGTTGTGGTTGTTGGAAGTCAGTCTTCTCATCTCCAGGATATCTCTGTAGGAGGTCCTCAGGGCTGTCCTAGACCCAACCATATTTAGCAGCTTCATCACTGACCATCATAAGGTCAGAAATGGGGATGTTTGGCAATGATTGCACAATGTTCAGTCAGCACCATTTTCAGGTCTCTAGATTCATAGATTCATAGAGCACAGAAAAGGCCCTTCGGCCCAACGAGTCAGCACTGACATAATTACCACTAAAAGTGCACTAATCTCAATTTCCTCATCTTGTCCCATATTCTTAAATGTTATGATATTTGAAGTATGTACTGGAATCCCCTTTCAAATAAAATAACAACTCTTATGGGACACCAAAAGCAACATTGGCCAACAGCACGGCATGCTGGGAAAACGTCCCAACCTAATACCCTGCTGGTAACTCGATCAGACCAGACAAATATGCAGGCCAGTTATCTTGATCGATTATATTGAATAGGTGTTAATGAGGCAGTGCAACTGAGATATTAAGGCAGGAAGCTCGCTGCATTCACCGTCAAATTGGATCAAGCCAGATAGACGTGCAATACATCCATTTTGAGTGGCTATTGAATAGGTGTTGGTGAGACAATGCTGCAAGGTTTCAGGTGAAACAATAGATCTGAGGTTCAGTAGAACCATTTTTGAGACAACCCAGCTCCTCGGGTCGACTCAGTCAATGGAGAAATTAGAATATCCAATGCTGTCTCTTGTAATGCCCTTCCTGGGACCGAAACGCAAATTTACATGGGGTAACTGAAAATTACATTGTTACATCAAACTGTTGTTACTAAATGATAATTATTGTATTTGGGAATGACCCAGATCATTCTTTCAAAAGGCTACTCAGATCAGAGGAATCTCACACACTCCAGAGAGAACATCAGCTTCAAGAAGCAGGAGTCTTGGCAGCAGTACATAGAATAGAATCATAGAATCCCTACGGTGTGGAAACAGGCCCTTCGGCCCAACAAGCCTACACTGACCCTTGGAGAATCCCACCCAGACCTATTCCCCTATAACCCACCTCATCTACAGACCCCTGAACACTATGGACAATTTAGCATGGCCAATCCACCTACCCTGCACATCTTCGGACTGTGGGAGGAAACTGGAGCACCCAGAGGAAACCCCACGCAGACACAGGGAGAATGTGCAAACTCCACACAGACAGTCGCCCGAGGGTGGAATCAAACCCAGGTCCCTGGTGCTGTGAGGCAGCAGAGCTAACCACTGAGCCACCGTGCCACCCCAAACAGCCTCAACTTCAGTTCAACCCAGCTGCATTCAGGATAGTACTAACTTTTTTATCATCTTGTGTTTCCAAAACAGATTTTAAACCAGTGTGAAGGCATAGGCATTTAAGAACAGTAAGTTTACTGGGGAAATTAGAGGGAAAGGAGGTTTTCACTGAATTCCATGCACATATCTGGTTTCAATAATAATACACCAAATTTCATGGTAAACCACATCTCATTATTAGTGTGAAATTCGTCCCACTAAGTATGAAAGTAAATCAGAAACTCACAAAAACAACACTTACATTTTTGGTGCCTAACATGGAACCTCAATGAGAAGTAGTTTACCCATCGAGTACAAACTGTAAGCCTGGGGATTCTTTATTTCCTCCTCTCGGTCATTTCCTCTTGAGCCGGTTGTTGAAAGGCCAGCTAGCCCATGCGAGGGCCAAGAACCCAAGGGAATGAATGAGAACCAGTAATCAGCCCAGAAGCCAATGTTCCAAAGAGTAGAACAAGTGGTTGAAGTTGAAAAGAGGTGCAGGAAGCTCTAAATTAAAGCCACAAGAAGGGGCTAAGACCTATCTCCCAGTAGCGTCAAACGTGTGTTCCCTGACACGCGTCAGACTATCCTACTAACAGTTTTACAACTCATGCAACTGGTCTGTTTCCAGTGCACTACTTCTCAATGAGACCAGGTCAAAATATTTGTTTTCTCATCAGAAATCACTTTAAATGTGACACAGTCGAGCAAACCAATGGGTGGTACAGGTTGATAAGTCTCCAGGTTTGATAGACCTTATTGTTAAGTTTTCAAAGAGTTTGTTAAATGCATTGGACTTAACTTTCCAAAACATATTCAATTCTGGAAAGATTATATTGCACTGAAAAGTGGCAAATAGCTCTTCCACTCAAGAAGGGAGAGGAGTAGAAAATAAGCCAGTTAGCTTGATATCTGTCATGGAAAGTGTTCGAATTGATCTTGAAGGAGATTGTAACTGGTCACCTGGAAAAACTGAAGGTAACTGGCAAGATTCAGCATGGTCTTATTAAAAGGAAAATGTGTTTAATTGATTTATAGGAATTCTTTGAAGGAGTAATATGCACTGTGGATATGGCGTTGGCCAATTATTTACTGTAATGGGACTTCCAGAAGGCAGTCAACTTGGTGCAACATAGAAAGGTTACTGCGCAAAGTAGGTGTTCAATATACAGGGTAACATACTGACTGGCATGATTAGAAGTCTGGTTGGCTGGCAGAAAACAGGAGTATATATCAGTTGGTCTTGTCCAGATTGACAAGATTTGATGAGTGGAGTCCCGCAGTGATTGGTGGTGGGCGCTCAAAGCTCACAATTCATGGAAAAAAACTGAGATTAGGAGAGTGAAGATGTGATGGTTAAATTCCCACATGAGACTCAAGTAGGAAAGTATGTACTGATGATGGTTAAACAAGGACAAAAAACAATCATAGATTGCTTTGCTGAGTGACCAAAGATCTGACAAATAGGGTATAAAGTTGGAAAATGAGAAGTTACTCCACCCTAAGTGTGCTCAGCAGCATTATTGGAATAGTGTAAGGGACTTCAAAGATGAGGAGAAGCCAGCATCATCCTTGGAGCAAACAAGATGAGCAGGATACTTTGGTTGAAGTTTCAAACTGTTTCCACTGGCAGAAGGACCCGTGACCAGATGAGATTGGATTGGCAGAGCTGCCAAGAAACAAGACTCGAGATTAGCAAAATGCTTTTGCGAGAGAATCAGTAACAATGGGACTCTAATTCTAAACAGGAAGGTGGACTGTGAAAGCTTCTTCATGATATGATAAAGGAAAAGATTAGCAAAGCCAAATGTGATCCAGTTACAGATGAGGACAGGACAATGGTGAAGTGGAGAACAGGGACATGGCAGAGAAACTAAACAATTACTTTGCACCTGTTTTCACAGAAAAAAATACAGCTCCCAAAAACACTAAAGTTCCTAAACCATTTGTGAAACCAAGGGACGAAAAGAAACGAGCACTCCTAAAAGGGTACTATGTGAAACCTCAACTGGATTGAGTGTTAATAAACCTCTGTTCAGATGAGCCTCCCCTCCACGCACCTCCCCCCCACCAACACCGCAAAATGTTGAAGGATGTAGGATAACTATGAAGATGGTGGGCGCATTCACTTTTTATGCTCACAGATTTGGAAGGGTTAGATTACATGAGTCAGTCCTTTCTGATCGGAAGGTTACGAATATAGCCCCACAATTTTTGAGGATGACGGAAGCGAGAAAAGTGGAGAACTACAAACCTGTTAGCTTGATATATGTGGTTTTCATAAGGTTCTACAGCAGGTTCGTAAACAAAATTAAAGTGCATGCAACTGGGTGAGAAAATATATTTGTACAGATACAGAATTGGTTATCAGACAGCAAGAAGAGAGTGGGAAGAAGCACACAATTTTCTGAATGGAAGGCTGGTGCTGGTGGGATGTCACAAGAATCAGGGCTTGGGTCACAACTATTCACGGTCTGCTTCAACAATGGGAATGTGGGGACCGATTGGAATATTACCAAATTTGCTGATTATACAGGGTGGAAGTGCAAGTTTGAGGAGGGTGCAAAGATCCTCCAAGACAACTTGGACAGGCACAGCAAACCTGGCAGATGGAAGATAATATGAATAAATGTTATTCAGTTTGATACAATAAACAATGACAGAATCTTTCTTAAATGGTGAGCGGTCAGAAAGTCTGGAGACCAAAGGAACATAGAAATATATTCAACCCTTTCAGCCTGCTCCACCTTCAACTTCCACCTCCCCTACAGGGGAGGCAATGGCCTAGTGGTGTTATTGCTGGGCTGTTAACACAGAGACCCTGGTGATGGCCTGGGCATCCAGGTTCAAATCATAGAGTCATAGAAACGTACAGCATGGAAATGGACCCTTCAGTCCAATTCGTCTATACCAACCAGTTGTGCTAAATTAATCAAGACCAATCAGACAGCATTTAGCCCATATTCCTCCAAATCTTTTCTAATCATATACCCATCCAAATACCTTTTAAATGTTGTAATTGTACCAGCCTGCACCACTTTGTCTGGCAGGTCATTCCATACACACACCACCCTCTGCATGGAAAAACAAATTGCCCCTCAGGTCCCTTTTAAATCTTTGTTCTCTCACCTTAAACCTATGCATCTAAGGTTTTGGAGTAAATTAGTAGCTCGGGTTGTGGGTGTTGAGGCTGGTTGGCTCACTGAGCTGGTTGTTGTTCTGCAGACGTTTCGTTACCATGCTGGGTAACGTCCTCAGTGCAGCCTCCGACGAAGCGTCGGTGTGTTTTCCCGCCTGGTTTTTAAACTTTGGAATCCGTTGAGCAGGATTGCCTCACTTCCGGTTTTTCTTCGTAGTTGAGTGTATATGTGGTCGAGTTCTATGTGTTTATTAATAGCATGCTTCGTGGAGTGCCAGGCTTCTAGGAATTCTCGTGTCTGTCTCGGCCTAGCCTGTCCCAGGATTTTGGTGTTGTCCCAGTTGAAATGGTGGTTCTCCTTGTCCATATGGATTGAGATGTGTGAGTAAAAACCAGATGGGAAAACACACCGACACTTCATCAGAGGCTGCACCGAGGATGTTACCCAGCATGGTAACAAAACGTCTGTGAAACAACAAACCAGCTCGGCGAGGCAACCAACCTTAAACCTGTGCCCTCCTGTTTTGGACTCCCCTACCCTGTGGAAAAGACCTTGACTATTCACCCTGTCCATGCCCCTCACATTTTATAAACCTCTATAAGGTCACCTCTCAGCCTTGGGTGCTCAGGGAAAATAGCCCCAGCCTATTCAGCCTCTCCCTATAGCTCAAATCGTCCAAACCTGGCAACGTCCTTGTAAATCTTTTCTGAACCCTTTCAAATTTAACGGCATCCTTCCCATAGCAGGGAGACCAGAGTTGCATGCAGTATTCCAAACGTGGCTTGACCAGTGTCCTGTATAGCCGCAACATGACCCACCCTCCCAACTCCTTTACTCAATGTACTGACCAATAATAGAAAGCGCACCAAACACCTTCTTCCTGTCTACACTGTCTACCTATGACTACCTTCCTTCCTTTGAAGGAAATATGAACGAGAACTCAAAGGTCTCTTTGTTCAGCCACACACCCCCAGGACCTTACCATTAATTGTATAAGTCCTGCCCGTTGTACTCTGAGGTAACTTTCTCCACTATCCACTACCTCACCGATTTTGGTGTCATCTGCAAACTTACTAACCATACCGCCTGTGTTCACACTCAAACCATTTATATAAATGACGAAACGCAATGGACACAGCATCAATTCTTGCGACACACTGCTGGTTACAGGCCTCCAGTCCAAAAAGCAACCCTCCACCACCACCCTCTGTCTCCTACCATCGGCCAATTTTGTATCAAAATGGCTAATTCTCTTTGTGTTCTACATTATCTGACTTTGTTAACTAGTTTATCACGTGGAACCTTGCCGAATGCCTCACTGAAGTTCATATTGACAACATCCATCATTCTGCCTTCATCAATCCTGTTCGTCACTACTTCAAAAAACTCAATTAAGTTAGTGAGACACAATTTCCCAAACACAAAGCTATATTGACTATCTCTAATCAGTCCTTGTCATTCCAAATACATGTAAATCCTGTCCCTCAGGATTCCCGCCACAGCCGACGGTGGAATTTGAATTTAGTAAACATCTGGAATTCAGAAACTAATGATAACCATTAATGATAATCCATTGTCGATTGTCAGAAAAACCCATCTGGTTCACTAATGTCCTTTAGGGAAGGAGACTGCCATCCTTACCTGGTCTGGCCGACATGTGACTCCAGACCCACAGCAATGTGGTTGACTCTTAACTACTTTATCTGCACTGTAGGGATTCTAAGATCGTGTGACCGTGGCTATCAAAGAAAATTGGAGGTGGTATTGGATCCACCTAGGTCTCATTGCACCACTCTCTTTCCCAAATTATTGCCATTCAAATAATAATATGACTTTTGTGTTTTTGTGATTAAACTCACATTTATCCATATTACACTTTATCTGCCGTGCATTTGCCAACTCACTTCATGTCACAGCATTCGCCCTCCCACCCAGCTTTGTGTCATCTGCAAAGTTGGAGATATTACCTTTAGTTCCCTCATCTAAATCCAAACATCCATTACAAATAGCTGAGGTCCAAGTACAGATCCCTGCAGTATTGCACTGGTAACTGCCTACAACTCAGAGAAAGGCTCATTTATTCCCACTCTTTATTTCCTGTCTGCTGGCGGTTCTCTATACTGCTTTTAATCCCATGTGCTTTAATTTTACATGACAGTCTCTTGCGTGGGACATTGCTGAAAGCCTTCCGGAAGCCCAAAAAAAACCACATCCACCAGATCCCTTTACAAACTCTATTAATTACATCCTTGAAGAATTCCAGTCTGCTTGTCAAGCACAATTTCCCCTTCGTAAATCCATGTCGACTCTGTCCAATCCCGCCACCGTTTTCCAAGTGTTTAGCTACGACTCTTGTGCAATGGATCCCAGCATTTTCCCCACTATTAATTTCAGGCTAACCAAGCTTTAATTTCCTGTTTTCTCTCTAATGCCTTTTATAAATAGTGGGGTTACATTAGCTACCCACCAATTCACAGTAACTGTTTCAGAGTCTAGGATTTTGAAAGATGACCACCAATACATCCACTCCTTCAAAGTCACTTCCTGAAGTACTGCGCTACAGGTTGTAGATTAGATTATCAGGGCCTCAGGATTTATTGGCTTTTAATCCCATCTCTTTCCCAACATTATTCCTTTACTAATAATGATTTCTTTCAGCTACTACCTCTAACTAAACCCTGCATTCCAATTATATATAATCCCAATTATAGGATGTTACTTGCGTCCTCCTTTGTGACGACAGAATTGAAGTGTGTATTTAATTGGTCTGCCATCTGTTTGTTCTCCACTAAAACTTGCCTGTTTCTGATCTTAAGGAACCTACATTTGTCTTGTCTTAACAGATCATTATTTTTGCATATCTTTATCAGTTCTTACAACCAGCTTGAACGTTCCATGCAAGCTTAGTCTCAATTTCTATTTTCCCGTTCTTAATCAGTCTCTTTGTACTCCTTTGCTGAAATGAAAAGTGCTCCCATCTTCAGGTTTGCTGTTTCTTCCCTGGATCCAATACCATCTCCGATTTCCTTTGATAGCCATAGTCATAGCATCATAACTCTCTACATCTGCTTTTAGGACCTCATTCCTTTTATTAAATCTAGGTCATTGTTACTGAAGTTTACCACGACCATTGGCTGTTCACCCTCCCACTCAAGAATGTTGTGTTGCTGTTCCAAGATATTCTTGACCCTAGCACTCGGAGGTAACATACCATTCAGAATTTTCAACTTCTGTGATGACTGCAGGAGTAGTGGGGCTTGAGTGTCAGTGCACTTTCCCATGTGAGACCTGACATAAGCAGGTTGCAAGGCAGACACCATTCTGAATGTTGAAAGCTTTGTGTTTAATGTATTTGGACTCAGAGATCCCTGTGCTCCTTTACTACCTGTTCTGACACCTTGCAAGTATCGATCCTTCCCTACTCTTTCTCCCAAACTTCACTACCACATACTAATCTGTATTCAACTTTGCCTACCTATTACTTGCTTATCATTCAAGTTCACTTGTGTCATCCTGTAATTTTTTGAAGCTTTTCTCAGTATTAATAATCTCTCAAATTAGGTCACATCAGCAAATTTTGAAATTGGGCTTTTCATTACCATGTGCAAATTGTAAATGTCAATTGTGAAAAGCAGTGCTCTCAACCCAGATCCTTTTGTTCCCATTGACTGCTACTCTGAAGAACTCTGCTTTACTCCTACTGTCGGATTTGAGTCTTGAAGCTAGTGAGCAATTCGCTTGGCCATTTGCCCTGGACATCTCAGATCTGATTCATTGATCTATTATGTGACATTTTATGAAAGTGGTTTTGAAGGTTACATCCATCATATTAACATAATTTATTCTTTGTGTCATACATATCTTTTAAAAATCAGTAAGGTTGGTCAAGCACTGTCTTCATTTTTGCCTTTCATTCCGCCTATCACTATTCTAGTTTCTTTACTTGATGTTTTATTATTATATCCTTTAACGAAAGTCGCAATGTTTTTTTCCTGCCACTGATATTAGGCTTAATGTGTTCTTAAATGTAGAAATTATATTAACTACCCACCTGTCAGCACATCTTTTCAGTGAGTTATTAATTATCTACAGAATAAGGGGAAAGCCATTTAGACTGTAACGAGTAGTTTCCTCACTTAGAGGGTGGTAAATCCATGGAATTCTCTCCACCAGTGGGCTGGGCAGGCTCAGTTACTGATGCCAGTACAGACTGGTTTGGGCAAATGGCCTGTTTCTGAGCTATATGTGTGACAGTACTGTGCCTTTAAGAGTTATACTAATTAAGTTTTAGCATTTTAACTGTGTTGTAAGAATAGAGTGTGTTTTAATTAAAGCCTACTGGTGGACTAATCGAATCATAATGGCAAAACTGCACTTTATCTCTTTAATATATATCTGGGGCGGGGAGTCGCGGGGGAGGGGGTGGTTGCTGGTCTGGGCCATAACTCATCCAATGTAACCACTCATGGCTGGATAACAGTTTCTCATAATGTTGACAAACATATGACTTAAACTCAACATGAAACACTTGCATTCAAGTGGCCTCCAACTTAGCAATTAAAACACTGCACTTGAAATAATGTAAGCCAAGGAGTATTAAAGCAAAATAACACCGATGCTGGGAATCTTAAATAGTAACACAAAAAGCAGGAAATACTGAGGCAGGATCTGAGCATAGGGTTTATAGTTCATCAGAACTATTAGGACAGAAGCCCAAAGGTTTGTTTTAAGGAAGACCATAGAGGTGCGCAGAAACCTAGTGAAGCAAATGTATCATGGAAGGAAGGCAAACAACTCAGGGGTTAGATGGCCGAATACAAGGCCTAACCACTACTGCTGTGGGCAATGGCAGCAATGAAATGGTCATGCTTCCTTTCAACTTCAATACCTTCAGCCAACCAGATCTAAACAAGAGGGAATAAAAGAAGAAGACAAAAAGCAAGAAATTATAGTCCTGATGAAGGATTTTGGCCTGAAGCATTGACTTGCCTGCTCCTTGGATGCTGTCTGGCCTGCTGTGCTTTTCCAACCTCACGTCTCTTGACTCAAGAAACGACAAGCCAAATGGCTTGACATCTTTTTGAAGGAAACTGTTTGCAAGTAGACTACAGCAGAGCCAATATAGGGTTATGAAGGGAAAATCATGTTTAACCAATTTACTGGAGTTCTTTGAAGGATTAACAAGCAACATACAAAAAATATGGAATTGGATTCACAGAAGGCACTTGACATGTCTGACATCAAAAGTGAGGATACAATATAGGAACTCATGGTGGAGCAGATGTACCATATTAGCATTGGTAGAGGATTGATGAACAAACATGAAACCGAGAGTAGACTTAAACAGGTCATTTCCAGATTGGCAAACTGCGACGAGGGACCTATCACAGAGATCTGGGCTGGGGCCTCACCTATTTGCATTCTGCCTGATTGAAGCAAATGTACGAATCCTAAATTTGCTGATGACACAAAGACAGTCCAGAAATTAAACGATAAGAGGACATATGAAGTCTGTACAGCATTCTAGATAAGCTACACCAGCAGACAAAAAAATCAGCAGGTGTAGTATTATGAGAGAAGACTTGGCACTTTGGCAGGTTGAATAGAAAAACAGCATATTATTTAATTCGAAAGTGTTTGCAGAATTTCAAAGTGGAAATAGCAGGATCCTGGTCCACAAATAAAAAAGAATTCCATGTACAAGTGCTGACAAGGGCAAGAAAGATTTTTGTTGTCTATAGAAACAAGAATGGAACATAAACATAGCGCTGTTTTACTGCAGTTGTACAGAACACTTGACTGAAGTGAGAACCCATCGAGGGGAGCTTATACAATTTTGATCTCCATTTGAAGCAGTTCAGAGAATCACACGTTGAAGCATAGGAAAATTCTGGCACAGAAAGACGCCAGGCATTCAACAACAGTTCTGTAGCCTGCAGATTACAATGTTTCAAGGGCTGAGCCAGGCTCCTTTCAAATTACTTGAAGGTTTCCGCCTGAATTACGAAACTAGGCAGTGAATTCCAGACAAAGCCGCCAGCTGGGTGAAGGTGAAGGTGTTTTTCATTTTATCCCCTCGAATCCTTGAGCCAATCAGCTTAACACGGTGCCCTGAGGTAACTAACATCCCCTCCACGGGAAACAGGTCTGCCCTGTCCACTCTAACCTGCTCATTATTTTGTACATCTTAAATGAGTCACCACTCTTTTCGAAGGAAAGCAACCCCAACCTATAAAACAGATAACGAGGTGTAGAGCTGGATGAAGAAGGGTCCAGCCCCGAAACGTCAGCTTTCCTGCTCCTCTGACGCTGCTTGGCCTGCTGTGTTCATCCAGCTTTACGCTTTATTATCTCAGATTCTCCAGCATCTGCAGTTCCCACTATCTCCCAACCTATAAAATCTTTGCTCAGAGCTGCAATTTTCAGGCCATCCCAAAATTCAGAGCAGTTATGTCCTTTCCTCAACATGGAGACAGCACGTGTAGGACAGCGTGAGGAGCAGAGTCTGACAGTGAGTCGGGGGGCAGAAGAGTGGGCTACATTTCTACAATGCTTTCTCCGAAAATTATTACTCGTCATTGACCTTGCTGTATTTTTAATGATGGCCCCCTACTCTCTTTGTTCTTCCCACCAGGGAGGTCTCTCAAAAAATGTTCAGGAAATCGATCCTGTCCTAGTTCCTGAATGACCCAAATCAGTCCCGTCTGCTGCCTCTTTCCCCACAGCTCTGCGATTTTTTTCCAGGTGAGCAAAACTCTACGACCTTGCTTATACCTCTGCGTCAAATAACACCGAAAAACCAGCTGATGCCATGATCACATCAGTGTTTGTGGAAACTTGATGGACGCAAGTTTGCGGTCTTTCTTCTGACTTCACAATGGTAACTGCCAAAAGTACTTCATTGACTGCATAACATTTGAAAATGATCTCGTGGTCAAATGTAGCACTCCAGGTAACTGCGAACTTTGTCTTCAAATATTTATCCCATTCCCATCCCAAAGTGCCTGTTGAAACCGTTTCCCACAGTTTTCATGCAGCATATTCCAGATCTCATCTTGCTACAAAAGAAACATTTCAAGCCCCTCAGATTCTGTGAAAGTGTTTTTTTTTTCCCTGTGAACCCTATTTTATCCATTTTCAGCATCTTAATTAGGTAGTCTTACTGGTTTGAACTGCCCTGCAGGCTGTCAGTTAGCAACTCAACATTGGTGGAGCAGGGGAAATGGATTGGTGGGATTAGATTGTTTCAAAGCGCCAGTAAAGGTACAATGGACTTCCTTCCGTGCTATAGTATTCTATAATCACACCAATTATCTGGTCATCAAACATTTCCATATCTTTTACCGCGTCACCGCTGAGATGTGTTCTCCTTACACCTGGATTTATTTCTTTTTCCTCTCTGTAATTACCTTTTACATGAAATATTTATCAGAACCACAAGATGACAGAATAATATAACGGCTGCTTAAAACAAAATCTTTCACAGACACAACTCTGGGCAAAGCCTGGGCTATTTTGTCTCTTGGAGATTGCTGCTGCATTTATTCTGCAGTTAGCACACACAGAGACATTTCCTCTCCCTTCTCCGCAGGACGTGACACAAAAAAAAAATCAGGAACATGCAGAGGCTCATGAGAGATCCATATGCATTAACAGAGCGGAGGCCACTTAACCGCTAAAAGGACAGGAACAGAAACATTCGAGTGCAGTGTGTCCTGAGCTGAAGTGTCTCTCTCACACACACACAAACACACAGCAGCAGAAGAGCTGCGAGTCTCACCGTCTTGTTTCCACAGGTCTGCTGCTTTATGGACACCGCTGTCTTTCTCTCCCTCCGATCCTCACAGAACGCAGGGCGGCTGGAGCTTTTCTTTTGATGGTTGAACTGTCAGGGACTGACGTCTGTCCAGATGTAGAGAGGGGGATATTGGTCCGAAAGGCCTCGGGCCACCTTCAGAAAGCAAACGGACTCTCTGACAGAAATGAAAATCAAAGCGAGTGTCAGCGAGGGCACGCAGCAGGCTGCTTTGTGGTGACCGCTCTGACTGGTTTTATCACCTACCTGGGCTTCCAGTTGACGCTGACAGCGGCCAGTTCAAAGTTCCTTCAGCTGCCGAGGGGGGATTTCTCAGCAGATACTGCAGTACCGAGCCTCTGTTTGACAACAGCTCTGCAATGTGCGGTGATAGGTTAGAAAAGGAGCACTCGCCGACAATCCAAGTGCAGCAACAAGCTTTTCTTCTCAGGTGCCAGTGCATCGGGCCCTGCTTTTAAAATACGCCCGGGGGTCCGGCACAAACAGCTATCCTTTTCCTGAGCAGCTCCCGTCCAACCTCCGGCTCAGTGGTCTCCCCTGAACCTGCCACGCAGACTTAAAGAAACAACGTGCCTTTATCTGACGCCTTTCAGGACCTAACAACGCCCCAATACAGTACAGCCAAGTGCAATCACAGTTGTCATTACAGGAAACAAGGCAGTTCATTTGACACAGAAACATCGCTCAAACAGTAAATGTGATAACGGCCTCATAATTGGCTTTGTTTGTTGTGGTGGGATAAATACAGCTCAAGGATCCAGGTATCAACACCACTCGTCTGGTCAGTGATGTTACAGAGCCATCAGGCCTTTCACACATACCCCAGAGAGTAAACTGTTGCCCAACACTACAACAACAGGACGCCATACAGCTCCTCCAACCTCTGCCACATTTCAAAGGAGTGGGTAGCTGATCTGGGAACTGGCCCCTTGATCCAGCTCACACCCATGTTCTTTTGTGACTTTGGAGAGAGAAATATCAAGTTCAGATTTTCAATTGACAGTTGATGCAGCATGTGGGAAGAGTTCCCAAACTGCATCAGGCTTTGTTCTTTTGTTAATTTGCTTTCTGAAAGGTCTGACTCCAACTCTCAGATTATAGGCCCTCAAACATAGATTGAAAACATAGAACATAGAACAGTACAGTAACCCACCTCCTTGACCTGTCTGCCTCCTCTCCACCTACCTTCTCCTTTATCCATCTTCTATCAGCCTCCCCCTCTCTCCCTATTTATTTCAGAATCCCCTTCCCCTCCCCCATTTCTGAAAAAGGGTCTAGACCTGAAACAGAGGTAAAAGGTACTGCAGATGCTGGAGAATCCAAGATAATAAGGTGTGGAGCTGGATGAACACAGCAGGCCAAGCAGCATCATAGGAGCAGGAAAGCTTGACGTTTCGGGCCGAGACCCTTCATCAGAAAATTTTTCATCAGAAAAC
>JAHRHZ010000003.1:32866-47153 GCA_024137785.1 Ginglymostoma cirratum
GGGCCTAGACCCTTCATCAGAAAACATTTTCTGATGAAGGGTCTAGGCCCGAAACGTCAAGCTTTCCTACTCCTACGATGCTGCTTGGCCTGCTGTGTTCATCCAGCTCCACACCTTGTTGTCACAGTACACCACAGTACAGGCCCTTCGGCCCACAATGGTGTGCTGAACTTTTACCCTAAACCTAAGGTCTATCTAACCTCCACCCCTACCTTATACTATCATCCCATATGCCCATCTAATAGCCGCTTAAATGCCCGTCATGAGGCCAACTCCACTACCCTCTCCGGCAATGCATTCCACGGCCCTACCACTCTCTGAGTAAAGAACCTACCTCTGATGTCTCCCCTATATCTACCTCCACTCACTTTAAAACTATGCCCCCTCGTAATAGCTACCTCCACCCTAGGAATAAGTCTCTGGCTGTCCACTCTATCTAAATTTTCCAGGATTTCTAATAAATCTCTACATATCTACTTGAATAGTTTCTCAGTTGACTCAATCCGTTCTCCTCAATAGCTTGAAGACATTGCGTAAGTCCACCAGTTAAATCTACAAATGCAAGGAAACACAAAACTGGGTTGCATTCTCTTTCTTAGAGGTCAAGCTTTGCGAGTCTTGTGCCCGCTCCCTGAACTGTTCACTGCAGTCCCTTCAAGATCTATATATCTTCACAAAGGTGTTCACAGTGGTTGAAAGTGTGGTTTATCCAGGCTTTTCATTGCTTAAATATTATATTTCTCTCCATATTTCGTTAACCTTGCCAGTTCTTTTTAAGACCAGTTCATGACATTTACCAAGATCTCAGGTTTTATAGTTTTCACCATTTGCAGTGTAATAAATGGGAATGCACTGTGGATTCATTCTCTGATACACTGCAAATCCTGTCAGTCTTGAATATGGTCAATAACAAGCTTCAAAAAGGAAGAAAATTCCTAGGATTCACAACCTTTTGGCAATAGTAATTTTTCATCTTATCTCTAAATTATCATCCTCTTATCCTGAGAATATGCCCTCTTGTTCTAGATTCCCCAACCAGCAGACACTGACCTCTACATCGCCGAGGCCAGACGCCAACTCTCTGACACCTCCTCCTACCGCCCCCTTGATCATGACCCCACCCCCGAACACCAAACCATCATCTCCCAAACCATCCACAACCTCAGCACTTCAGGTGACCTCCCACCCACAGCCTCCAACCTCATCATTCCCCAACCCCGCACCGTCTGCTTCTATCTCCTTCCCAAAATCCACAAACCTGACTGCCCTGGTCGACCCATTGTCTCCGCCTGCTCCGGCCCCATCGAACTTATCTCCACCTATCTGGACTCCATTTTCTCCCCCTTGGTCCAGGAACTCCCGACCTACGCCCTCCTCCTCCTCCAGAACTTCCAATTCCCCGGTCCCCAACACCTCATCTTTACCATGGACATCCAGTCCCTATACACTTTCATTCCCCATACAGATGGCCGAAAGGCCCTCCGCTTCTTCCTGTCCCGCAGGCCCGACCAGTCCCCCTCCACTGACACCCTCATCCGCTTAGCCAAACTTGTCCTCACCCTCAACAACTTCTCTTTCAATTCCTCCCACTTCCTGCAGACAAAGGGGGTGGCCATGGGTACCCACATGGGCCCAAGCTATGCCTGCCTCTTTGTAGGTTACGTGGAACAATCCTTCTTCCGTACCTACACTGGCCCAAAACCCCACCTCTTCCTCCGTTACATTGATGACTGCATCGGCGCCGCCTCGTGCTCCCACGAGGAGCTCGAACAGTTCATCCACTTCACCAACACCTTCCACCCCAACCTTAAGTTCACCTGGACCATCTCCAATACCTCTCTCTCCTTCCTGGACCTCTCTGTCTCCATCTCCAGCAACCACATAGAAACCGATATCCAATTCAAGCCCACTGACTCCCACAGCTGCCGAGAATACACCTCCTCCAACCCACCTTCCTGCAAAAATGCCATGCCCTATTCCCAATTCCTTCGCCTCCACCGCATCTGCTCCCAGGATGAGGCATTCCACTCCCGAACATCTGAGAGATCCAAGGACTGCAACTTCACCCCCTCAGTGGTCAAGAACACCCTCAACCATGTCTCCCGCATTTCCCGCAACACATCCCTCACACCACTCCTCGCAATAAAAACCAAAACAGAATCCCCCTCATCCTCACGTACCACCCCACCAACCTCCGGATCCAATGCATCATCCTCTGACACTTCTGCCATCTGCAATCCGACCCCACCACCAAAGACATTTTCCCTCCCCACACTTACCTGCCTTCCGGAGGGACCACTCTCTCCGTGACTCCCTTGTCCGCTCCACACTCCCCTCCAGCCCCACCACACCCGGCACTTTTCCCTGCAACTGCAGGAAGTGCTACACCTGCCCCTACACCTCCCCCCTCACCCCCATCCCAGGCCCCAAGAGGACTTTCCACATCAAGCAGATGTTCACCTGCACATCTGCTAATGTGGTATACTGCATCCGCTGTTCCCGTTGTGGCCTCCTCTTCATCACGGAAACCAAGCGGAGGCTTGGGAACCGCTTTGCAGAACACCTATGCTCGGTTCGCACTAAACAACTGCACCTCCCAGTCGTGAACCATTTCAACTCCCCCTCCCATTCCGCAGACGACATGTCCATCCTGGGCCTCCTGCAGTGCCACAATGATGCCACCCGAAGGTTGCAGGAACAGCAGCTCATATTCCGCTTGGGAACCCTGCAGCCTAATGGTATCAATGTGGACTTCACAAGCTTCAAAATCTCCCCTCCCCCCACCGCATTCCAAAACCAGCCCAGCTCATCCTCGCCTCCCTAGCCTGTCCTTCCTCCCACCTGTCCACTCCTCCCACCTCAAGCCCCACCCCCATCTCCTACCTACTAACCTCATCCCGCCCCCTTGACGTGTCCGTCCTCCCTGGACTGACCTATCTCCTCCCTACCTCCCCACCTACACTCACCTTTACTGGCTTCATCCCTGCCTCTTTGACCTGTCTGTCTCCTCTCCACCTATCTTCTCCTCTATCCATCTTCTATCCGCCTCCCCCTCTCTCCCTATTTATTTCAGAACCCCCTTCCCCTCCCATATTTCTGAAGAAAGGTCTCGGCCCGAACCATCAAGTTTTCCTGCTCCTATGATGCTGCTTGGCCTGCTGTGTTCATCCAGCTCTGCACCTTGTTATCTTAGATTCTCCAGCATCTGCAGTTCCTACTATCTCTGAGACACCAGCTCAGTGTCTCTCTTCCCAAGCCCATTCAAAAAATGCGTGTTTCAGGTAGAATACCTCTCATATTTCCAATTCCATAACGCACACAGATCGATTTTACTCAGTCTATCATCAATCCAGGAGCAAAGGTCATGAATCTTCATGGCATACCTTCAAAGCAAGTAAATCTTTCCTGATGGACAAAGACCAAAACCATGCACAAAACCCCACATTTGGTGTCATCAAACTCCTCAGACGTCCTTATTGTTGCAGGGAATATCAATGTGTCGTTTCCTCCTCACACAAGTGCACTCAGTGCCTCTTTACTGCTGCACCTTCCAAATCCAAACCCTTTACTATCAAAAGCAAGAGCAGTAGATACATAGGAATACCACACAGGTTCCACTCCAAGACACACACCATCTTGACTTGGAGCTATACCTCCTTTGCTTTCTTCTGCTGCCACTGCTCCAAATCCTGAACACCCTTACTCAGGTTCTAAGTACGACAGCAGTTTGACAAGGCAGATCATTGCCACTTTCCTGAGGATAATTAAAGGTGGGCATAAAATGTCCTGCTGAGAATGTACATTTCCATGTTGCATGCTCTTTAAAAAATATTCTGTTCTTCTATTACTGCCAAAGTGAATAACGTAACATTTCTCTACATAATACTCAACCTATCACCTGGTTACCCACTCACTAACTGTCTATATCTCATCATGCCCTGTTTGTCCTCTTGTATCCTTAGAAATCTTGCATTAAATCTTCTCTGTCTCTGCCCGAATCATTACCAATGACTGTAAGCAGCTTAGACCCCATCCCTGATCCTTTCAGTACTTCACTGATTACAGTTTGACAACTTAAATGTCTTGTTGCTGGTTACTCTTTGTTAATGCTTTTTAACTAATCCATGATCTGAACAACATTATCCTGTTCTAAACTTTGTCTCCTTCTTAAAGATGGGCCTGCTGACAGCAAGTTGCTTCCTCTGCAAGAAACAAGTGAGAGCCTGAAAACTTACTCAAGTGTCTGCAGTGCCTTCTCATTTATTCATTGCGTGGTGAACAAAGCTGAAGTGCAGGTTCTTGGCCGTCTCTACTGAAAGCAAAAAAGGACAGCACGGGCACCTGCTACAGAAATGACAAAAATGCTGACATATCTCCTTGCTGCAGCGTACCAACTAACTAGAGCATAAAACTCACCAGTTACCAGCTATTAGGACTGAAGCTGTTGCATGGATTCTGGTGCTGAGCTGGGGGAGATCTATCTCTGTTCAAAGCTTCATCAAATTAACATTGTATTATCTTAAGATTATTGTAATGATTTGATGGCAGCTGTCAGAATCTTGACATTAAGTACTGATCCTTTCCTGCAGTTCCGTCCTCTTATTTCCCAGAGCTGTTTGCACAGATGCATTTATTTCCATTTCTTACAGATATCTCCGCTCATAATTTTATTTACAAAGGCCAATTGTAGACTGTGTGGGCTGTTCTAATTTGTCTACACCCAGTGTCTTATAGTTGACAGTTTCTAGTTTCACTTCCACTCCCAGGAGAAACAAGCCGATAAACATTCTCTTCATCTGTTGTGAACAGCATTTGAAATCCAAATAAAATGTGACATAAGACAAACACTGATGAGATAGTTTAAAGCTTCCTCGATCCTGTCCACATCAAACAATTCCACCAAAGGATTAGATAGAGTAAAGCACCTTAACTCTTCTAAATTGAAAGCAAAGCTCCCTTGATTGTCCCCAAACATTCCAGAGGTTGAAGGGTGACCTTATAGAAGTTTACAAAATCATGAGAGGCATAAATAAGATGAATGGCCAAGGTCTTTTTCTCAGGCTAGGGGAGCCCACAACAAGAGGGCATAGGTTTAAGATAAGAGGAGAAAGCTTTAAAAGGGATCTGAAGGGGAACTTTTTCACATAGAGGGTGATGTGTACATCAAACGAGCTGTGAGGGGAAGTGGCAGAGGCAAGTACAATTACAACATTTAAAAGACATTTGGACAGGTACATGGGTAGGAAAGATTTAGAGGGATGTGGGTGAAATGCAGGCAGATGGGACCAGTTCAGTTTAGAAAACCTGCTCAGCATGGATAATTTGGGCCAAAGGGCCTGTTTCTATGCTGTATGATTCTATGACAGGGACAGCATGAAGTTAGATACAAAGTGAAGCTTCCCTCTACTATTTTAAACTGAAAGTAAAACTCCCTGTCCTGAACAAACACTCCCGGGGAGGTACATCATGGGGTTAGTTTAGGAGTAAAGATGGCTTGACACCATTCCCATCAAACACTCGCAGGACAGGTATAACAAGGCATTAGAATGAATGGAAAGCTCAAAATTCCCAGGCTAGGTGTAGTACAACATTAAAATGAGACTAAGGTTCTCTCTACACAGTTCACATAAAAAGCTCTCAAGTCAGGTACAACACAGATTGGGGACATAGAGTAAAGCTCAGGCTACACTGCCCATGTCAAACATTCCCTTGGCAAGTACAGCACAAGGTTAGTTACAGTACAGCTTGTTCTACACTGCCTTATCGACACCTCCAGGACCAGCACAGCACAGCATTAGGTACAGAGTAAAGCTTCTTCCATGCTGTTCCTATCTGAAATAATTCCAAGAAGGCAGCTATCCCATCCCCAGTCATCCTTTATTTATATGTGCACAGTACATAAGTTCTGACCGACCAGCCAGCTCGGAGCCAGTCCTTTGAATGAAGAGAACTCTGAATCTCCAATTTATATCTGTCAGCCAAGGCTCCCTGATTGGTCCAAGTCAACAATCCCAATGAAGGATCTCATAGTCAATGAGATCCATCTGGCCTTGGTTCCAATCAATCAAAATAGTGCAGGCCAGATCGAGCACAGGTTAAGTGAAGTAAAGGAACCTCTTCCTTTTATTTGCTCTTCAGTTATGAGCCTGATTTTATTATGCATTCAATGGCAAACCATCCTCTTGAGACCACTACAGTCCATGTGGACTAAGTACACCCACAGCACGATAACAAATTTCCAAGAATCTGATCAAGCAATGCTGAAACAACAGCAATATAGTTTCAAATCAGTATTGCGCATAGCTTGCAGCAGTACTGGTTGTGTTCTCATTCCTCATTTGCCCTTAACTTTTGAGCAGTAGGCGGGATCACAGCTTAGTGAACTGCATGGAATGCTAGGAGTTGACATTCAAGTGGACTGCCTCATCTTGCATGCTATCAAGTTTCCACTGTTGTTAGAACTACACCCACCCACGTAAACTCAAAGTCTTTTCGTTCCCGAAACTCGTCCATACTTATTGGAGAGTTCACCTGTGTAACTCCCATTCTAATAACTTCATCATCATTGCTGGTCACACAACGTCATCATCAAGACTCCCCCAACAACTTGGAGGAAGAGAGTGAATGCGTGGGAGCCAAATGTGCAGATGACACAAAAATAGGTAGAAAGGCAGGTTCTGAGAAGGATACCAACAGTTTACAGAGAAATATTGATAGATTAAGTAAGTGGCCAAAAATTTGGCAAATGGAGTACCAGGTGAGAAAATGCAAAGTTGTTCATTGTGAAGGGAGAACAAAAGAGCAGAATATTGTTTAAATGGAGAAAAACTGCAGAAAGCTCCAACACAAAGAGACTTAGGGAGAACTTGTGCAAGAAACATATAAAGCTCGCACAAAGGTGCAGCAGGTTATTTGCAAGGCTAATGGAATGTTGGCCTTTATTTCAAGGAGTTTGGAGTATAAGAGTTTTACTGAAACTGTACAAGATGCTGGTGAGACCACATCTGGAGTAAGCAGTTTTGGTCCCCTTATTTAAGGAAAGATAACACTTCTTTGGAGGTGGTTCAGAGGGTCACTAAGGTGATCCTGGTGTGAAGGGATTGTTTTCTGAGCAAAAGTTAAACAGGTTGGGACTCTACTTACTGAACTTTAGCAGAATGAGAGGTGATCTCATTAAATCATACAGGATTCTCAAGGGGCTTAACAGGGTAAACGCTGAGAAGATGTTTCCCCTCCCGGGGAGAGTCGAGGACCAGAAGGCATAGTCTCAGAATAAAGGGGTTCCAATTTAAGAGCAAAATAAGGTAGAATTTCTTCTCTCAGCAGGTTGAGTGCCTTTGGATCTCTTTGCCACAGAGAGCTGTGTAGACAGAATTCTTGTGTATATTTAAGGCTGCGATAAAGCTTCTTGACCAATAGGGGAATAAAGGGTCACAGGAAAGGACAAATAATGGACTTGAGGAATGTCGGATCAGCCCTGATCCTATTGAATGGCACAGCAGGCTCAAGCAGCCAAATAGCTTACTCATGTTTCAATGTTTGTGATCTAAACCCCTTCACTGCAAACACCTTTTTCTAAGCTGCCATTTCAATTCCTTACATTATCTTGGACACAAACACAAAAGTACATGAAGTGACAAAGCAATTCTCCCACTGTTTAAAAGTTTGTTTATCAACTTTGATTCAATATTACAGAATTTTTCTATGGGTTTATTTCTAAGATTGATGGTTTGGGAACATGCCTCAGCCTTTTTAAGTAAAGAACTGGATAAAAGGGAAACACATTACATCAATCAGTAAATCCCTGTCTCAGGCCAAACAGGGAAAATGCAATCCTGTAATTTAACTTCACTCCCTCCCACCCCAACTTCCCCTTTGTGACAAAGGGCAAAGGAAGGTTGTTTGCTCATTGTATGGGGACTGGAAGCACAGTTTTGCGTTTTACTCATCAGATCAGTTTTCATCAAAAGGCTAAGACTGTTTCATAGTGCCTCCAAGGGTCATGAAAGTGGAGCCGATCAAACATTTCAAAAGGAAATCTGACTCGGACACGTGATACATAAATTGCAGAGCCATGGAAAAAGACCAAGGGGATGAGTTATATGACTCGACAAAGAGCTGTTACAGACTCCAGGGTTCGAACAAGCTCCCTTGCTGTATCATTATAACTGCATATCTCTATGTGAAAAATGCAAGGAAGTTTTTGCAGTGTCTTCACTTGGAATATTTCTTAATTAACTCTGTTAAGAACAGCAATCCAAATTTCACCTCATCAATGTTGCCTTTGGAACTGTAATAACCCCACAAAGTTCATGGGAAATCACTAATTAATCTCCTCATGGAGCTCATAGAGTACAAGTTCCTTCAGTAACAGGCAATGGTTTGCCCAGCTTGAACTCATCACCTGAGCCCTTTATAAAGAAGCAGACCCATGGGCTTTGCACATAAATACTCAATTGCTTATACAGATGAGTTACTTGTGTTTGTTAGTAATACTCCTGAATCAGGAGGCCTGGGTTCAAGCCCTACCTCTTCCGGAAGTGTGTACTAACATTTCTGAACAGGTTGGTTAGAAAAATAGGGTAAAGCAGACATAGGGGCCCTCTCGTGGAGTAGTGGTAGTGTCCCTCCGCTGAACTGGGAAGCCCGGGATGAAATCATACAATGGTACAGAATAGATACAGACCCTTTGGTTCAACTAGTCCACACTGACCATATTCCCACACCATGCTCCCAAACTAAACTAGTCCCACCTGCCTGCATTTGGCCAATATCATAAAAATATTAGAAATAGGAGCAGGCCATCTGGCCCGTCGAGTCTGTTCTGTTATTCAATTAGATAATGGTTGATCTTTTGTGGACACAGCTCTACTTAGCCGCTCACTCACTATAACACTTAATTCCTTTACTGTTCAAAAATCTATCTATCTTTGCCTTAAAAACATTCAGTGAGGAAGCCTCAACTGCTTCACTGGGCATGGAATTCCACAGATTCACAGCCTTTTGGGTGATGAAGATCCTTCTCAACTCGGTCCTCAGTCTGCTCCCCTTATTTTGAGTCTATATCCCCGAGTTCTAGTTTCACCTGCCAGTGGAAACAGCCTGCCTACTTCTATCTTATCAATCCCCTTCATAAATTTATATATTTCTATAAGATCTTCCTCATTCTTCTAAATTTCAATGAGTACAGTCCCAGTCTCTTAATCTCTCCTCATGGGTAACCCTCTCAATTCCAGAATCAACCTAGTGAACCTCCTCTACATCCCCTCCAGTGCCAGTACATCCTTTCTCAAGTAAGAAGACCAAAACTGTACTCAATACTCCAGGTGAGGCCTCACCAGCGCCTTACACAGCTCCAGTGTAACCTCCCTATTTTTAAACCCCATTCCTTTAGCGATAAAGGACAACATTCTATCTGCCATCTTAACTACATGCATTCAATTTTTTGTGATTCATTCACAAGGACACACATCCCTCTGCACAGCAGTATGCTGCAATTTTTTCACCATATAAATAATCGTGTCTCACAAATTTAATTGAGCTTTTTGAAGAGAACTGATGAAGCCAGAGCGGTAGACGTGATCTATATGGACTTCAGTAAGGCATTTGACAAGGTTCCTCACGGCAGACTGGTTAACAAGGTTAGATCACATGGAATACAGGGAGACCTAGCCATTTAGATACAGAATTGACTCGAAGGTAGGAGACGGAGGTTGGTGGAGGAGGGTTGCTTTTCAGAATGCAGCCCTGTGACCAGTGGTGTGCCAAAAGAATCAGTGCTGGGTCCACTGCTTTTCATCATTAATACAAATGATTTGATGTGAACTTAAGAGGTATGGTTAAAAAATTTGCAGATGACACCAAAATTGCAAGTGTAGTGGACAGTGTAGAAGGTTACATCAGAGTACAACAAGATCTTGATCAGATGGGCCAATAGGCAGATAGAGATTAATTTAGATAAATGTGAGGTGCTGCTTTTTGGAAAGGCAAATCAGGGCAGGACTTATATACTTAATGATAAGGTCCTGGGGAGTGTTGCTGAACAAAGAGACCTTGGAATACAGGTTCATAGTTTCTTCAAAGTAGAGTCACAGGCAGACAGGATAGTGAAGAAGGTGTTTGGTACACCTGCCTTTATTGATCAATGTATTGAGTACAGGAGTTTGGGAAGTCATGTTGCGGCTGTACAGGACATTGGTTAGACCACTTTTGGAATACTGCATTCAACTCTGGTCTCCCTGCTGGAGGAAGGACGTGAGACCTGAAAGGGTTCAGAAAAGATTTACAAGGATGTTGCCAGGATGGGAGGGTTTGAGCAAAAGGGAGAGGTTGGGGCTATTTTCCCTGGAGTGTCAGAGGCTGAGGGGTGACCTCATAGAGGTTTATAAAATCATGGGGGGCATGGATAGGGTGAATAGGCAAGGTCTTTTCCCCAGTAGCAAAGTCTAAATCTAAAGGTGAGAGGCAAAAGCTTTAAAAGGGGCCCAAGGGGCAACTTTTTCACCAGAGGGTGGTGCATGAATGGAATGAACTGCCAGGGGAAGTGGTGGACGTTGGTACCAGTGCAACGTTTAAAAGGCATCTGGATGGATGTATGAATAGGAAGAGTTTAGAGGGATATGGGCCAAATGCTGGCAAATGGGACTAGATTTACTTGGGATATCTGGTCAGCATGGATGAGTTGGACTGAAGGGTCTGTTCCCATGCTGTACATCTCTGTGACTTGTACTGTATATCTCGTGAAATTGGGCGGCACAGTGGCTCAGTGGTTAGCACTGCTGCCTCACAGTGCCAGGGACCTGAGTTCGATTTCACCCTTGGGTGACTGTCTGTGTGGAGTTAGCACCTTCTCCCCATGTCTGCATGGGTTTCTGCTGAGTGCACCGGCTTCCTCCCATATTGCAAAGATGTGAAAGTTAGATGGTTTGGCCATGCTAAATTGCCCATAGTGTTCAGGGATGTGCAGACTAGGTTGGTTAGTCAGGGAAATACAGGGATACGGCAGGCAGATGGGTTTGGGTGGGATGCTCTCCGGAGGGTCGGTGTTGGGCCAAATGGCCTGTTTCCACGCAGTAGGGAGTCTATGATTCAATGGCTCTGAGATTCCACAACTCTGTACTCCAGCTGAAAATTAAATAATCTGGAGTGGAACAAGCTTCCGTCATTTTCGCTCCACATCACAGTTTTTCTCATCTTTTCAAAAGACTGGCTGGTCCACCAATTAATCACAGTGCCTATAGTTTCTTTTTATGAGGTCTTTTGTGAATTATTTAACCATCGGTTCAGAACACTGATGATCTAGGTAAGCAGACTCAAGGATTTAACCGTTGCAAGGCAGAGCAGCCATTGGGACGTCAACAGTAGTGTGCAAACAAAACTGCAAATTGATAACATAGCAGAAGGGCTGATGGAAGAATGCTTCCTGGCAAATACTGGAAAGTGGAATAGGACTAATGAAGAGTCCAAGAGACTTACAGCTGGAGGTGTAGTGCACCACTGAGGTTCTGAGTGATAAAAGTAGTGGTAGAAGTGGTCACTGGAACCAGCTCCAATGTTCAGAAAAAGATAGTAGGAACTGCCGATGCTAGAGTTTGAGACAACAAGGTGTAGAGCTGGATGAACACAGCAGGCCAAGCAGCATCAGAGGAGCAGGAAAGCTGACATTTTGGGTCTGGTCCCTTCTTCAGAAATTGGGGAGGGGAAGGGGACTCTGAAATAAATAGAGAGAGGGGGAGGCGATGATAGAAGGTGGATAGAGGAGCAGATAGGTGGAGAGAAGACGGACAGGTCAAGGAGGCGGGGTTGAAGCCAGTAAAGGTAAGTGTAGGTAGGGAGTTGGGATGGGGGGTTGGTCAGTGAGGAGGGAGGGGTGGGTAGGTGGGAGGGAAGATGGTAGGGTCAAGTAGGTGGGGATGAGGCTAGTAGATAGGAAGTGGGGGTGGGGGTTGGTCAGTGAGGTGGGAGGAGCGGATAGGTCGGAGAAAATACGGACAGGTCAAGGAGGTGGGGACAAGGTGGGCTGGTCTTGGGATGAGGTTGGGGGAGGGGAGATTTTGAAGCTCATAAAGTCCACATTGATACAATTGGGCTGTAGGGTTCCCAAGCGGAATATGAGATGCTGTTCCTCCAGCCTTCGGGTGGCATCGTTGTGGCACTGGAGGAGGCCCAGGATGGACATGTTGTCTGAGGAATGGGAGGGGGAGTTGAAGTGGTTCGTGACTGGGAGGTGTTGTCGTTTGTCACAAACCAAGTGTAGGTGTTCCACAAAGTTGTCTCCTAGCCTCCGCTTGGTTTCCCTGATGTAGAGATGGCCATGTCAGGAACAGCAGATACAGCATACCACATTAGCAGATGTGCAGATGAACATCTGTTTAATGTGGAATGTTTTCTTGGGGCATGGAATGGGGGTGAGGGGGAGGTGTAGGGGCAGGTGTAGCACTTCCTGTGGTTGCAGGGAAAAGTGCCGGGGGTGGTGGGGCTAGTGGGGAGTGTGGAGCGGACAGGGAGTCATGGAGAGAGCGGTCTCTCCAGAAGGCAGAAAAGGGTGGGGGGGAAATATATCCTTGGTAGTGGGGTCAGATTACAGTTGGCGGAAGTGGCTGAGAATGATGTGTTGGATCCGGGGGTTGATGGGATGATACGTGAGGACAAGGGGGCTGCTGGTTTGGTTGTTATTGCGGGGAGGGGGTGTGAGGGATGAGTTGCGGGAAATGCGAGCGACACAGTCGAGGGCATTTTCAACCACTGTGGAGGGGAAGTTGCGGTCCTTGAAAAGTGTAACGCCTCATCTCGGGAGCAGACGCGGCAGAGGTGAAGGAGCTGGGAATAGGAGATGGAAATTTTGCAGGAAGGTAGGTGAGAGGAGGTGTATTCTAGGTAGCTGTGGGAGTTAGTGGACTTGAAATAGATAACAGTCTCTAGGTGGCTACCAGAGATGGAGACAGAGAGGTCCATGAAGGAGAGAGAGGTATCAGAGGTGGTCCAGGTGAACTTAAGGTTGGGGTGAAAGGTGCTCGTGAAGTGGATGAACTGTTCAAGCCCCTCATGGGAGCACAAGGTGGCGCCAATACAGTCATCAATATAACAGAGGAAGAGGTGGGGAATGAGGCCAGTGTAGCTGCAGAAGAGGGGCTGTCCCACGTATCTTACGAAGAGGCAGGCATAGCTTGGGCCCATGTGGGTACCCATGGCCACCCCTTTTGACTGTAGGAAGTGGGAGGAGTTGAAGGAGAAGTTGTAAAGGGTAAGGGCTAGCTTGGTTAAGCAGATAAGAGTGTCAATGGAGGGGGACTGGTCAGGCCTGTGGGAGAGGAAGAAGTGGAGGGCTTTTAGGCCATCTGCATGGGGAATTCAAGTATACAGGGACTGGACGTCCATGGTGAAGCTGACGTGATGAAGTGTTCAGCAAGGTTTGATTGTGGCCTTCATTCCACTTTCCTACGTACCGCCCACACCCACCGATAAGACACCCCTGTGGACGAAACATCTAACTCATTCTTATTGATCTCCAATGACCCAGCATCAACTGCTCCCTGGGATATAGAAGACCAAAGATTAACAACACTCAAAAAGGAAGTTCCTCAACTCAGTCTTAAATGGGAAGCCCTATATTTTGAAACAATGTCCCAATTACAAACTCCTCTGCAATGGAAGCACCCGATGTGTGCAGACCCATCGGGAACTTTAATGTTCCAATGAGTTCATCCCTGATTGTTCCAAACTCCAAGAAGATCAAGCAGCTGAATGACTTACTCTCGCTGGCAATTTACAGGTTTGAGTGGAGCCTCAATGTTTTGTCATAAGATACCCCATCATCCCAGGAAAGAAAGCCATTAATGGTGAGCTACCTGCCTGTGAGGTGTGATCACCCTCCTTGAAGAATAGTGGAGCTCTTGGCCTGACACCCTGATGTATTCTGCATCCGTGCTGACCGTGCTGTTGACAAGCTGCGTGAAGGAGGAAGGAGCTGGAAACTGTATGAAAAGGAAAGAATTAGAAAGGCTGGCCTTCCTTCAGGAGAGGACAAGGTGCTAGGATGCACCCAAGGGACTGGGAGTGAAGTGAGGAGATGGACTCATGATTTAATTTATTTTTGTCACATGTACTTAGATACAAAGAAAAGATTATTTTGAATATGAGGGTAAATGTGAGTGATTGAGAGGGTGCATGGGTGAGGATGTGAGCGAGGGGGGAAAGGGTGTGAGTGAGGGGAGTGAGTGTGTGTGAGGGGGGGTGAGGCTGAGTGACTGAGGGGGGTGTGGACGAGTGACTGAGGGGGGTGTGGACG
>JAHRHZ010000003.1:67065-77668 GCA_024137785.1 Ginglymostoma cirratum
CAAACTTTTCCTATTTATCTAAGCATCCAAATGTCTTTTAAACATTGTAATTGAACCCACATCCACCACTTCATCAGGAAGTCCATTCTACACATGAACTACCCTCTGTGTAAAAATTTTGCTTCATGTCTTTTCCAAATCTCTCTCCTCCCACCTTAAAAATGTGGCCCCTAGCCTTGAGATTCCCCATCTTAGGGAAAAGATAACTATCAACAACTCTATCTACATCTCTCATTGTTTTATAAACTTCTGTCAGGTCACCTCTTAACCTCCCATGCACCAGTGAAAGAAGTCCCAGCCTTTCCTTATAACTCAAGTCTTCCATACCCTGCAACATCTTGGTAAATCTCCTCTGAACCCTTCCAAGGTGATTAATGAATCCTTTCTCACTGAATTGCAGGTCTAGTAATGACTGATTTCTAGACAGAATGTGCTGTTCTCAGAAATGATCCCGAAAACATTCTGTGAAATCCTCTTTCAGCTACATGCTCCCATCTGGCATTTTCCAGTCTATGTGCAAGTTAAAATTCCCCATAATTATCGCAGAACCATTCCAACAAACTCCCATTGTTTCTTCCTTCATATTCTGTTCTACTATATGGTTATGGTTAGAGACCTGAACACCTTTCACACAAGTGAAGTCTTGGCTTTATTGTTTTTCATCTATACCCAAATATTTTCCATACTGAGGTTTCATGATCTCCGTAGAATAGAGAGGGATGATCTACTACCAGTATAAACTAACAGAGCTACCACTAACCCCTCAAGTCCTCTGGGAATCCCCACACTGACAGCCACTGACTGCAACATCAAACAGCTCTCCCAATGGTTAGATTCTGCTGTGGCTCAGCTGACAGTAAGTCTGGTTGCACCATTCTCCAGGGTTCAATCAAGCTCATCCCTCACCTCACTATCCAATGAACAGCTTCCACCTATGGGGGTAGTGGTAGCCAGGGAAAGGGATGGCAGCAGCCAGGGCATGACAGGCCAAACATTCACCAAGTTTCAGAATCACATACTACTCACCCCTTCATTCGCCAGTCTTGCCAAGCGATCGGAATACAATGCCTTCACAACCTTGTTGAACAGTTTGTTCTGAGTTGCAGTCCATCCCAACCTAGAGAGCAGATACTGTATAAATGGACCTCACGCACTGGTACAACAAAGACTGGAGAAGACCATTAACATCACGACAGAAATCATCAAGTCAAACATGGAAAGAAGAAAGGGCAGAAGCTGTCAGTCTTTGAGCCTCCTCGACCAATTCAGATTTCAGGGGAGGAGGGAGAAGGTGGAAAACAGAAATCTGTTGAAGTCAAACAGACACAACATAATGATGCTGCCAACCAATGAATGTGGCACTCACTGTCCAAGAAGGTGCAAAGGAGACAGAGAAACTGGGAATGAGCCCAGTGTGAGGAAGAGCAGTTGTGGGAGTCAGAGGGATCTCTCAGATTTAAATTCATATGATCCCAGCTAATGTTAATAACAGAGGTCAAATCAGATCTCAGAGTGATACCTAGCTTGACAGATCATAAGGTTAATTTTGAAGTCTGTTACCATGATGGCTCGTGAGAGAACATATTTACACACAAGACTCACAATGTTCTTTAACAAAAGAACAAAAATTTATACAAGTATAAGACAGTTTAGAAAGATCTTAAGCAACAATGTTTCACCCTTTCCCCAGTAACATACTTAACAGGTTTACAACCCAGTGAAACATCAACCCTACCATCAGAGGGGACTGACAGGGGACCTCGTAGACGTGTATAAGATGATGAGGGGTGCAGACAGGGTGAATAGAAAGTAGCTGATCCCCTTCATTGAAGGGTCAATAATGAGGGGATAATAAATGTAAGGTGAAGAGCAGGTTTCAAGGAGATTTGAGGAATTTTATTTTCACCCAGATGGTAATGAAATCTGGAATGTACTATCGAGGGGATACTTGAGGCAGGAAACTTCAACGTTTAAACAGTATTTGGATGAGCACTTGAAAAGGTCATAACTTTCAAGGCTATGAGTGCTGAAATGTAGATAAAGAGTAATATTTGTCGGTATAAACTCGATGGGTCGAATGGTCTCTTCTGTACAGTATGATATTATTATTCAATCTCAACTCTCCAAATTTCTTACTTTACTGACTCTTACCAGTTGATTCCCTTGATTTTTATTTCCAGCTGAGAATGTGGATTTCTTTTCTGGTTTTGATAGCCAATAGATTTCTTTCCACTGCATATAGCCCAAATTATTTTTCAGTTCTGTCAGCTTGAAACCTTCTACACAAACAATCAGTTTGGAGACTTTACAAACTAATCTGTCCTTCTGCTCTGCAAAACCTGATTGTTCGAAACTGAACTCAAATCACATGTGAGGAGGTAACAAGGTGTGGAGCTGGATGAACACAGCAGGCCAAGCAGCATCATAGGAGCAGGAAAGCTTCACGTTTCAGGCCTAGACCCTTCATGGCTGTGGTCTGTTGTTGTGGACCAGACGAGACCCCTCTCAAAATGTATTTAGGTGATAGCCTAAACCCTAACTATTTCTTACTTTAAAGGGAAGTGGCAGGAGTTTGCATTCCGGATGGAATTTGACTGGTCAAACTACCAGGTTTGAAACAAAACACAGTTTATTTATATACTATTGTTAAAGTACGACAAAAGGAGGAAGAAATTGGAATTACTGAATTCTACTGGAAAATTTAGCAGAATAAGATTATTAACCACTGCCAATTAACTGTTACAATACAGTCACATCCCATAAACACACCATTGGAAAGAGGTAAGTTCATAAAAACACATTGTCTCAGGCAATTCTCCAGTCCTGGAAGAAAAAACAAATCATAAAAAAAAACAGAGCACGGGAGACTGGCAGGGAGAGATGTATTGTAGCTTCAAGACCCAGCAACTGCTTTTAAAACACTAAAACTAAAAATCCTGGTTCTGGGGAGCTCGACTCCACCCATTCAGGCTGCTTCTATTGTTTCTACTTTTAAAAAACCCCAAGCCTCAAAAGTTGTTTATTTTATTGGCTTTCAATTCACAGCTTGCCACCTCTGCCTTAAAACCTCTCCAAAAAAAAAAAAACCAGGACAAAATACGCCTCAAAATATTGACACATTGCTTTCTGTGTTCACATTTGTAAATACTTCTATAAGTAATACCATAAATATCCTAAGCGCTTAACTTAAATCCTATTCTTCTTCGAAATTATGTCTTGTTCCATTTTCCAAATGACTTTCTGACCCCTTCAAAAAGAAACACAAAATCTAATCTTCATAGGATTGAAACTACCCATAATCTAACTTCAGTTTAAAACCCAAATTCCCACACACTAACAATGTACAATACACCTTTACACATGATCCCGAAATGGGAGAGAATTCAAGACAGAAAAAGGCAGGAGTTTCAGGCCACAAACAATAAAAGAAATTAAAGCAAAGTTCATGCACTTTCCCAGATTAAGGCAAGAAGAGAATATAGCACCAACTCCAATAATTTCATACCATGCACACCTTCTCTGAGTCCCTGTCTATTTCACTCTTGTATTAATGACAATACAGTTCTCTTCCCATGCAAAAGAAGATATATAAATTGCCTTTTTATGTCCTCCTTCCTCAACATTCAAACACTCCTTCCAGGTAAATCAGGAATTGATTTGTGCTTGTCTCAGTTTAGTGTTTTTTTAATTCATGGAGATGTACAGTATGAAAACAGACCCTTCAGTCCAATTCACCATGCTGACCAGATATCCTAAATTAATCTAGTCCCATTTGCCAGCATTTGGCCCATATCCCACTAAACCCTTTGTATTCATTTATCATTTGTTCACAGGACGTGGGCGTCACTGGCCAGACCAACATTCATTACCCATTCCTATTTGCCCAGAGGGCAGTTAACTGTCAATCACATTGCTGTGAGCGTGGAGTGCTTGTAGGCCAGACCACATAAGGACGGCAGTCTCCTTCCCTGAATGAGATAAGTGAACCAGATGGGATTTTCCTTGACAATTGACCATGATTTCACAGTCATCATTAGACTCTTAATTCCAGATATTTATTGAATTCAAATTCATTTGTCACGGCAGGATTCAAACTCCTGTCTCCAGAACGTTTCTTAAATTTTTGAATGAATCGTCTAGTTATAATACCACTACCATCACCTCCACTTCATTCACTGATCATAATACAAGCGAGCATTGTTTTGACCACTCTCTGTTCATTCAGAACTTCAGACACAAGTTGGAACAGATCATTTGGCCCTTGGAATCAGCTCTGCCACTCTATATCAGATCTACCTCAACTGCACCCTCTCCCAGAATCTTCATGCAGCCTCTCCCAGCATCTCCATATCCTTTACCACCTGAGAAAGTATTGAACCTTGAGTATGAACATCCCCAATAACTGCCAATCCTCCAAAAGTACAGAATTCCAAAGAAACTCAACTCTTGGACTGACAGCAGTTATTTTTATCTCAGTCCTAAATCTCCAACCCAAAGTCCATGACCCTGTGTCCTAGACTGTCCAGCCAGCGAAACTCTTTTTGCTGCATCTACTCTCACAACCTCTGAAGAGTGTTACATTGCAAGGAGAGCCCCTCTCATTCTCCTGAACTCTAGGAAATGTATGTCTAGTCTTTTGTAATCTCTCCCTCTTTCACTCTACCAAACCAATCACGTGTGCTTGCTCTGCCTCTGTACTTGCTTGAAATTCTGGACAGACACTATCGTTTCACTGTGTCTATTGTGTCTGCTTCCACTATGTCCTCTGGCAGCGTGTTCCAGGAACACACCACCCTTTGTGTGAAAAACCTCATACATCTCTTTTAAACTTGCCCCCTCATATCTTGAACCTGTGTCCCCTAGTAATTGACCCCTGCACCCTGAGAAAAAGCCTCATCCCTTCTGCTCTATCCATGCCATTCACAATCTCAAAATTCTATCAGGTCGCACCTCAACCTCCTGCATTCCAGTGAAAACAAACCCAGTCTTTCCAACCTTTCTTCATTGCTAAACTTCACCATACCAGGCAACATCCTGGTAAACCTGGATTCTCTAAAGAATCCACATCCTTCTGGCAATGTAGTGATGTGAACTGTGTGCAATATTCCAAGTGTGGGCTAACTAAAGTTCTATAATGCTGCAGTGTAACTTGTCTATCTTTATACTCAAAATCCCTTCCACTGAAGGCAAGCATACCATTGGACTTTTTTAATCACTTTATCTACCTGCGCTGCCACCTTCAGATCACTGTGGACCTGCACACCCCGGTCCGCCTGCATATCAATACTCCTGAGGATTCTGCCATTCGCTGTATGGTTTCCAATGTGACCTTCCAAAATGCATCACCTCACATTTGTCTGGATTAAGCTCCATCTGCCAGTTTTCTGCCCATGCCTCCAACTGATTCAAATCCTGCTGTATCCTGTGACAAACCTCCTCATTATCTGCAACTCCACCAACCTTTGTATTGTCACAAATTTACTAATTAGACCAGCTACGTTTTTCTCCAAATCATTTATGTTGATCACAAGCAGAGGTCCCAGCACCGATCCCTGTGGAACACCACTGGTCATAACACTCCATTCCGAAAAGCATCCTTCCATCAGTACCCTCTGTGTCCTGTGACAAAGCCAGTTCTGTATCCATCTTACCATGTGACTTCACCTTCAGGACTAGTCTGCTATGAAGGACCTTGTCAAAGGCTTTACTGAAGTCCATACAGACAACTGCTTTTCCCTCATCGATCATCTTTGTCACCTCCTCAAAAAACTCAATCGAGTTACTGAGACATTATCTCCCCCACACAAAACCACACTGTCTATCACGAATAAGTCCATTTGCTTCTTAATGCAGATAGATCTTTTCCGAAAATCTTTTCCAATAATTTCCCTATCATTGACGTGAAGCTCACACAATTATAATTTCCTGGATTATCCATATAACCATTCTTAAACAATGGGACAACACTGGCTGTTCTCCAGACCTCTGGGACCTCGCTTGTGGCCAAAAGGATACGAAGATGTCTATCAACGCTCCAGCTATTTGTTCTCTTATCTCCCTCAATATTTTGGAATAGATCCCATCAGGACCTGGAGACTTATCTACCTTAATACTTTTTAAAACATACAACACCTCTTCCTTTTTAATAGCAACTCAGCTTAGAAATTTGACACTACCTTCCATGAGATCATTCTCCAATTCCTTCTCTTTGGTAAATATCAACACAAAGTATTCGGTTAAAACCTCACCTACCTCTTCTGGCTCCACACATACATTCCCTCCTTTGTCCTTGTGAGGGCCAACCCTTTCCCTGGCTACTCTCTCGTGTTTTTCTATACGTATAAAAAGCTTTGGGATTCTTCTTATAAACTGAAAGAACTGCGGATGCTGTCAATAGGAACAAAATCAGAAGTTACTGGACGCTCAGCAGGACTGGCAGCATCTGTGAAGAAAAATTCAGAGTTAATATTTCGACTTCTGAGGAAGGGTCACTGGACCCAAAACACTGACTCCGTTTTTTTTTCTTCACAGACGTTGCCAGACCTGCTGAGCTTCCAACAACTTCTGTTTTTGTTCAGGATTCTTCTTAATCCTGTTTGCTAACGACTTTTCATGACCCCATTCAGCCCTTCTAATTTCTTGTTTAAGTTCTTTCCTACTTTCCTTATATACATCAAGGACTCCTTCAGTTACCATCCTCAGAAACCTTATGTATGCTTTCTATTTCTTTCTCACCAAGGTCATAACATCTCTAGTCATCCAAGGTCCATGTAACTCGCCATACATATCCTTCATTCTCACAGAAACGTGCTGCTCCTGAACTCTTATCAACTGGCTTTTGAAATACTCCCACATGTCTAATGTGGATTTACCCTCAAACAGCCGCTTCCAATCAACATTCTCCAGTTCCTGCCTAATACTGTTGTAGTTCATCTTCCCCTACTTTAACACCTTCATCCGAGGACTGCTGTTATCCCTATCCATGAGTATCTTAAAAGCCACGGTATTATGGTCACTACTCCCAAAATGCTCCCCCACTGAAACTTCACTGCCCGGGCTCATTTCCCAAAATCAGGTCCAGTATAACCCCTTCCCTGGTTCGACTGTTCATATATTGTGGCAAGACACCCTCCTGAGTGACATAATTATGAAAACCTTTGTTCTTCAAACACTTAGTAAAATATCTTCAAGGCAGATTCAGCCAAACTCTCCCTCATCCCTGGTGACAAAAGACTCCGTGAAGCCACTCTCCCCTCCACCTCTTATGCTCCTCCAATTAACGCTGCCTTACCCCAATTCCCAAACAGTCAGACTGCTGATCCAGGAATCCCTCATCCCAACACCCTGTCCATTCACATGGCAGTCACCAAAAGCCTGCCACCACCCGACTGATCCCACAGGGACTTGGCCCGCACAGCTTCACTCTCCCCACAGCAACTTCCCACTAGCAAACCAGCAGCGGCTCTGCCTGTGTTGTTCTCTTCTTCCTCACTCACCATCGACCCTGCAGGGGTCCAGGGTGCAAGCCCGAGTGACAGAGGATGGAGTTTGGGTCTACGTGCACAGTGCAAACAGATCACCACCAAATATGGATGGACATTCATTTGCAAGCATGGGATTTCAATCTTGAAAAATCAGATATCATGCAAACAGTCAAAAATTTTCATCCCTGACATATTGAAAAGACTGAAGCCATTCCTTTCAGTCAAGCTCCAAATGGGTTCCCTCGCAGCAGATGCCATCCCTCTCCATGCCTATAATCTGAAATTAAACTAATCTGCTCGCAGATTTGACCCAAAGTTGAGCTTCCAACTGCACACAGATGCCATTGCTAAAATGAGCCATTTCCACCTCCATTATATCACACGATTTCATCTGGCTGTTCATTTGTTGCAGAACCTCTCATCACCGCTATACTTCTCTAAAATTAAACACCCCAGCTGCTCACCCATATTCTACCCACTGACCATGTGAGACTATCTGACTTCAAAGTTCATCATGTACATCTTTAATCATACCAAATCCCAAGCCCCTATCAACCACGTGCCAATGGCCTGCAAACAGTTCAAAACTGAATCAGAGATGCAATGTGCTCACTGAAAACACAGAAAGGTGTGGGCTCACCACACTTGCGTGTGCATTTGTTGCAATAAGAATGTTATTATCCAGTACTTTCCATCCCCAGGCACTGCCCCATCTCAGGAGCCATCCGGATCACATGTGGACATGGTAGAAGGTAGTCACCTGTTAATGTGATCCTCCCAGTCATCAGGTGGCAGAGGAGCATCTGTGTCCGTCCGTGCGAAGATGACATGGCGTTCACATTCGTTCATCACACTCCGAGCCTTCTGGTTATCATACAGGGGGGTCGGTGTTGGAATCACCGTCTCCACATCGACAGTCACGTCACAATCACTGCAAAACACAGAATCCCACCATTACACCGAAGGGTGGAAACTCAAAAGTGAGCAAAAAATTCTGGAACTAGTGGGGAGGGAGTTATCATGTGTGTAGACCCTCTACTACTTCCCCAAAGTCACAATGAATTAGATGGTATTTACACAACATAAACATGCCATTGTGCCCACAAAGCTTGGACTCATACATTAACACTGTCTACCATCTCCCAGCTCAATTAGCTTGTAATCCTTTATCCCTCTCATGTTTATCCAGCTTGCCCAAAATTATATCTGCGCTATTCTTGTCAGCCTGTCCTTGTAAGATTGACTTCCACATATTTGCCACACTTTAAACAAAGCACTCCTGGATCCAAAGGTATAAGGGGAAAAAAGTGGAGTTGAAGTGAAAGTTATGGTATGATGTTATTGGATTGGAGATCAGGTTCAAAGGGCTAATCAGTGCCATATATGAAGTGGTTATTGAATAAAGTTGCAAATTATTGCCTTCAGTGCTGGTGCCCAATGCAAAGATGCTGTAGCTACCAACTGGCATTATAACACATGCCAGTATTTTCAACTTAAAAGTTGACATTTACAGCTTTCATCTCACACATGAAGGGCTTCAGGCGTCCTACTCATCATTTGCCTACTTTTCCATGCATAAAATCATCTTTTGTCTTGTATCCTATGAATGTGCATGAGCTCACAAAGTTACCTGTGTCTGATAGCTGCCAATATACTTGAGAGATTGGCCTTTGAGAGAACTGCCACATTCGTTGTCATTATTAGTCACAGAAGTGACTGGAACGTGGCACAAATACTGAAGTGAAACTTGTTGAGCAACGAGACAGATTGTTTTTCATTGTGAACCTAAAGTTGCAGAGTGTGCTCACGAATCAGAGAGGGACATTTTTTAGCGCAATCATGAATAGAGATGTGGCATCCTATCCCATAGCCACTGTTTTCTTGACACTTAATAGTCAGGAAGAATATGTCACAGGCATGAGAGAGACAAGCCATGAGTCTCTGCAGCTGGGTTTCTATTAGAGTAACTTGCATAGCATCATCAGCATTGAGGAGTTTCCTGATAAAAAGATGAGCTATTGTTTCATCTCCACTTTCAGTCTGGATAGACGGTACAGCTTGGTGTCTGACCGAGGACACAGATAAACTTCTCCCACGTCCACAGGGAAGGTTATTTTTGTCCCCCATTCCTGTGACCCACGGAAGTGAAATATCTTGGCCAGGTCGACAGCTGCAAAAATCTGGCCCACTGAAGTGAAAGGAATATTTCTATTGTTCCAAGTCAGGATGGAGCATGGGTCGGGGTCGAGGTATTGATCTGGAGTCATCCTCCCAGGAAAGGAGAATGTGGGGCCCGGGCCCTGACGCCGACACCCAGGGAGAGGGATGAATCTTTTCCACTGAACCCTGTGAAAGTAGGCAATGGCCTTATATTTTCCCAACCGAGTCCCATCTCCCAGCAACCCCTCCCAGCGCTCCGCTCACTCAGCAAGCCCCCTCATCCCAGCTTCCCCCCATTCTCCCTGACCACCCTCCTCCTCACGCTCCCTGACCCCCCTCGTTCTTCCTCACCCTCCCCGCCTCCCCTCACCATCTAGCTCCCCACCCGAAACCATGAATCCCCTCCCGCACACCCTCCCCGCTTCCTTCACTCAGCCTCCCCAACACCCAGAAAACCCCCAATCACACACAGCACCCCCGCTCCCTTCACCCAGAACCCCACACCCAAAAATAGTCCTCACACCCTAGCCGCTTCTTTCACTCAGCTTCCCCACACGCAGAAACACGCCCCCATCATCACACCCCGCCACCGCCCCCATCGTCACCCCCGGCCCCGGCCCCCGCCACCATCGTCACCCCCGGCCCCCGCCCCCATCGTCAGCCTCCGCCCCCGCCCCAATCGTCACACCCCGCCCCTGCCACCGCCCCATCACTCCCCGCCCCCATCATCACACCGGGCCCCCGCCCACGCCCCCGCCATCACACCCCCGCCCCCATCACCGCCGCCACCCCCATCACCAACCCCCGCCCCCGCCATCACCAGCCCCCGCCCCTGCCCCCATCACCAGCCCCCGCACCCATCGTCACCCCACCGCCCCCGCACCCCCCATCATCACACCTGGCCCACGCCCCGCCCCCTTCACTGCACCCCCATCACCGCGCCCCCGCCCCCATCACAC
>JAHRHZ010000003.1:78068-113278 GCA_024137785.1 Ginglymostoma cirratum
CCCCCCCACCCAATCACACCCTGCCCGCTCCCTGCCGCCAATGCCCCGATCCGATCCCTCACCTGCTGCTGTCCTGCTGCCTTCGCGGGGTCACGAAGAGAAGCCGGGCCGGCCTGGAGCTGCTGGCCTCGGGGTGTGCGCTCCACGGCTTGGCGTAGCTGTGATCCAGGAAAACCAGGTCCAGCTCCCGCTCATGGGCCGACAGCTGCAGCAGGAGCGAGGCTCCCATCCTCCGGGCCGAGCTCTGCAGGTCCCGCTCACTGCCCCGGCAACACATGGGGACAGTAACCGCACCAAGATCCGGGGCCGCTCCCGTCTCCTGCGCCGAGGCCGAGACAGGCACCTCGTTCCTGCGTCCACCACCGCCGCCAGAATCGCAGCAACTCCGGCCCGCCGCTCAAGGCCTGTTACCCGGCCTCCGCCTGTAGCGCCGCCCACTGCTTGGCCTCCGCCTGCTGTCGCCCCGGATCGCGCCAATCTTTCAGCCTCCAGAGACACCGCCCCCCAGTGGTCACCTTGGCGGATACCGCCATCCGCTGCCCCGCCCCCAGAGACGGTGCCGGCGCGGATTTGGCTCCCGTTTCCCGATTTGAATTTTTTTTCTTCATCGAAGTATCTGAACAACTGGACCCGAGAAAGAATCGGCCATTTCGATGATTAAATTAAAACATTCAGAATGGCTTTGTTTACGGGCGTTACAACTGCTTTAGACCGATAGGGGGCCGTTTGGCCCGTCGTGCCCATGGCCTCCCAAAGACTCTTCCCGTCGAAGTGCAGCAACCTGGAGATACCTTGAATAAGCCTGTTCCGACATGTTACACAATCTCGGAAGCAAGTGGAACTTGTACACTCAGAGAAAGGGTCTCAATTCCTGCAACCCCATGAGTCTTGCAACATCAGGTTACAGTCCAACAGGTTTATTTGAAAACACAAGCTTTCGCAGCCTCACTCCTTCAGGTGTTAGTGAGAGAAACAGTATCAGAGACAGAGTTTTTAAGTACAGGTCAAAGATTCCCACCACCACAACAGCACCTCCTCATCAATCTGTAACCTCTGCAGTTTTGAACGATAACACACAAGCTCATTGAAGCTTAGAAAATGGTACATGGAGGACTTTAGAACCAGGGCACACAGTATCCTGGGTAAAACAGGGGTGAGCTGTGCAGGACCGATACAAAGACGAATTTCATCACTCAGCGGGTGGCGAAATCGTTGGAAACCTCTTCTGGAAACAGCAGTGGGAGCTCAAGTATTTATCAGGTTCAAGAAAGGGACCAATAGATTTCTGGAGACTAATGACATCAAGGAATGTGGGGAAAGCAGCAGTGAGGTAGATCAGCTGTGATCAAATTGAATCGTGGGGCAAACTCAGCAGGTGAATGGCTGACTGAGGCAATTCCTACTTGGATGCAAAGGCTGTTGTCATTGAACAGAAGCACAAGGCAATTCTGACAGTGGCCAATAGAACAAATGAATGATGGCAGAATATTTGGAAGAGCTTCTCCAGGACACCTCTGCTTAAAATGCTACTTGGTAGTGACACATTACCTCTTCTAACGATTCTTTGTGAAAACTTTGCTTTGAAGTTCCCCTTCATTCTTCCAGTTAAAATCTTCAGAGCCATGCCTCTTATTACTGATTACCAATAACCTTACAAACCTGTCACAACTTTGAAAAAAATCTTACAATCTCTTAATCACATGTTTCAAAGAGGAAAGCTCATTCTGATTGACAAGTGGGAGGGTACTAAGTGTAAACTCTCGTATTAGGTAAGGGAATAGTGTAGGTTAGATGGGCTTCAGATTGGTTTCACAGGTTGGCGCAACATCGAAGGGCCGAAGGGCCTGTACTGCGCTGTAATGTTCTATGTTCTCTGTGTTCTATGTTCTCATTCGGCTCAATTTTCACTTGCATTGAGTCACACACCTTCCACATGATGGGTTATCCAGAGCGCATTATTTCACTCTTACTTGTTTCCATTTCTGATCTGAAGAGTTATATGATCCACTATATCTTGATCTTTTACTTATAAATTCTGTGTCTGATACTACTTCTCTCACTGACACTGTAAGGAGGAGTGAGGATCTGGAAGCTTGTGTTTTCAAATAAACCTGTTGGACTATAACCTGGTGTTGTGTAATTTCTGACCTTGGTCACCCCAGTCCAACAGCAGCACCTCCACATCACTTAATTATTCAATCAGACCCGAGTAGCAGCCAGCAATTAGCAAACGTTTAAACCATCTCCTGATTCCCCAGGACAGATGTCACACAAACCTTTGTGCACAATAGATCCAATTATGTAATACCATAGTGCTGGAATTTTAGTGTATGTAAGAACTGTACTTCGGGATTCCATCACCGCTTCGAACTGTGCTACTGCAGATGCTCAATGAAGAGACTATTTTCACCACTTACCGATTTCGGTCGTTATTTGAAGCACGATCCCACATATATTTGTGCTCCAGAACTTGCCACTTCCCGAGGCAAGCTGTTCCAGTACAGTTACAACACCGACATCAACCCGACAATGTGGAAAATTGCCCAAGTATGTCCTGTACACAAAAAGCAGGACAAATCCAACCCAGTCAATTACCGCCCCATCAATCTAGTCTCAATCATCAGTAAAGTGTTGGAAGGTGTCAGTTACAGTGCTATCAAGCAGCACCTACTCAGCAATAACCCGCTCGGTGACACCCAGTTTGGGTTCTGCCAGGGCCACTCAGCTCCTGACCTCCTTACAGCCTTGGTTCAAACATGGACAAAAGAGCTGAATTCCAGAGGTGAGGTGAGTGTGATAGCCCTTGATATCAAGGCTGCATTCGACCGAGTGTGGCATCAAGGAGCCCTGGCAAAACTGGAATCAATGGGTATCAGGGGGCAAATGCTCCGGTGGTTGGAGTCATACCTGACACGTAGAAAGATGTCGTTGTTGTTGGAGGTCAGTCATCTCAGTTCCAGGACATCTCTGCAGGAGTTCCTCAGGGTCGTGTACTCAGCCCAATCATCTTGAACTGCTTCATCCCTCCATTATAAGGTCAGAAGTGGGGATGGTCACCAATGATTGCACAATGTTCAGCACTTTTTGTGACTCCTCAGATACTAAAGCAGTCCATGTTCCAATGCAACAAGATCTGGACAATACCCAGTCTTGGACTGACAAATGACAAGTGACATTCATGCCACACAAATGCCAGGCTATGACTATCACCAATAAGAGACAATCTAACCACCGCCTCTTGACATTCAATGGTGTTACCATCACCGAATCCCCCACTATCAATATCCTGGGGGTTATCATTGACCAGAAACTCAACTGGACTCACCACATACACAGTGGCTGCAAGAGCAACCAGAAGCTGCGAATACTGCGCTGAGTAACTCACCTCCTGACTCCTCAAAGCCTGTCCACTATCTACAAGCACACGTCAGGAGTGTGATGAAATACTCCCCACTTGCCTGGATAAATGCACCTCCAAGAACACACAAGAAGCCTGACACCATCCAGGACAAAACAGCCCCCACTTGATTGGCACCACATCCACTCCCTTCACCACCAACGCTCAGTCGCAGTAGTGTGTACTGTCTACAAGATTCATTGCAGAAATTTGCCAAAGATCCTCCGACAGCACCTTCCAAACCCATGACCGCTTCTTTCTCGAAGGACAAGGCGGGGCAGATACATCGGAACATCCTCCAAGGCCAGCACATCCTTCATTAGGTACAAGCCCCAAAACTGCTCACAATGCGATTTGACCAGAGTCTTAATAGCAGTACGTCTCTGCTCTTGTATTGTAGTCCTCTGGATGTTAACCTTAAAATATTCCTTTATTCTTTTATTCATTCACAGGATGAGGGCATTGCTGGCTAGGCCAGCATTTATTGCCCATCCCTAATTCCCCAGAGGGCAGCTATGAATGAACCACATTGCTTTGGGTCTGGAGTCACATGTAGGCCACACCAGGTAAGGATGGCAGTTTCCTTACCTAAAGGACATTGTGAACCAGATGAGTTTTTTGCCAACAGCCAATAATGGTTTCATGGTTTCTTTTTTATGTACTCATTTGTGGGATGTGGGTGTCGCTGGCTGGCCAGCATTTCTTGCCCATCCCTAGTTGCCCTTGAGAAGGTGGTGGTGAGCTGCCTTTGTGAACTGCCGCAGAACTCCTGCTGTGGGTTGACCCACAATGCTAATAGGGAGGGAATTCCAGGTTTTTGACCCAGCGACAATGAAGGAATGGCGATATATTTCCAAGTCAGGATGGTGGTTGACTTGGAGGTGATGGTGTTCCCACATATCTGCTGCCATTGTCCTTCCAGAATGAAGTGGTTGTGGGTTTGGAAGGTCTGTCTGAGGGACTTTGGTGAATTTCTGCAGTGCATCTTGTAGATAGTGCACACTGCTGCTATTGAGTGTCGGTGGTGGAGGGAGTGGATGCTTGTAGATTTAGTGCCAATCAAGTGAGCTGCTTTGTCCTGGATGGTGTCAAGCTCATCAAGGTCATCATTAGACTCAATTCCAGATTATTACTGAATTCAAATTCCAACAGCTGCTGTGGTAGGTTTCGAACCCAGGACCGCAGAACATGACCTCGGTCTCTGGATTAACAGTCCTCCAATCATACCACTAAGCCCCCATTGCCTCACCATTCCTGAACTAGGACTCCCAAGTCCGTTATTGCCTCAGGTTTTCGAAGCCTTTCCCATTTATGAAATAGATTCTGACTCTATTCTAGAGCAATGTGAATAATTTCTGAATGAGTTGGAGTGAAGTAGAGAGAATTGAATTGAGTGCGGTGTGTGGACAGAGTCAGGATACAGATGAGTCCTGATTTACATTCCTAGCCCAGCTGGGCAACGTTTCTCTTCAACAAAGACAAATAGCAACAAGTTACAGCAGAAACCAGCCACCAATTTATTCACATAGCATAGGAAAGGACTTTGCATATTCAAATAAACCATTAAAAAAGACAAAAACACTACATGGTACCAACAAAAGAGGCTAGATCTTTCAGTGAAAGCTGAGTTAAACCCCATCATTCTTTTTAAACTTAAAAAGCATATACATTTGATCTTTCCAATTCTCAGTTATGGTTTTCCACTCATTTTCAAAGATTACTGTTCACAAAGGAGTGTACTAACTTTCTCGAATCCTGCATCAGACACAGCGATGCCACTGTGCACTGGGGAAAGTGCAGTAGGCACAGATTCCATTCAGTGCCATTCATATATGAACCTGCTACCATTTCTGTGCACATGGAAAGGGAGTCTCTGCAGCCTGTCTCTTTATTTAAGCAAGATGACGACCTTCCAGAAAGGGCTTGACTGGGATTACTGACCACCCAGAGCTGGACACCAGCCAGCTCAGTGTCACTGGCATCTGCCCAGCCTGGGTTACCCTCCCCAGGGGCTCATGGCCACAGATACCAGGAGCAGCCCTGTTGTTTTGAAACACAGTGGGACAACACAAGGTCCTTGACTTAAATTACTGCAGAATCAAGCATGGTCCAATTAGCCACTGATCTCTTACTTGGTCTGAAATCTGAACCTCAAAAGTCAGCTTAACTAAAAGGGAGAAATTGCAAGCTTCCTCCTAGAGTCAGGTTTAAAAAAAAAAAGTGTACACAAGCTGCACAGTGGCCCCCGAGTTCATTGGATAAATAGAGGGGCACTGAAAGAAACAGACCAGCAAGATCCCGGTACAGGATGAGCTTTGTTTTCTTGCCTGTTGAGTTAAGCAAGATTCAGCTGGAGGAGGATCAACCTCAGTGTTCCTAGGATTAGTTCCATGAAAGCTGAGCCTTCGATTGTAGCCCTGACTGCTGACCAATAGCTGCTGTTGCTAAGTCAATGGCACCTATGGTCCGTCAGCCTGCCAGCATGCATTAATCTAATATCAGGGATCTAGCTTACAGTCTGACCCAGGCTACTGGAATCAAATACCACACTCGCAATTGACTGCAGGAGCTCTATTTTGAATATACTAAGGATGCTCAGACCAGGCAGAAGCAAAATAAAACAAAAAGGGTTTGCAGTGTTGGCTGGGCATCTTGCTGTGACGGTGCAGAGTACCTGGTGCAACAATGGTTTGGAGGCAGAGTGGAGTTAACTCAATGCATACTGTGGCTCTTAATAATTCTCTGATCGGTGAGGCAGAAGCCTAGCTAGCCCTGTAAGGACTTCTTAGAGGATGCAGTACAGTCACTATCCCATGGCACACACTCAAGGGCGAACAGGAGTGCATGGAACAAGGCAACAAACAAACCACCAGAGTGCCTGTGAGGGCATCCGCACCAGCAGAGCCCCCAAACCTTAGACAAGGGAGCAGCATCCAGAGAATGGAAGGTGGGGATACAAAGCAAACTGCATCATAAGTAAACAGCGGCCACACACCAGTTAATATCTGCCAAGAAGCACACGGTCCTGGCAAAGTTCAGCAGGTGTGGAGTAACTGCGTTGACACAGGTACAAATTGCACTGTTCACTAAAACCGTGGTTAAGAGGCTCTGTGATTTCTATATGTATATACAGACACACTTATATAATCTATATATTAAAAAAAACACGCACTCAACAGTATGCAGTGCAGACAGCATAAATAGAGCAGGAAAACAAGCTTCACATTTCCAAAAAATAAACACTTAGGGAGTTGCTTCTCCCTCGCTTCTATCTGTGACTGGTAAAATGCTGGGGGACCAGCAAACAACTGGACTGTGGTCACAGAAACTGGTGATAAAAAAGGAAATATATATGTATATTTCAAAATACACATCCATATATGGCAGGCCGACTGCTCGAGCCAAGGCCAGAACGCATCAGCATTCAGACAGAGAGCTCCTCACCCTTCACCAAGTATAAAATTCATTGTGAATGGCAGGTGGGATTCCATAAAACTGCAGCCAGCTTTTATTTTTGCATTCCAGATTATGTAAAGGAGTTACTATTTCTTGTCTGTCACGATTACATTGCATATTTGTTTGTCCAATCTCTGGCCAGTTTGTTGTACCTAAACAAAGAGAGAGAGAGAGAATATTAACTTTCCCTGTCTATGTCCATCCAACCAACGTACAACCGCACTGTGACACTTTCAACATAGAGACAACACAAACACTTACCCCAACTCATACATAGCATGAAACATGGCAGAGGAGACCATCTGACCTACTCCATCATTTAAGAAGATTGTGGTGGATGTTGGTGCTCAAACTCCCATCTATCCCCAATAACGCGTCATTCCCCTCCCTACCTCAGAAGGTTCTATCCAGCTCTGCCTTGAAAGTGTTCAGCTAACCCCTCCACTGACTTCTGCGGCAGAGAGTTCCAAAGTTGCAAACATCACAAAAATATCTTCTTATCACAGTCCAAAAAGGGTGACCCCTAATTTTAAAACAGTGCCCCTAAGTTTTAGGCTCTCCCACTAGCAGAAACATTCTTTCCATGTTCAGCTTGTAGAGACCATCCATGAGCTTATACACTTCAGTCAAGTCACCCCTCACTGCTCTAAATTCCAGTGGAAACAAACATGAATAGAAAACAAGGAGCTGAGGATGATGTGATCCAAAACAATCAAAAATACAAATTGCTGGAGAAACTCAACAGGTCTGGCAGCATTCAAAGAGAAATGGAGTTAACATTTTGAATCCAGTGACCTTTTGGAAGAATAGTTTTGTTTCTGTTTGTTCCAGTCGGAAAAAAGCCCCATTTGCCCAACCTACCCTTATTAGGCAACTTGCCCTTTCCAGGTATTAATCTCGTAAATCTCCCCTCAACCGTCTCCAACACATTCACATCCTTGTCTAAACAAGGAGAACAAAATGGCTCTCAATATTTGTCTCACCGATACCCTGTGTAAACTCCTTTGTTCATAATAAAGGAAACCATTTCATTAGCCTTCCTGCTGAACCTGCATACTACCGCATGCACCAGAAACTACATCCCTCTGAGAGGTTTAAAACTAATTTGGCAGACAAATGGAGCACAAGGGCAGATGTAAAGTCAGCAGCAAGATTCAGTTTGATATAAAAGGAATACTAGGACAGAGAGGTGAAGAGGACATGGTCTTAAGACACATGGGAGGATCGGAAAGCTAAGTTGTATCTATTTTAGTGCAAGGAGCTGGACTGGCAAGGCAGAATTTTAGAGCACTGATCAGCACGTGGGAATACAATATTGTTGCAATCACTGAGACATGGCTGAAGGAAGGCTTAACATTTCAGGGTATGCAAGTTTCAGGCACAACAGTGGGGGAATCAGAGAGGTGGGGGAATTGCATTATTGATAAAAGAGACCATTCACTGCAGTAGGGAGAATGCCTTAGAAAGATCTTCAAATGAGGATTTCTGGGTACAGCTTAGAAATAAGAAAGGGACAATCACTTCACTGGAATTACACACAAGCCTCCCAAGATTGAGAGGACATACAGGAGCAGATATGTATGCAAATCACAAGAGAGATCGAGTGCAATAGGGTTACAGTTGTAAGTGATTTCAATCGGCTAACATGAACTACGATCACCTTTTTCCTAGGGTGGAGGTAGCTATTACGAGGGGGCATAGTTTTAAAGTGAGTGGAGGTAGATATAGGGGAGACGTCAGAGGCAGGTTCTGTATTCAGAGAGTGGTCGGGGCGAGGAATGCATTGCTGGAGAGGGTAGTAGAGTCGGCCTCATTCAGGGCATTTAAGTGGCTATTAGATAGGCATATGGATGATAGTATAAGGTAGGGGTGGAGGTTAGATAGACCTTATGTTTAGGGTAAAAGTTCGGCACAACATCGTGGGCCAAAGGGTACTACTGTGCTGTACTGTTCTCTGCTCTAGTGTGAAAGAATTAGACAGGGTGGAATTATTAAAGTGCATTCAGGATTGTGCTTATGCCAGTACATAGAAAGTCCTGCTAGAGATGGGCAGTGCCCAACCTAATCATAGGGAATGAAGCCAGTCACGTGGTTGAAGGGTGGGCAGGCGGGCCAACATTTGGCGTTAGTGACCATTACTCAGTTAGCTTTAAGGCCGCTATGGAAAGGGATAAGGACAGTGCAGTAACTAAATTGGGGGAAGGCCAATTTCAGTATCATTTGACAGGATCTGGCAACAGACTGGGAGCAGTTATTTGCAGTTAAGTCTACATTTGGAAAGTGGGAGTCTTTTAAAAGCAGTAGCAGAATTTAGGACCAGTGTGTTCTTCTAAGAATGAGGAGCGAGGGAAGCAAGTTTAGGAATCCCTGGATGTTACGGGATATCAAGAGTTGGAGAAAGATAAAGAAGGAAGCATATGTCGGGTACAGTGGATTAAAGACAGGGGAGGTCCTTCAGGACCACAGAGTGAGAGAGAGTGAGTGTGTGGGTGGGTTGCTGACATAATAAAAGAGGGAAAGAGAGGCCACAAAATATCTTTGACAGATAGGATTGAGGAAAACCCCAAGACTTTTCTTAAGTATATTAAAACAACAGGATTACCAGGCAAGGAGTGGGGCCTACTAGTGATCAAAGGGGCAAGCAAGGGTTAAAGGACACAGGTGAGCTCTGAAATGAATATTTCTCATTTCAATTCACAAAGGAGAAACACACTGCAGCTGGACATATCATGGGGAATGGTGAGTTTCTACGGCATGCTAAGATAAACAGGGAGGGAGTATTAAATGTTTTAGCAGGCATAAAGATTGGATGTATTATGGGAGGCATGACAGGAGATTACTGGGGCCCTGGCAGAGATTTAATATTTTGCTGGCTACAGGATAAGTACCAGCTGACTAGAGGATAGTCAATGTGGTTCCTTTGTTCAAGGACAGCAAGGATAGGCCTTACTGAAGGATAGGCCAGTCAATTACAGACTAATTGGTCTGACGACCATGGTAAGGAAATTATTGCAAAACACTATTGGAAAAACCCTCCAAGGCAGGGATTGATCAGGGACAATCAGCATGGATTTGTTGGATGAAGATCCTGTCTGACAAATTTAATCAATTTTTTTGAAAAAGTGACTAAATAGGAGGGTAGTGCAGTTGATGTGCTTCACATGGACTTCAGTAAGGCCGTTTGACAAGGTCACAGATGGAAGGCTGGTCCAAAAGGTACAGTCCGTGGATCAAAGGCAAACATGACGCTAAAGGGTTGATTTTGTAATTGGAAGCCTGTGACCAACAGTGTACCACAAGGATCAGCGCTGGAACCCTTTTGTTTGTTCTGGAGATTAATCATTCGGATGTGATTATAGAAGAGGTAATTAATAAGATGACACGAAAATTGGTGGTGTTGTGATAATGAGAAAGATAGTCTCAGGTTACGGTCGGATATGGACTAGCTGGTAAATTAGGCAGAGCAACAGAATTGGAATTTAACCCCAAAATGTCAGGTGATGCATTTTGGAAGGTCTAATAAGGGAAGCACAATGAATAGTATGTCCCTAGGCAATACTGAAGAACAGATACCATGGTGTGCAAGTCCACAGACCCCTGGAAGTATCAGCACAGGTACACATATGGAATCCTTGCCTTCATTAGCTGGGGCATCGAATGTAGGAGCAGGGAAGTCTTGTTGCAATTTTCTGGAGCTTTGATTAGGCCACAGATGGAGTGCTGTGTGCACTCTGGTCGCCACACTGTCAGAAGGACGTGATTGCACTGGAGAAGATGCAGAGGAGATTCAGCAGCAGGTTGCTTGGGGTGGAAAATCTTTGTTAGGAGGAGAAACTGAATAGGCCGAGTTACTTTTCCCTGAAGCAGAGGAGGCTAAGGAGGGATCTGATTGAAATATACAAAATCAGATAGGGTAGATCCTGAGAATCTTTTCTCCATGGCAAATGTGTCTAAAACAAGAGTGCATACATTTAAGGTGAGGAGTAAGTGTTTCAGAGGTGATCTGAGGAATTATTTTTTCACCAGAGGGTAGTAGAAACATGCAAAGTGCTGCCTTCGGGGGTGGTGGAGAGAGACAGAGAGACACTCAACATTTCAGAGGTCTCTGAACGAGCACATAAAATGCCAGGGCATAGCAGGCAATGGACCAAGTGCAGGTAAATGGGATAAGTACAGTTTGGTGTTTGTTGGTCAGCACAGACATGGTGAGCCAAAGGGCCTGTTCATATGACGCTAACATTGAACTCCACAGTGGTTCTCCATTCAGAGAATACTGTTTTCTATTCTTCCTGCCAAAGTAAACAACTTCATATTTTACCAAAACTCACCAAGATCTTGGCCACATCAACCACCAACCCCCAGACAAGATCCTGACTGTGCTCCTTTTAATGCCACTGTGTTTGGAATTAACTTCATGTTAATGAAGCAACGAGATGATCTGTCATCTGCTGCCATTCTCCCTTGAAGGCCTTGGTCGGAGTCCAGTGCTCAACGTACAACTGCTGCATTTTGTAATTAAATATCTGTGGCTTCTTGCGTGCACACATTGCAGTGAAGGATTATGTGACAGAAGTACATTAAATACTGCAAGAATGGGACAAGGCTCATAGAGACAGACGATTATGAACATAGAGTCCTGGCTACAAGATGAACATTAAACCATGGAGTAGGACAATGTGAAATTGCATTTACATCTCTAATTGTCAGAGTCCCGGTGTGAGCACCTCTGCGCACTCAGCACAGTTCAATACTAAGCTCCTAAGTTTTCAGGAAACAAGAAAATTGTTTCTTCTCAGATGAAGTACTGTCCAAGACACTTACTTCTCCCTGTCAGATTTGTAGGTGTGCGCAATCTCTGGTACCAAAGGATCATCAGGGTTTGGGTCACACAACAGCGAACAGATAGACAGAAGAACTGAAGGAGAAGGAGAGAGAGAGAGACACGATAAGTCACTGAACAACGCACTGTATTCTATAGCCAGATGGTCCATTACTTAAAGCTTAATCTCAGTGCCTGAGATTCCCGATAAGTTCTTCAGCACAGACGTTGCCAGGACTATTGCATTTCTGTTTTTATTTAGATTTACAGGCTTTATTTGCATAAGTCACAATATTTAATAAGTGAGAATTGTTAGAATTCTTTAAAATTGTCAGGAAAAGTTGCAAAAAACATTTTGGAAAAAGGACAGTCATTATGAGTAACATTAAATCAATTTTTCTACCGATGAAGGGTATAAACCCGAAACATCGACTTTCCTGCTCCTCTGATGCTGCCTGACCTGCTGTGTTTCTCCAGCTCCACACTGTATTGACATTGACTTGCTGCATGCAGTCAAGTGATATCAACCTGATTGTTCTCCAATGTTCACTTCAAGTCACTTACATAGAAAAATGCCTTGGGAACACCACCATCTTCCCATCAGAAAAACATTTATTCTGGATCTCTAAAAATCTATTATTTTATTCAACTTGATATTAACCCTCCAATTACAGAAGCCTTGATTACAAAGGGATCGTGATCAAATGGGTCTGGGTCAATGGGCTAAAAATTGGCAAATGGAGTTCAATCCAGATAAATGTGAGTTATCGCATTTTGGTTCGACAAGCAAGGGGAGTACTTATGCAATTAATGGTAGGGCCTTGGGTAATGTTGCAGAGCAGAGGGACCTAGGGGTTCAGGTACGTAATTCTTTGAAGTTTGTGTTACATATAAACAGGGTGGTTAAAAAAGCATTTGGCATGCTTGACTTCATTGCTCAGTCCTTTGATTGGAGGAGTTGGGAAGTCATGTTGAGTTTGTACAGGACATTGGTGAGGCCTCTTCCGGAATAGTGTGTCCAGTTCTGGTCTCCCATGGGGGCTTTTTTCCAATGGAGCGTAGGAGGTTGACAGGTGTCTTTATAGAAATTTATCAAATAATGAGAGGTTTAAATAGGGTTAAAAGACATTTGGATAAGTACATGAATAGGAAATGTTTGGAGGCAGGTGAGACTAGTTTAGTTTGATTATGGTCAGCATGGACTGGTTGGACTGAAGGGTCTGTTTCTGTGTTGTATGATTTTATGACTTTCTTCAAAATTGACACAGCAAACATCGATTGCATTTGCTTCGCTGACCTGCTCTGATATTTTGTCAGCAACTCAATCAGATTAGTTGGGCACAACCTTCCTTTAAAATTCTGCGCAGACTCTCTCTGACTCAGGGCAACACTGAGCCCTGCCGAGTCTTCACCATCCCCCCAGACCTCCCCCTTACTGAGGACGAACGGTCAGTCCTCAGTAAAGGGCTCACCTTTGTCCCCCTCCACCCACATATCAACGAATACCGCTCACGCTTGGACACTGAGCAGTTTTTCCGCCGCCTCCGCCTCCACGCTTACTTCTCCAACCGCGAATCAAACCCTGCCTCTACTGACCCCTTCTCCCGCCTCCAACACAAGCCCTCCTCCTGGACACCACCCCAAGGGCCTCCTACCCTCCCTCGACCTCTTCATCTCCAACTGCCGTCGAGACATCAATCGCCTCAACCTCTCTACCCCTCTCAAACACTCCAACCTCTCCACCACAGAACGTGCAGCCCTCCGCTCCAATCCCAACCTCACCATAAAACCCGCGGACGAGGGAGGGGCAGTCATAGTATGGCGCACTGACCTCTACGTTGCTGAGGCCAGGCGCCAACTCTCCGACACCACCTCCTACCGCCCCCTGGATCATGACCCCACCCCCGAGTACCAAACCATCATCTCCCAAACCATCCACAACCTCATCACCTCAGGTGACCTCCCACCCACCGCCTCCAACCTCATCGTTCCCCAATCCCGCACCCCCACTTCTATCTCCTTCCCAAAATCCACAAACCTGAATGCCCTGGTCGACCCATTGTCTCCGCCTGCTCCTGCCCCACCGAACTCATCTCCACCTACCTAGACTCCATTTTCACCCCCTTGGTCCAGGAACTCCCTACCTACATCCGTGACACCACCCACGCCCTCCACCTCCTCCAGAACTTCCAATTCCCCGGTCCCCAACACCTCATTTTTACTATGGACGTCCAGTCCCTATACACCTGTATTCCCCATGCAGATGGCCTAAAGGCCCTCCGCTTCTTCCTGTCCCACAGGCCCGACTAGTCCCCCTCCAGGGACACCCTCATCCGTTTAGCTGAACTCATCCTCACCCTCAACAAATTCTCTTTCAATTCCTCCCACTTCCTACAGACAAAGGGGGTGGCCATGGGTACCCACATGGGCCCAAGCTATGCCTGCCTCTTTGTAGGTTACGTGGAACAATCCCTCTTCCGTACCTACACTGGCCCTAAACCCCACCTCTTCCTCCGTTACATTGATGACTGCATCGACGCCGCCTCGTGCTCCCACGAGGAGCTCAAACAGTTCATCCACTTCACCAACACCTTCCACCCCAACCTGAAGTTCACCTGGACCATCTCCAACACTTCTCTCTCCTTCCTGGACCTCTCTGTCTCCATCTCCGGTAACCACCTAGAAACCGACGTCCATTTCAAGCCCACTGACTCCCACAGCTACCTGGAATACACCTCCTCCCACCCACCTTCCTGCAAAACTGCCATCCCCTATTCCCAATTCCTACGCCTCCGCCGCATCTGCTCCCAGGATGAGACATTCCACTCCCGGACAACTCAGATGTCCTCATTCTTCAAGGACCGCAACTTCCCCCCCACAGTGGTCGAGAACGCCCTCGACCGTGTCTCCCGCATTTCCCGTACCACATCCCTCACGCCCCGTCCCCGCAATAATAACCAAAAAAGAATCCCCCTCGTCCTCACGTACCACCCCACCAACCTCCGGATCCAACGCATCATCCTCCGACACTTCTGCCATCTGCAATCAGACCCCACCACCAAAGATATTTTTTCCTCCCCACCCTTAACTGCCTTCCGGAGGGACCACTCCCTCCGCGACTCCCTTGTCCGCTCCACACTCCCCTCCAGCCCCACCACACCCGACACTTTTCCCTGCAACCGTAGGAAGTGCTACACCTGCCCCCACACCTCCTCCCTCACCCCAATCCCAGGCCCCAAGAAGACTTTCCACATCAGGCAGATGTTCACCTGCACATCTGCCCATGTGGTATACTGCATCCACTGTACCCGTTGTGGCTTCCTCTACATCGGGGAAACCAAACGGAGGCTTGGGGACCGCTTTGCAGAACACCTGCGCTCAGTTCGCAACAAACAACTGCACCTCCCCGTCGCGAACCATTTCAACTCGCCCTCCCATTCCTCAGACGACATGTCCATCCTGGGCCTCCTGCAATGCCACAGTGATGCCACCCGAAGGCTGCAGGAACAGCAAATCATATTCAGCCCGCGAACCCTGCAGCCCAATGGTATCAATGTGGATTTCACAAGCTTCAAAATCTCCCCTCCCCCCAACCGCATCCCAAAACCAGCCCAGCTCATCTCCACCTCCCTAACCTGTTCTTCCTCTCACCTATCCCCTCCTCCCACCTCAAGCCCCACCCTCATCTACTATCTACTAACCTCATCCCGCCCCCTTGACCTGTCCGTCCTCCCTGGACTGACCTATCTCCTCCCTACCTCCCCACCTGCACTCACCTTTACTGGCTCCATCCCCGCCTCTTTGACTTGTCTGCCTCCTCTCCACCTTTCCTCTCCTCTATTTGCCTCCCCCTCTCTCCCTATTCATTTCAGAACCCTCTTCCCCTCCCCCATTTCTGATGAAGGGTCTAGGCCCGAAACGTCAAGTTTTCCTGCTCCTGTGATGCTGCTTGGCCTGCTGTGTTCATCCAGCCCCACGCCTTGTTATCTCAGACTCTCTTTAATGCTGCCTGAGAAACCTTTCTAGTCAGTAGGATAAGAACAGTCACCAAGCCATGAACTCATCTGAAAGCTTCTGCTGAACCTGGGACAAGACAACAGGTTGCCTCACCTTTTGACAGTGTTAAAGCTGGGGACCATTGTGATCGGAGAATATCGAGGCAAATGCTGCCATTACTGTTAATGTTTGGATGATAGATCTTCGTTGTAAACGAAACCTGTTGACACAGTCGAGGAGAAAAACAATAGGTTGTGTGGTAGCAAACACATTGGCAAAAGCAACAATGCTCAGAAAACCAAGCTGTGACTCTTACCTTAGGTGGTTTGAAAGGATAATCTGATGGGAAATGGATATTCAGAAAGAAAACACCACCTTGGTAAGGGCTGTCACTCTACAAAAAAAACATCAGAGAGGGCAAGTCAGCAAAAACATTGGCACAGACAGTGAAAGGCGGTGTGTACAAAGACAGGATACTTACTGGCCCCATGATAGTAGCTTGCCAATGAAAATCTGTGAAAGAAAGAGGAGTGTGAGTTGGCTTTTCTCTTAAAGTCAGCAATTACTTCATCCCTGTTCTTCATTTGGTATTCTCTCAACTCCCTGAGATTTCATCATTCCCCAGATATTGTATAAGACCGGAGTAAAGTATTAGTGGGAACAGGCCTGTCACTGTATTACACCGGAGCTTGGTACTGGGAGGGACAGGTCTGTTACTATATAACACCAGGGTTTAATCCTGGTCAGGACACGTCTGTCACTGAAGAGCATTGGAGTAAAGTACTGGTGGGGATAGGTTTGTCACTGTTATGATCTGTCCCATATCTGCCTCTAGTTGAATTATTTTGGAAGAGTGAATGAAGAAGTTTGCATTTCTTGAGCTTTTTGAGTCTGCAAGTTTTCTGAGAGAACTATGCGTGATTCATGACTTGATCATATGTGCCAGAACACCCGAGCATGTCTGGGGATAAAATCACATTTTGTCCTTTTGCTTTCAGAATTAACCTATTGGCTCTCTGAAAAAATAAACACTTTTGCCAATCTATCTTTCCCTCAAGTTAACGTTTGCACATGTCTATATTACTGAACCAAATTCTGCATGTTTATTGAATAAGTTCTGTTGATAATAAACCCAACATGGATGTTTATTAAGAAATCAGGTTGATTGGTATTGTTTGAAACCTGATTTTGATCAGTGCTTAAAAAGTATTTGTGATTTTATGTGAGACCTGTGGAGTATGGGACAAAGGCAATGGTGCACTCCTCTAACTTCTGTTGAGGCACAGAAATAACGGCTTGCAGCAGGAGACGCAAGGAGGACATCAGAAGTCGACAGTTAAAAGTAGGGGCATGGAAAACAGACATAAATGAGGTAACAGCGCAACCTCTGATATTGAACAAACAGACATGAACAGGCAGTGAATCAACTGAGCAAGTGAGAATCCCATGAAAGATAAAGGCAGATCGTCAGTGTAGATTTTTTTAACCAACCTATTCTGACACCTTTTGACATGTCTGGGAAGGTGGGACTTGAACTCAGATCTTCTGGCCAGAGGCAGCAACAATATTATTGGATTACAAAGATAAGGTGACTCAATTGCCAGAGGTCATTCCCTTCAGAACAATTACTGCTCAATAGCTGTAAAAAAAGATAACCCAATTCTTCACTGTGGATTACTGGAGGAGGTCCGGTCAGATCAACGTTTTAATTTCACATCAACAAACAACATCAGGAAGCTATGAACAGTCTGGGTGTAACTGAGTCTCAGCATACCACCAACAGACACAAGGACCTTCAGAAAGGCACCATCCAACCCTCAAATTAGGACATACTGCCACGAATGTTCTCAAGATTGGGACAAAACACTGGAATTTCTTTTCTTTGCCACATGGAATTTACCAAATGAGTCCACTTGGTTTTCATCATTTTCAATTAGTTTGTGGCCATGACGTGAGGGGAACCTCTGAAACTAAACAAAGAAAAGATTTTAGGCTTGAGGGATGAGCCATCGCGTTAGATGATGTACCTGTGTTCCAGGAGTGGCTCATAGGAGCCAGAAAACTGGTTCAAAGCTGCCTTAGAACATTTCAACCAACCTTGAAATATTAGATAGACAGCCCTGTGAAATTGCAAACATTTTAACTGACTGAGACGTTAGTAATCCTTCCTTTACAGAGTGAACCCTGAAAGTGTGCCTCACTGGTACATACAATGTGGTCAAAAAGATTACAGGAGCACATTACAGAATAAACAACACAGATCATCGGGGATAACAAGGTGTGGAGCGGGATGAACACAGCAGGCCAAGCAGCATCATAGGAGCAGGAAAGCTTGACGTTTCGGGCCCAGACCCTTCATCAGATTAGCCGACCTCGTCCTCACCCTCAACAACTTCTCTTTCAATTCCCCCCACTTCCTACAGACAAAGGGGGTGGCCACGGGTACCCGCATGGGCCCAAGCTATGCCTGCCTCTTTGTAGGTTACGTGGAACAATTCCTCTTCCGTACCTACACTGGCCCCAAACCCCACCTCTTCCTCCGTTACATTGATGACTGTATCGGCGCCGCCTCGTGCTCCCACGAGGAGCTTGAACAGTTCATCCACTTCACCAACACCTTCCACCCCAACCTGAAGTTCACCTGGACGATCTCTAGCACCTCTCTCTCCATCCTGGACCTCTCTGTCTCTATCTCTGGCATCCACCTGGAAACCGATATCCATTTCAAGCCCACTGACTCCCACAGATACCGAGAATACACCTCCTCCCACCCACCTTCCTGCAAAAATGCCATCCCCTATTCCCTCGCCTCCTCCGCATCTGCTCCCAGGATGAGGCATTCCACTCCCGTACATCTCAGATGTCCTCATTCTTCAAGGACCGCAACATCCCCCCCCCCGCAGGGGTCGAGAATGCCCTCGACCGTGTCTCCCGCATTTCCCACAACTCATCCCTCACACCCCGTCCCCGCAATAACAACCAAAAAAGAATCCCCCTCGTCCTCACGTACCACCCCACCAACCTCTGGATCCAACGCATCATCCTCCGACACTTCTGCCATCTGCAATCCGACCCCACCACCAAAGACATTTTTCCCTCCCCACCCTTGTCTGCTTTCCGGAGGGACCACTCTCTCCGTGACTCCCTTGTCCGCTCCACACTCCCCTCCAGCCCCACCACACCCGGCACTTTTCCCTGCAACCGCAGGAAGTGCTACACCTGCCCCCACACCTCCTCCCTCACCCCAATCCCAGGCCCCAAGAAGACTTTCCACATCAGGCAGATGTTCACCCGCACATCTGCCCATGTGGTATACTGCATCCGCTGTACCCGTTGTGGCTTCCTCTACATCGGGGAAACCAAGCGAAGGCTTGGGGACCGCTTTGCAGAACACCTGTGCTCAGTTCGCAACAAACAACTGCACCTCCCAGTCGCGAACCATTTCAACTCCCCCTCTCATTCCTCAGACGACATGTCCATCCTGGGCCTCCTGCAGTGCCACAATGATGCCACCCGAAGGCTTCAGGAACAGCAAATCATATTCAGCCTGCGAACCCTGCAGCCCAATGGTATCAATGTGGATTTCACAAGCTTCAAAATCTCCCCTCCCCCAACCGCATCCCAAAACCAGCCCAGCTCGTCCCCACCTCCCTCACCTGTTCTTCCTCTCACCTATCCCCTCCTCCCACCTCAAGCCCCACCCTCATCTCCTATCTACTAACCTCATCCCGCCCCCTTGACCTGTCCGTCCTCCCTGGACTGACCTATCTCCTCCCTACCTCCCCACCTGCACTCACCTTTACTGGCTCCATCCCCGCCTCTTTGACTTGTCAGCCTCCTCTCCTCTATCCATCTTCTATCCGCCTCCCCCTCTCTCCCTATTCATTTCAGAACCCTCTTCCCCTCCCCCATTTCTGATGAAGGGTCTAGGCCCGAAACGTCAAGCTTTCCTGCTCCTATGATGCTGCTTGGCCTGCTGTGTTCATCCAGCTCCACACCTTGTTATCTTGGATTCTCCAGCATCTGCAGTACCTATTATCACAGATCATCGGGGGTCGGGAGAAAGAACTGGCTGTGTTGCAGTATTATCACCATTAGGAGAATAAAAAGCAGTGGTGTGTACAGTAGCATGGATAGTACAGGATGAAAGGATAGTGAGGATGAGGCAGAGGAAAGACCAGCCAAATCCCAAATGAACACCTACTGTCTGGTTAGATATCGCTGAACGTTTAGGGAGGTTATACAGGGTACTTTCGTTTTGAGAGGTAGTAACAACAAAAAGACCTAACAAAGCTAATCTCCAGCAACAGTGTAGGCTAATATTGTGATAAGTGTACAATCTACTAGTTATCGTGGAAAGGCCAATTGCTAAAAAAAAAGCATGTTGGATTTGCAATTAAAACAACAGATGGTGCTGCACTCGTGTACTCTGCATAGATCCAGCTGCAAACCCTTGCCTGCACAGCATCTACACAAACATATGCAGGTTCATATCAGACATATGAATTAGAAGGCGGCCCCTTAGCCCTCCAAACCTTCTCCACCATTAATAAGATCAAGATCTGTGTTCCAAATTCCACATTCATATCTATATTGGATTCTCCTGCCTAACAAGATACTATCCATCTCCACCTCGAAAATACTCAATGGCTCCAACTCCATCACTTTCTGAAGGACATGGTGCATCCTTCTAAAACAACCCAGATATTCCAGGTGTGAATCTACTAAACCAGTGAACAGCCTTTAATACATTTATATCCTTCGTTAAATCCAAAGCTGCGCACAAATTTAAGATGCAGTTTCGCCAATGCTCTGTATAACTGAAGCATAATATCCTTACTTTTGTCCCTGTCTTAATAAAGGATAGTATTCCATGAGCCACCTTAATCACCTTCTATATCTTCATACTAGCTTTTTGATAGATATCATGGATCCAATTATTGCTAATGTGGCTTCATTCATAGTAATATAAACATGCATTACATCTTCTGTCTACCTACATAGCTAATCCTGTCATTCCATTTTTGTCACATTTTGCAAGACGACCTAAATCCATTCTAACCCCAAAGAGCTGCCTCATTCAACAATGTCCAAAGTTTCTAATTGCCTAAAATGCATTCAAATTCTGTCATTGAAGCAATCTTTTCTGTTCAGCTTCTCAGTTTCCACACACTGGTTTCATTTCAAATCATTTCAAAGCTTCACTTCCAAGTGCACGTAGCAGCATGTCTCTCAACTTCCTCAAAAACACTGCTGGCTATCGACTTTACCTCTTGAAAGAGGAAAACTACATTGAACACACATGCAATATAAGATGTCATGAGACACAAGAGAAGGAAAAAAAGCAGAAACGTGAAATGGATTGACATGAAAGTAGGCAACAATCAAAAATTCTTAGTGCTCGAGGAGGCCAATTGGTCCATCATGCCAGCACTAACTCTATTATCTAGTGCTACTCTCCTGCCTTTCCCTCGATCCTCAAACACCTGCAGTTCTATCCAAAAAGAGCCAGAGAGAAAACTGTCAGAGTGCAAATAAAAATGAGGGCTTAGCACTGAATGAAGACAAAAGGCAGCTGGAAATGACTTGATTGTCAGGCTGATTCTAGTTTTGTATTATGAAACAACGCATCTTCAATTAACAATATTTGGTCGCTCAATGTCACAGCGCCATCAAGTCTTGAACAGAAACATTTTCAGGAAATTCCAAGTGCAAGTTTCAACAAACTTTGCTCTTCATCGGCATCCCCTTTAGTGGAATTAGTCAGCCACCGAAAACAACCTTTGACTAACCAGGCTTTCATTAAAAGCTACTCTTTGCTGAAAAGCAGAAAGGTAAGCACGCACTTTTCAAACATTTCTTCTCAATGTTTTTAGCTTTCGAGCATATTTCTCACAATGACCATTTAAATGGCAGTTTTGCCCTTGGCTGAACAGCACACACAAGAAAGACGTTCTGTAACTTTGTGCACTTACAGTCATCTCCTACTGGACCTGCTGAACACAGTGCTGGAGGGTCACGCTCCAAGTCCTGGTATTCCTGGTAAAGAATAAAAAAACAAATTTAAACAGTGCAAGTTTCCTTGGGTGAAACTCTCACACACAGCTTCAGCAAAACGTTACGGATTCACACTGAATGCAACAGCTGGGAAACAGAACAAGCTTCACAATAAGATAGTCAGGTTACGTAACTGTATTTTATTTTGTACAAACAGACTTTGTCCATGAATCAGTTAGATGTCATCACTGCTGTCAAAGGGAGTACAAGTGCTACATGACATGAATTAAGAAAACAATCTAGTTGCTTAAATTTGGATATTTATAAGACACTCTGGGCTATCAACAGCAGAACACGTTCAACCACAATCTGCAACTTCAACGTGTGGCATATCTCTGTCTCTATCACTGCCAAGAAGACAGGGAATCAAGCATGGTTCAAGAAGCAGTGAAGGACAGCATGACTGGATCAGGCAACAGCAAACAGATTCGAACGATCAGTAAGCAGATATCACATCCGGAGTGAGGCACGGTCCCACTGCGTGTGCATCTCTGGATTTCGGAGCAGCGTGGGCATTTAGTGCGTTCAGTTGGGAACGGGCACATTTTTTGACAGGATAAGTGGAAGGCGAGCATCAGAGCCCAGAACAAAGAACGACATCACAGGAAAACACAAGTTCATTGGGTGGTAACAACTGATGACTCGACGATTACATGTTTCTTTCAAATTAAAGGCAAAAAGAAGAAATATTTTTACCAGATTAAAAACTAAACAACCAGCAGAAAATTTTTAAAAAATCACAAATTAAGAGCCGAGTAAATAAAATAAGGATGCAAGGCCAGGCAATGCGTTGTACTAACTTGACGTGAGCGCTGACGAATCCCGTTGTGGTTTATTTATTTTTATTTCATTTACAACGACTACATCTGTACCAAGCGGTGGTTGCTTGAAGAACTTTGGCTCAGATTTGACGAGATGGAGTCCAAACTTTCAACGCTGAGACACATCAGGGAAGGGGGAATGTTATCTGGACTCCGTCTCATGAGGCAGTCACACCCTTTAGATTAACTCACCTCAAATTTGGTCAGTGGTCAGGCACATGATGGTGTGATTAGGTGCGAGACAGGTCGAGGATCCAGGAGAGAGACAAGATCAAGAGCTGAGGCTCCTGTAGCAATAACAGGTTTAACATTCTGGCTCATCATAACGGACCAGACAGTATAAATTCCAAGTGGAGTAGAACAACATCGCTTCATCGGAGGCTCCACTGATGATGTCATCTAGCATGGTGACAAAACATCTAAACAAAAACAAGCCAGCTCGGTGAACAAGTCATCAACCTCATTCTGGCTCCCTGTGTGGACAAGTGCAAGGGCTGTGGGGAGGATGGGAAAACTGACCACAGCATGTGGTTCAGACAGCCACTGAAGCAGCTGGAGAAAAGAGGAATGTAGTTGTAATCAGGGATAAGTATAATCAGGGGCATCGACACTATTTTCCGTAGCCAGGATCGAGAGTCCCCAAGACTGTGTAGCCTGTCTGGTGCTCAAGTTCAAAACATCTCATCTGGGCTGTAATGGAACATGGAGTGGGAGGGGAAAGATCCAGTTGTCATGTTCATGAATGTGCCAAATAGGTTGAGGGAATATGCGCAGCTAGGGGCTAAATTAAAAAGCAGGACCAGAAAGGTAACAATCTCCAGATTACTCCCGGCAGCATGAGCTAATTTGCACTGTCAACATGATTAAAGTAGTAAACACGTGGCTCAAAGACTGGTATGGGAAAAATGATTTCAAGTCATGGGACATTGGCACCAGTACTGGGCAAAGGAAGGAGCTGTACCAATGGGATGAGCTCCACCTGAACCATGCTGCAACCAACAGTCCTAGCAAATAATATAACCAAGGCTGTAAATGGGTCTCTGATCTGAATAGTGAGATTGTGGAATGAATTGCATTGAAACATACAAAATTAAAGGTAAAGGAGAAGGTCAGTTTGCGGGTTAGTGACGGGGCTCATTGTTACCAGAAAACGAAAGGAAGGGACAGAATGTGTGAATGTCATATTGCACCAGGGTCCCATTAAAGTGTGAGGAAATTTGATAATAGAACAAACTTAAAGGCTTTGTATCTTAAACTCAAAGCATTCAGAATAAGGTGGATGAACTGATGCCACAAATTGAAGTAAATGAAAATGACCTCAGTCATTACAAAAACATGGTTACAAGGAGGTCAAAACTGAGAGCATTCAGGAACATTTTACCTGTTCATTCAAAAGACAGGAGGGATGGAAAAGGTAGTGGGTAGCCTGAAATAAGATATGAGATGAGGACAGATGTGAGAGACGATCGAGGCTCAGGTATTTACATTCCATTTGGTGAAGTCAAAAAAACACAGCATGGTAAAGACAACATTACCAGGTGTAATGTTCAAACCCCCAACCATAGCCAGTCTTGGATTTGGTAATGGGTAATGAGGTACATCTAATAAATGATCTCTTAATGACTATGAAACCATTGTTCGAAAAACCTATCTAGTTCACTAATGTACCTCAGGGAAGAAAATCTACCATCCTCACCTTGTCTGGCCTTACTTGTGACTCCAGGTCCACAGCAACATGGTCGACTCTCAACTGAAATGGTCTAGCAAACCACTCCATTGTATCAATCACTATGAAGTCTCATCAAAGAAATTAAACCGAATGGACTACCTGGCGTCAACCTCGGCACCAGTAAAGATGACAGCAGAAATAATCCTGTCAACTCTGTAAAGTCCTCCTGACTAACACCTGGGGCTCGTGCCAAAAATTGTCTTACAGGCTAGTCAAATAACAACCTGACAGTCATATTCATCAAATTATACCCTGCAGGCAATGTCTTAGACACAGTCATAACCATCCCTGGATATGTCCTGTGCCAGCAGCAGGACAGACCCAGCAGAGGTGGAGGCACAGTGGTATTAGTTGGGAGCACTTCCCTTGGAGTACACACCATTCACTCTGGACCCCATAACTCTCATGGCTTCAGGTTAAACACAGGCAAGGAAACCTCCTGCTGATTACCACATACCGTCCTCCCTTGGCTGATGAATCAGTACTCCTCCATGTTAAACAACACTTGGAGGCAACACGGAGGGGGGCATCGGCACAAAATTTACTTTGGCTGGTAGATTTCAATGTCCACCACCTACAGCTGCTCAGCAGCAGCGCTACTGATTGAGCTGGTCAGGTCCTAAAGGACACAGCTGCTGGACAGGGTTTGCAGCAGATGACGCAGTAACCAACAAGAGGGAAAAACATACTTGACCTCATCCTCACCAATCTGCCAATCATCAAGTGCAGATGCGTCTGTCCACGAAAGTTTTGGTCAGAGTGACCACCGCACATTCCTTGTGGAGATAATATCTTGCCTTCACATTGAGAATACCCTCCATCGTGTTGTGTGGCACTATCACCATGCTAAATGGGACAGGCTTCATATAGACTTATTAAGATAATACTGGGCATCTGCTAGACACTATGGGCCATCAACAGCTGCAGAACTGTACTCCAGCACAACTTGCAACCTCATGGCCCAGCATATCCCCCACTCAACCATTACCATCAAGCCAGGTTTAATGGGAGAGTGCAGGAGACCATTCCAGGAGTAGTAACAAGCATACGTAAAATGAGGTGTCAACTTGCCGAAGCTACCAAACAGGACTACTTGAGCACCAAACAGTAAAAGCACAAAATCATAACCAACAGATCAGATCTAAGCTCTGCAGTCCTGCATGACAGTGGACAATTAAACAACTCACTTGAGGAGGCGGCTCCACAAATATGCCCATTCTCAATGATGGAAGAACCCAGCACCTCAGTGCAAAAGATCTGGCTGAAGCATTCACAGCAATCTTCAGCCAGAAGTGAGAAGTGGCTCATCCATCTTAGCCTCTTCCTGTGGTTCCCCAGAATGACCGATAGTAGTCTTCAACCAAATCACTTCACTCCACTGGATATCAAGAAATGGTTGGAGGTGCTGGATACTGCAAAGACTATGGGCCCTGACAACATTCCAGCAATAGCACTGAAGACTTGTGCTCCAGAGCTTACCATTCCCCTAACTAAGGTCTTCCAGTACAGTTACAACACTGGCATCTCCTTGACAATGCGGAAAATTGCCCAGGTAGGTCCTGTACATAAAAAGCACAACAAATGCAACCCGGCCAATTAGTACCCCATCATTCGTGATGGAAGGTGTCATCAACAGTGCCATCTAGCAGGACTTGCTCAGCAATAACTGCACAGGTTGGGCTCCACCAGGTAAGCTCAAATTGTGACCTCATTACAGGCTTGGTGTAGACTTGAACAAAAATGCAGAATACCGGGGCGAGGTGACAGTGACATCCCCTGAGATCAATGCTGCATTTGACTGATTGTAACATCAAGGAGGCCAAGCAAAACTGAAACAAACTCAATCAAGGGGAAGACTCTCTGGTGGCTGGTGTCATACCTGAAACATACCTGACATTTATTTTGCTGGAGATTAGTCATCTCAGCTCAAGGACACCTCTGCAGGAGTTCTTCAGGATAGTGTCCTGGGCCCAATCATCTCGTATTGTTTCATCACTGACCTTCACAAGGTCAGAAGTGGGATGCTCGCCAATAATTGCACAATGTTTCAGCACCATTCATGACTGCTCAGATACTGATGCAGTCTATGTTTAAATGAAACAAGATCAGGACAATATCCAGGTATGGGGTGACAAGTGGCAAGTAACATTCACATCACACAAGTGCCAGGCAACCATCATCTCCATTAATCTAACCATCAAACCCTGACAGTCGATGGTGTTGCCATCACTGAATGCCTCACTATCTGTGCACTACAGAAATTCAAAGATCTTTACAAAACACCTTCAAAACTCATGTTCACTTCCATCTATAAGAACAACGGCAGCAGATACATAGGAACGTCACCACCTGCAAGTTCCCCTTCAAGCCACTCAACCATCTTGACTTGGAAAAAAAAAATCACTGTTCCTTCACGGTTATTGGGTCAAAATCCTGGAATTCCCTTCATAAGGCCATTGTGGGTCAACCTACAGCACATGTTATTAGCTGTTCAAGAAGACAGCTCACCACCACTTTCTCAAGAGCAATTAATGAGAGGCAATAAATATTGGCCCAGCCAGCAACACCCATGTCCCAAAAGTGAATTGAAGAAATTAAAAGATCCCCTGGGAATTGGTGATCATAACGTGAGTGAATTCAATATCCAGAATGATACTGAAAAACTTGGATCAGAAACAACTATGTTTGACCTAAAGGGAATTACAATGAAATGAAGACAGAGTTACCTACGATGAACTGGTCAGATAGATTAGCAGATATTTAAGGAGGTAATTCATGACTCTTCAGTTAAAATACATTCCAGTAAGCAGGAAAGATTCTGAAAGAGTGATAAACCAGCTATGGTAAATCAAGGAAGTTAAGTATTAAATTGAAAGAGAAAGCACATAAAAAAAAAGCAAAAAGCAGTGATAGCTCCAAAGGCTGGGATTAATTCAGAATCTAGCAAAGGAGAACTAAAAAGATAATCAATACAGAAAACAAACAATGAAGGCAAACTAGCAAGATACTAAGATACTTCAAACATCTCATTCATACTAAAGAATACGAGGGATGAGTTGAGTACCAGCACCATCACTGCAGTAGTCATAGTATTAGACAAACTAATGGGGCTAAAGGCAAATAAGTCAGTCCCCTGCCCTTTAAGGATTGCATCCTCGGGTCCTCAAAGAGGTAGGTACAGAGATAGTGGATCCATTAGTTTTAAGTTTTCAAAAACTCCTTGGATTGTGGAGAAATGCAAAAATATTTTTTAAAAGCCCCAATATAACCCCCATTCAAAAAAGAAGAGACACAAAAGCAGGTGATGATTGGTCAATTAGCCTAACAGCTACTATTGAAAAAGTATGGAAATCAAGAAAGTAATAGAAGAACATGTCGAAACTTATCATCAAACAGTGTCAACATGGCTTCGTGAAATGGAAACGGTGTCTGAGCAGTTTGGAAGACTTTTCAGAAGAAGTCTCAACCACAGTGGATAGAGGGGAACCAGTAGATGCGTTGTATTTAGACTTCCAGAGGCATTTACCAAGATCCCTCACAAAAGATTAAGTCATAAGACAAAATTCCCAGTGTTGGAGGCAGTATATTGACATGGATAGAAAGTATTAGTTTATGGGCAACAAAAAGTGAGTGGGGATAAAGGGTTTCTTTTCCAGGTTTCTGAAGAATCAGACCACAACTGTTTATAATGTATATTAATGATGGAGGAAAGAAGCGAATATACTGCAGCCAAATTTGCAAACAACACAAAAACAGGTGGAAAGGCAGGTCAGGAGAGAGATTTGAACAGTTTAGACAGATATTGATAGATTAAACGAGTCGGCAAAATATTGGCAAATGGAGTACAACATGAGAAAATGTGAAATTCTTCATTGTGGAAGGGAGAACAAAAAGAGAAAGAAAGGCAGATACTGCAACAAAAAGGGACTTGAGGTATTTGTTAACAAAACACAGGCTAGACACCAGTGCAGCAGACAATTGGGAAGGCTAATGAAATGTTAGTCCAAGGGCACTGGAGTATGAGTAGAGCCGTCTTACTGCAACTGTATAAGGTGCTGGTGAGACCATATCTGGAGTACTGTGAGTAGTTATTTAAGAAAAGATATCATCTTGCTGGAGGCAGTTCAGAGAAGGTTCACTAGATTGATGCTGCTATGGAGGGGGCGTCTACGAGTGAAGGCTAAAAAGTGTTCTGAGGAAGGGTCACCAGACTTGAAACATTAACTCTGAATTTTTTTTCTTCACAGATGCTGCCAGACCTGCTGAGCTTTTCTAGCAACTTCTGTTTTTGTTCCCAAAAAGGGGCTCCACTCACTGGAGTTTAGAAGAATGGGTGGATATCTCATTGGATTCTTAAGGGGCTTCACAGGGTAAATGCTGAAAGGATGTTTCCCCTCACGGAAATATCTAGGACCAGAGGGCATAGTCTCACAAGTCATCAATGATAACTTAAGACAGAGATGAGAAGGAATTTCTTTTCTCAAAGTGTTGTCTCTCTTTGGAACTCTTTACCACAAAGCACTGTGGGGGCAGAGTCCTTGTGTACATTTAAGGCTGAGATACACAGATTCTTGACGAGAAAGGCAATCAAGGGGTATGGGAAAAACGCAGCAAAGTGGACATGAGGAGTTGGATCAGCCATGATCCTACTGAACAGCAGAGCAGGGTCGAAGGGTTGTCCAGTCCACCAATGTCGCTATTTCCTATTGTCTCAAAGAGTTGCTTGAACATTGTAAATGATAGAAGTGTGGTACCCAAGGGCACAAGTTGAGGCTGAAGCACTTTCAGCCAGAAGTGTCAAATGGATGATCTTGTCATGGCAGGCTTCTGACATTTCCAGTATCACAGAATTCTGTTTTCAGCCAATTTGTTTTATTCCACGTAATAACAGAAAACCAAAAGAACTGTGGATGCTGTAAATCAGGAACAAAAATAAAGTTGTTGGAAAAACTCAGCAGGTCTGGCAGCATCTGTGGAGGAGAAAACAGAGTTAACATTTCAGGTCCGGTGACCGTTCCTCAGAGAAAACCATTGGATACTCCAAAAGCTATAGATGCTGAAACAATTCCACCAGCAGTTCTGAAGGCATGTTCTAGAATGAACAGTACCTCTATCCAGCTCATCATCATCACTGATATCTATCTGCATGGAAAACTGAAAAAGGAGGTCACGCCAACAAAAAGCAGGACAAATCCAAACCAGCCAATTGCTATCCCATCAGTCTACTTTCAAGCTTCAGCAAAATGATGGACAGTGCCACTGACAGTGCTATCAAATGGCTCTCACCCATAACACGCTCATTCAAACTCAGTTCCTTCAGGACCACTTAGCTCTGGGTCCCATTACAGTTTAGTTCCAAACACGGACAAGAGCTGATTTGAAGAGATGAAGTGAGATGACTTGTCCTTGATAAGAAGGCCAAGTGCGGCATCAATGAGCTCTCGTGAACTGCAATCAATGCAACTGGGTCACATCTAGCATACAGGTAGATAGTTTAGTGGAGGATGGACACCAATTTTTTAGTCTCAGGACAGCACTGCACTTTATATCATTCAGGCTTTGTCACCGTTCTGAGGATGCAGTTCCTCAAAGCGGTGTCAAAGGCCTTAACCGTATTAAGTTGCATCAAAGATCTTCTCTCCATCAGGAGGTCAACAAACAGGAATGTTTGCTGATGATTCAGAATTCCTTCAAAGATAAAGCAGTCAGTGTCCAGGCAGCAAGACCTGGACAACATGGAGAGTGGAGTTCAAAGGTACCAAACATGATTCATGTCATACAAGTGTCCAAGTACTCAGTCAAGCATCAACTCTCAGCAGCAGTTGCGCGGACTATAAGATGCATTGCCACAGTTTGCTATGCCTCTTTCAATGGCATCTTCCAAACTACAACTTCTGTCATCTGAAAGAACAACGGCACTGGACATCAACTGTACATTTCACTCCATCTACACCACCCTGATATGAACATCAATTGCCAACTCCTTGTCGTTCCCTAATCTAAACCGTAGAACTCCATCCCTGACAGGTGTGTAAATACCGCAACAGTTCAAAGTTGCACCACATTCTCAAGGGAAATCCAGACCCAGGGATCACTGCTGCTCGCCAGCTATGCTAGCAACGATGAAAACAGATGCCTCTGCTGGGTCTTTGAAAGACGCAATAAACCCATTCACTTGCTTCAGCACCAGACTTCTGTAAATTCTCCCCGTTTTCATGTATTTGGAAGTAATTATTCAATCTGCACCTGTAGTCCCTACAGGCACTACATTCCAGATTGTAATTCATGCAGTAAAGCTTCCTCACACTGTCTCTGGTTCTTCTGCCATTAGCTTTCAGACTATTCCTTTGGTTATCAACTCACCCTTTTCTCCCCCCACTTTTATCACAATTGATCCTGTGTTTAAACACATCTGCTCCCAGGGACCACTCCTGGTCCTCTAATTTAATCGATGAGATTCAAGTTCCTCACCCCAGTATTCTCTTAGTAAATCACTAACATACCCTCTACTCTGGCAAGTAGGAGGCTTTCAAAAATGAGATAATGGAAGTTCAAGGACAGCTTGCTCCTGTTACAGTAAAGGGCAAGGCTAGCGATCGTAGGGAGTACTGGATGACAAGATATTGAGGCTCTGGTTAAGGAAAAGGAAGCCTATGTCAAATATAGGCAGCTGCGTTCAAGTGACTCCTTTGAGTCCAGGGGGTGCAGGAGTACACTAACAAGGAAATCAGGAGCAAAAAGGAGACAAGAGGGAGCTTTAGAAAATAAGGTTAAGAAGAATCCAAAGAAATTCCACAAGTATATGAAGTGCAGAAGAGTAACTAGGGAGAGAATAGGGCCACTTAAAAATCACAAGGCCATCTGTGTGTGGAACCAGTTGAGATGGGTGAAATTCTAAACGAATATTTTGTGTCAGTATTTACTGTGGAGAAAGACATGGAAGTAGGGAACTCAGGGAAATAAATAGTAATCTCTTGAAAAGAGTTCATGTTACGTAAGAGGTGGTGCTGGAGTGTCTGAGAACGCAAGAAGACAGATAAACCCCTAGAACCTGATCAAGTGTATCCCAGAACACTGTGGCAAGCCAGGGATGAATTTGCATGGCCCCTAGCAGAAACATCTGTATCATCAATAGCCATGGGTGAGGTGACAGAAGACAGGAGGTTGGCTAAGATTGTGCCATTATTTAGGAAAGGCTGCAAGGAAATGTCAGGGAGCTACAGATTGGGTGAGCTTATTGTCAGTGGTGGGTGAGTTGTTGGAGGGAATTGAGAGACAGGATCTACATACATTTGGAAAGGCAAGGATCGATTTGGGAGAGTCAGCATTGCTTTGTGCATGGGAAATTGTGTCTCACAAACTTGACTGAGCTTTTTCTCCCCCCCCCCCCCCCCAAGAGGTGGCCAAAAAGTTACATGAAGGCAGAGTTGTACATATTGTCTACATGTACTTTAGCAAGGCATTTAACAAGGTTCCACACTGCAGAATGGTTAGTATGGTGAGATCACAAGGGATCCAGAACTGGCTTGATGGCAGGAGACAGCCGGTGGTAGAGGGATATTGTTACTGCTCCTTTCCCAAGTGTGCTTGATGGGGTTGGTGTGAGGGGACTTTATTTTTAGTTAAAATGAATAGAGGAACTTCCTCTAGATTTTGAAACCCTTGTTGTTCCTGTCCTAGGAGCGTGTGATGGAGAAGGAACAAAGAGGATTTGCTTTTTCTTTAAAGTTTCCTTTGCTTTTGAATGAGCTGGGGAAATTATTTTATAATTTTACCCCTTATTGTCTCTACCCCCAAGAGTGGCTGGTGGGAGGATGGTGTGAAGGGGGACATTTTTTGTTTATTTATTAATTTTTGTTTTCCAGAATAGAAGGTACTCTCTTTTTGTTTTGAGAGTCGAAGAAACTTTCCCTTCTGGTCAGACAGGGTAGTGGAAAATTTTACTTTGTATCTTACCAGTGCTCCTCTCACCCCAGGAGTGTCTGTTGGGAACGGTGTCAGGGGAGTGGGGGTGGAGTCCACTTTATTGTTTCGATCCTTTGTTTAAAAGAGTACAGGGTCGCTGTTCAGACTGGAGGACTGTAACCAGTACTGTGCTGCAAGGATCGGTGCTGGGGATACTGTTGTTCGTCATTTATACAAATAATTTGGATGAGAACAAAGGAAGCATGGATAGTAAGCTTGAGGATGATACCAAAAGTGGAAAGTGAAGAAGGTTATCCAAGAGTACAATAGGATCTTGATCAACTGGGCCAACAAACTGAGGAATGGCAGATAAATGCAAGGCTTTCCATTTTTCTAAGACAAACCAGGTCAGGACGAACACAGTTAATGGTAGGGCCCTGAGGACTGTTGTCGAGCAGAGAGACCCAGGGTGCAGGAACATAATTCCTCGAAAGTGGTGTCACAGATAGACAGGATAGTAAAGAAGGCGTTTAGCACACTTGCCTTCATCAGTCAGAGCATCAAGTACTGGAGCTGGGGCTTCATATCATGACTGTCTAAGACACTGGTAGGGCCACATTTGGAGTACTGTTTCTGTGCTGCATGACTGTCTCTAAGACCTTGACAACTTTCTTAAGCATGCTGCCCTGGACTGAGAGACACCACCATCTACGACCTAAACAGCATTTCATTAAGTTATACCATAACTGACCTGTTTCTGTATTCCATCCCAATTAGTGCAGGCAAAAATCACATTACTTCTAAAAACAGCCTTCTCAACATCGCCCTCCAAGAACTGTGTATCATATATGACTATATCTTTCTGTATTTTCCTTTCCTCCCAAGATGTCATTAGTACTTGTACAAGCTAAACTCGATCTGTCATATTTCTGCACATCTCACCAGACCATTGCCTTCCTAAATAAGTAACTGACATCCTAATTATTTAACACATGACCAATTTTATAACATGTTAGAATATGCCCACATGTGCAAGCCCAGGCAACCAATGAAAAAGCAAAGATCTTTGTTTCAACTCCCAGGGAGCAGCAGTGTCAAAAACACTGAGCCACTCCTCTTTTCTGCTGTTCCTTAGCCGATCCCACACCCACACCGTCACTGTCCTCTCAATCACATGGCTGTTAGTGATAATTATATAGCCCAAAATCTGAGAACACTCTCCATAATTTTTTAAACTAAGTTTGGGCTGTGGTGAGATAGGAGAGCCTCTGGCAGAGGCCATCTCTGCTCCAGTTCTGAAGAGTCACACTGGACTCAAAGCATTAACTGTATTTGTCCACAGATGCTGCCAGACCAGCTGATTTTCTCCAGCACTTTCTGGTTTTATTTCCATCCTGGAGAGTTCAGTGGGAAATACAAACCATCAGACCAAAGACCTTGAAAGTGAAGTCACAGGTGGAGGTGGAGGTGAAAAAAGGTGTCTAGCACACTTGTCTTTGTTGGTCAGAACATCGAGCACAGGAGTTGGGTCACCCATGCTGAAGGTGTACAGAACATTAGTGAGGTATGCAATTCTGTTTGCTCTTCTATAGGAAGGACGTTAAACTCAAGATGGTGAAGAAAAGATTTACAAGGATGTTGCCAGGACAGAAGGGTTTGGAGTTATAGGGAGAGGCTGAATAGGCTAAGGCTTTTTCCCCCGGAGCATTGGCAGCTGAGGAGGGACCTTACAGAGGTTTGTAAAATCATAAGGGGCATGGATAGGGTAAATAGCCAAGGTCCTTTTCCTACAATAATGGAAATCCAAAACTGAAGGGCATAGATTTAAGGTTGGGAGCAGGGGGGAGGAAAGAATTACAAAGGAGTTGAGGGATAACTTTTTCATATAGAGGGTGGTGCATGTATGGAATGAGCTGCCAGAGACTGGTACAATAACAAAAAAAAAGGCATCTGGATGGGTGTATGAATAGAAAGGGTTGCGAGGGATATGGGCCAAATGCTGGGAAATGAGACTCGGTCAGATTGAGATGGCTGGTTGGCGCAGACGAATTGGACAGAAGTGTCTGTTTCTATGCTGTATGTCTTTATGATCTATAATTGGTGTTCTCCCTATTCCATCTCGATAACATTTATACAAAGGCTTTGTGTAGAAAAATCAGTTGAGTTCTTTCCTACTGGGCAAGCACGTGTCTTATCAATTTACATAACCAGATGTTTGCTCAGCAATCTGAACATAATCAGCCGTTTTCAGCAATCAAGCTATGTATTAAGTTACATGTCTTAAATACAAGCTGCAGATTTGAATTGCTTGAACACATCACAAACTCAAGACAACATCAAATTCAAGATAATAAAAAAAAGGTCAGTTCTGATGAAGAGGCAGTGGGCTCGTGATGTTAACTCTGTTTTCTTCCCACAAATGCTACCAGTCCTGCCAAGATCTCTGTCTTTATGACATACTTGTGTGGCAGAGGCTTACTGGGTTAAGTAGATCTTTGCTACATTCACACGGATAAAGATTGGAGGGGGGAAAGAGAGAAAAGAAGGAGAAAGAAGAGAAGTTGTGAACCTCGACATCTCCTTCATCCTCTGGCACTTCCACCTCCTTTGATGCAAGGCGTAGCTGTCTCATTTGATTTGATTTTGGCATTCATCACTGCATTTGCCTGAGCTCTCAGCTCTGATCTACTCAATCTGCTTACTCATCCAGGAGTACGAAGGTACTCTTTCCTGAAACACCTTACCATTGTCCATCCATCCTGACTGCAAACGACAACTCTTTCTTATCGACATGAATCAGCTACCTCTTTTACTCCATCGCTTGCCCTAACCCACTGGACCAAACTTCCTTCAAAGTGAGGTGGAGGGGTGGAGGAGGAGTGGAATGGAGAGGAGAGGTGAGGTGAGGTGAGGTGGAGGAGGGGTACAGTCAGTGGTGTGGAGGAGGCGAGGGACGGGGTGGGGGGCGAGGGAGTCGAGGGACGGGGTGAGGGGGAGGGAGGGTGCGTGCAGGGGGTAGAGGAGGAACGG
>JAHRHZ010000003.1:118278-205718 GCA_024137785.1 Ginglymostoma cirratum
CGATGATGCTGCTTGACCTGCTGTGTTCATCCAGCCCCATGCTTGTTATCTCTCATTTTGACAGGCGTAAGCAACGCCTTATTTTTCCAAACCGTTCCAAATGGCAGTTGACACCAGTGATTTGGGTGCAGAGGCAGAAAGTCAGGATTAATAATGCAGTGGGGTACATTTGGGAAACTTAAGAAACTTAACCAGTATCAGAAGATGCACTTGACTGTGGAAAAAGGGGAAAGTGTTATTCGATTGTCAGTACTTTGAAGTCTGTATCTATACCCGACCCAGTGACAAGAAAATTCTAAATTATACTGATCATGATCTGCAAAACTTCACTGAAAAATTTCAAACTTGGAATGTGAGTCTAGTCAGATAGAGGCTTTTGTTGCAACCACTTAATGTAAAGATTATTTGCATGGTGATAAAATATCATGTAATTCCCAGGTATAAAATGTTGAAATACGTTAGAGGTTTAAGAAAGGCTAACATTGTATGAAGAGTCGGAAAAATGAATCAATGTACGTCACGTGTTTTGTTGTTTGTCTATCATACATTTTGTAATGAAACAGATTTTTCAAACTGCATTTCATCTTTTGAAGAGCAAAAGCACATAAAGACCATGTCTTTTATTTTTATTGTGGACTGAAATGAGGAATGAATTGTTTTAAAACCAAGGATTGCTCATGATTTTAATCATATACATAATTGCTGGTCCAAGCACTAGTTGAAGGGTACTTTGCAGACAGGTTGGACCCAAAGCATTGTGTACAACTGGCGCTTTGGTTTGTGGACGAGCGTCCAGGTAATGGATTCCTGCCAACAATTTTTAGATTAGTTCTTGGGTAACTGGACAGCTTGGGCCGTGAACAAGGTACAGAGAAGCCTTCAGACGTCCACCCACCCAGGAACTCTCTTTATTCCCCCACTAAAAGCTACTTTAAGCCTGAGGAAATCCAGTTTATTCTTCCTTCAGCTGCTGTAAGCTGTGATTTTTAATTAAAAGGTCAGAGATATTTTAGAGGTGTGAACTAGCCACTTTGTGCTTCCTGCAAACCACCTCTGGAGAAGACCAAGAAGCAGCACTCTGATCAGCACAAGAAACACCTCAGCAGTTCCCGTGAATAGGAACCGCTGAACTGCCAGTAGTTCGTAGTTGTTGACCGGTATGTTGGTCCACTATTTCTGTTAACCTGGGGTCTGAAAGTCAGGGAAATTGGGGAATCTTTGCATATTTTCAAAAGCTGTAACTATTGTGATGATTCTGGGAATACCAGGGTGTGCTAGGCCAGTGATGTAACAACATGGTGCCTTTAAGAATCATACTATCCCTGCAGTATGGGAGCAGGCTATTCAGCCCATTGCATCCACTGTGACCCTCAGTGCATCCCACCCAGGCCCATACCCCCAATCCTATCCCAGTAGCTTTGCATTTCTCATGGCTAATCCATTTCGCCTGCAATTGCTGGGTACCATGGGCAATTTAGCATGGCCAATCCATCTAACTTACACATCTGTGGACTCTGGGAGGAAACCCACACACACTCACAGGGAGAATGCACAAACTCCACATAGTCGCCAAGGGTAGATCAAACCCAGATCCCTGGCACTGTGAGGCAGCGGTGCTAATCAATGAGGCACCGTACTGCTCATCAAGTGACGTGTTCCGTCCCATTTCTCTTGGAGAGGGCTGTTGTCACAGCAGTTGCAAAATGTCTCCTTCAAACAGGGAGTTGGTAAATAGCTTTGAGTACTCCCTAGGTTTTTTTTTGAAAGAGAAAAGTATCATGAATGGGTAGGGTCAAGCTCACATAGACCCAAAGGATTTTAGTTTTGTTTCTGCTGGCTGTTGGAACTGAAAGCTCAAGTTTTCTGCTGCTAAAGTGTAGTAGAGAGGCTTCCTCTTTCAAAAAATATCAAAAAGGGCAGATTATTTCTTTCAACTGGACTGGAGAGAGACAGCATGTTAGAACCTTAACTGTGTTGCTCAAGTTCCTTTGCTGAGGATGTGTTTATGGGATGCTGCCGAGATTGGTACAGTTGATGATTAGTGGTTAAATAATACCTTATCTTGTTAAGTATTTAAATATAGTAAAGTTAAAGTACGGTGGAAAGAAGATGTGTTTTGATTTAAGCTTAGTTGTGTACCAGTCAAAGCGCCTTACACTTGCCTTTTTAAAAACATATGAAAGTTAGTGTGTGGGGGTTCTGGTTTGATCCATAACATGGAGCACGACGCAGTGGTCAACAGGCCCAAGCTACTTCTTGAAGGACATGGTTTCAAATCACTCCACAGCAGTCACTGGAATTTGAATCTGATTCATAAAGCAAAAGCTACCATCACGAGTGAAACTATCATCGACAACTGTAGACACTCCATCTGGTTAGTTTCACTTTAGGGAAAAAAGTTTACCCTTTGTACCTGATCTAGCCTACATGTGATTCCAAACTCACAACAATGAGTTTGATTGACTCATAACAGCCCTTTGAAATGTCCAAGCAGGCCACTCAGTTCAAGGGGAGTTAGGGAATGGATGAGAAATGCTGGCCTCGCCAGCAATGCCCAAATCCCTTGTAAGAATACAAAAAGCCTCAGATTTCTGATTACCCTCACGGTGAGAGTCTGTAAAGCTATACCATGTGGAAACCTACACAGGAAGTGCGAGTCAAGAACCAAGAGCTTCAGATCCAAGAAAAATAGATCTGAGACTTTTCTAAGCAACTGGGAACTTTGGAGAGATTTAGGGATCCAGTCAAAATATCATTAACGACAGATACAAAAGAGTGATTAACAACTCAAATACAATATTAGCCTTTATATCCAAGGGGCTGGGAGACAGAAGCCAATGTCTATACACTGCCTTGAACATTATGAAATATCCCAAAGCCAAAACTTCACAGAGACCATACGAGTCTTACTAAGATACCTCAGCACAGAAGGAAATGTGCAAAAGCTTGACCTAGGAGTGAGATATAGTACAATAGTGGAGAGGTGAAGAACAAATTCCAGAGCTTGGACCAAAATATCTAATGGCCTACCCCCAGATGTGGATCATTTCAAATCAGGGTGCATCAGAGAAAAGATCCAGCAAAGCTCAGAGATGTCAGGTGGGTTGTAGGCCGAATGGAGATTCCAGATCAAGGAAGGGATTTGAAAGCAAGGATGAGATTTGTAAAACCAAGTCTTTGCTTAATTAGAAACCAACATCAAATATATACAAGCCTGGGGTTTTACCTTTTGGTTTCAAAATTCACTTTGACAATTTGGTCACCTTTGAAGCTGTTTACAAACAGTATTCAGTTTATCTAACAAAGAAAATATGACATCTTGAGCTGCCACAACAACAGTCTCGAAATACTGACAAACCCAGCAGCCAACAACAGATGATTCCATGAAAGCATCTTGATCATGCTGTCATCATATTTTGGGCAATAAAGGGTGCAAACTGTCTGCATTTTTAAAAATGATCATTTAAAAAGAACATGGGATAAGCCCGACTGGAACACCTCAATGTCTTATCAGTAGCACTGTCTTTGTCTCCAACCAGAGGGATGTTAATGAGTTAAAGTTTGTCACATTTAAGGTGAAGGCACTCTCTGAAATGCTCTGTTGTCTTCAAGTAAAAGACAGCAGAAGTGCCTGAACATAGTACAATCAAACAGACTGTGAGCACGTTATTTGCAAAGTAGATTTCAACAACTTACATCTAGGGTGGAGTTAAACGTAAAGTGGTGATAAAGAGAGGGTTTTGAGCACCAGCTGCCGAAGTTCTCGAGCTATCTCTGCTATCCAATATTAGTGCTCTCAGTCTTGCTTGCTGGTAAAATTCTAGATGTAAAACATTTAAATTAAGCAGTTCAAAGGGATTGCGTAGACCTGATTAAATTATCTTTCAAAAATTGTTCACAAGATGTCACAGACTAGACCAGCACTTATTGCCCACATTGCTGTGTGTCAGGAGTCACATGTAGCCAGACCAAGTAAGGATAACAGATTGCCTCTCAGTCCAGAAATGATCAACCTATATCTTGGGTTTAAGATTCTCAGACTAGCAAAAACATGCCTACCCTACCGGAATCTTTCTGCAATGAGACTGCCTCTCATTCCTTCAAACTACAGAGAATTTGGGCACAATGTACTTGGCAACTCAGGATCATAAAAGTAAAACATTCCACTCTTGAAGATGTTGGTTTCCTTCAGAGGCTGTATCAATAAGGATATGCAGATCATGGTATTCAGCTGTACCCTGGTGCTGGGAGAACTGGAGAGGCAGAAGGTGGAAACATGGAAAGCGAGCACTCCTCTGCATTTTACAGTTTCTCACTGAGCTGCAGGTGAGCACCACTGCAGACTCAGCCAGTGCATATGGGGCCTGGTGACACAATGCAGAACCCACTGTCTCATAGAAAATAAAAGCAGAAGTAGGCTCAGCTTAGCTCCCTGCTTCCTCAAATACAAAACACTTCATCCACGTCTGCTTGTTTTCCAATTCAGTCATATTCCTGCCATCAGGTTTTTGGAGAGGTGACAGGAGACATGAATGAACAAAAGTCCATAGTTTTCAGTAAATTAACTATCTGGCCATGATTTTGATCAGAGAGCAGAGCTCAAGTCAGACAAGCAGAGCTCCTCAGGGAAGTCTTCCGCAACCAGTAGAAGGGCCAGGAAACTGCACAATAAGATAGCAATGCTGAGGCTGAGTGTTCAGCAGTTGTTTCTGAGGACTGACAAATCAGAATGGGTAACAAAGATTTTTTTCTGGCATTCCAGATTCTGAACATCCCCTCCTTATTATTAAAGCCACCGGACCCTCTGAATCCATTCCTCTAGTTTCTAATCAACCTGTTCAGACATGTTATAACACACCTCTCAACAAGTGGTCCTTGAACTCAGATTTCCTTATGCAGAAGTAAGGATACTGCACATTAACAGACTGTCAGAATCTAGTCCGATTGTGTGTTTCTTCAGCCTTCAAGCACAAGGCATTGCAATGGGTGTGTCTGCATGGGCCACTGCTCCATCCAAACTGCTATTTACCAGGTTTGTGTTGGCTGAGGGTTTGGGTTGATCCTTGTCTCAGAGTCTAAGATTCTTTTTGCTCCTGTACACAGTTCACACTAGCCTACCATACCCAAGCACAAAGTTTCCTGTGGCGTTTTCGCTCTTCATTTCTGAACTTTGCTGCCTCTAAGTTAACAGGGTTCGTTTCTTTGCCCAGTCCGAGATCTGTACCACTCATTCACTCCTTCACCTACACATAGTTTCATTTACATCAATGCCGCACTATTCAGTGGCTAGCTGCACATACATCTTTCCCTGGAGATATCACTCCCCTCACACACTCTTCCCAAATCACTCATTTGGAAAAGACCCTGTAAACCCATCAGTCTTTTACTGGTGAAGATATTTGTTGGGAGCTCGCTGTGGGGGAGCTTCAGTTAAACAAGGCAGCTTTCGGCCTTCGCCCATTGATGTCAAATTTTTCCTTTGATCCCTGAAATTCCTGCTCCAATAACATCCTGCCCAGTCTACACCCTCTCACCATAATTTCAGTCCTACCTCTCAAATATCCAAAATTACCCTCGTTTGTTTAGTCATCCTGCAGATCTCAGGATCACCTGACAATTGGATTCAAAAAAGAAACTCATTTTTATTTGGAGAGTCTTCATTTTTCTCCCCCCCTTGCCCAAATTTACATGTATTGGTTCAGTTTATTCACAAATCTTAAAATGTAGAAGAACATTCTAGAAGCTCTGTTTCTCACAACAGAAAGACACCATCCGTAAAAACCCCTAAATACAAAGAGTCTTTCATGTACAAGATTTATGTAAGAACATTTTTACTTTTTTTTTTAAAAAAGACAAGGTAATTTTAATAAAAAAGGGATGTTGAGAATGGGAAGCAGAGGTTTGGCTGACAACTGACAAGAAGTTGAACAGAGCAGATAAAGGACTGTTCAAGCCTCTTATCCGAGGTTCAGGATTGTTGGAACCTCTTCCACAAAGTCCTCTCACCCCTGAGCTATTAAAAAGCAAAATGGCCTTCAATTGCGGTGACCATTCACGTCAATGTGCCACCCAGTATGGCAGGTGATGGCTATCTCCTTTCACAGCAACTTGGAATGGGATCTACTACTCATTCCTCCTTCAGTAAAATGTCTATCAGTGGACGACTGGGCTATTTGCGTACAGAACATTGCACCCTTCGCATGACATCCATGGAGATGGGACTTTTACCCAGCACAGAGAGCACCAACTCTCGCCAGTAAAGCCATTGTCAATGTATTATGTTACTCAATGATCTCCTGTTCAAACTCCACTTACTCATCAAACACTTCCTTTTAAAGACAAAGGAACTGAAATACTAGCTGTGACACAAGATCTAACCATCTTCCACAGGATCAAATTTGAATTTTGTGCCATTCTCCCTTCGCTAGGAGTAACCCACCTCTGCCTCAGACAGGAAACTGCTCCTCGAGTCTCTTATCCTGGCAAAGAACCAGGATACTTGGTCACTAGGCAGGTTTGCCTCCAGGAGGGGGTAGGGAATGAGGGGGCACTGGGGAATTGATTGTCTCAGTTGCTCACACAGTCTCATCTATCCCACTGACCACCCCACTTCCCCCCGACAGACAGACTCAGGTGAAACTAGTTCAAGGTTGCGGTCTCCTCCCCTCTTTCAATCCTGACTTGCTTTGCTCAGAAACCATCACTCCAACTGATACCCTACCACCACTTCAACAAAATACTTTCCCTCCTGCATTAGCCTAGCTCAGATGGTCTTACCTCCCTCCCACCTAGCCCCTGGCCAACATCGCTCCTTTTCCTTAGATAGGCTAATATCCTGCACAGCACAAGAAAATTGCAAGCACTCAGTACACTGTCCCCCACCCCACCCCCATTTGATTAAACCTGACTCCCACTCTCAGAGGTGGTGAGAGTTTAAACGGTACCTCTGCCAATTGTAATGAGCACACCAAATGGAATGAAAGTGGCTCAAACACGGGTGGAGAGAAAAAGAGAGATCTGTAGTCTTGACTCAGCTCCTCCCTCCAACATGCATCAACTAAAAAACATATTTACAGGTTTCCATACAAAAATCGGGTCAAATATTGACCAGCAAAGAACATCTTTGTCAGTCTCTGTGGAAGGATGCAGTTCTGGAACACGGGCTGTAAACACAGTCACTCCGCTGATTTGGTCACCAGAGACAATGGCTGTGTCTGCACAGCTGGGACAGCATGTTGGGAATGTGAAGCAGCCTCCACCGAGGAAGGAGGAGTTAACAGGAAGGTGGGCATGGCGGTGTAGGAGAGGTGCCGTGTACTGGCAGGTGAGGGGCTACTCTCAGTGATGGTGGCAGCTGGAGTAGAGGAGGACAGAGCAGTCAGCTTGGTGCTGAGTGACAGGGGCTGTGCCTGCTCAGAGACCGGAGGATCTGGCTGCAGCTGTAGAGTGGACGGCGAAGGCGGTGAGTCCAAGACACTGCCGGTGGCAGATACAGGCGGGGCGCAACTCCCATCTGCCCGCAGGTACTGTACACACTTGAGCTTCCGGCGGGATACCGGCAGGGACAGATCTAGAAGGAAGATAAGGCATCAGAACCAGACAGGAAAGTGAGAACGTCACAGCAATGTGAAGCATACACAGTGTCAACCTTTCGCACACACGGTCACACATTCCATACCAACAGTGATCCTACCTCTTCCTAAATAGCAAGCTGAGGAGGCAGAAGAGAAGGACAATCAAATCACAGCAGCACAGTCAGCAGGAATAGGTGGAGTCCCAGAGCAACACGTTGTGGGGGCAGGAGGGATTGGGGTTTAAACCCGTGGCACACACATTTTACCATCACATGGCTCAAGAGATTTAGTTGCCAGAAAAGACTGAGAATTAAACAGGTCAGTGAGAACAAAAATTTTTTTTAAAAAATTCAAAAGGAACACAGATCCTGACTCTAAAAAGCTGGAGATCAGATAATAGGAGCTAATTTTTTTTTAAATATCAAAATCAATACAGGAATATTAGAATCTGAAAAAATAGTGTGATTGGGAGAAAATCTGAACACTGATCTGGCCAATAACTATAAAGAAATGGTGATATGTTGACCAATTATTTTGCAAAAGGTCAGTTTGCCCAACATCCCAAAGAAAGAAACATCAAGTTCGGGACAGGAGTTCACCAGAATTAGAATACTGAAGAGACGATTGAGCAAAAGAATAACAAATCTCCAGAATAAAATGACTTGTAATTCAGGGATATAAAATAAAAGGTAACAAAGCTGGGGGAGGTCAAGGGAAGACTGGATAGAGGTGTATAAAATTATGATGGGTTTAAATAGGGCTGAGAAAAAAAAGCTGTTCCCATTCACTCGTGGTGCGAGTACTGGGGAACACAGAGTTTGATTAGGAGGAAAGAGATGCTACCGAACACAAGAAAGAACCTTTTTTTTTTAAAATTAAAAATGTGGCCAATGGTTCTGACCAGGACTCTGCCAGTGATGATGTTGGTAGTAGAGATGATCTTAAATTGGGTACTTCAGCAAGCAAAACCTGCAGGACTACAAAGACAGTGCAGGGGAATAGAACTGACTCAACTTGACGGAAAGCTGGCAAGGATACTGACAGGCTAAAAATGTTCAGCAGATCAGAGGGAACGAGCATGGATTTGGAATGGGAGGGTTCATTCCTGTCAAAATTGATGGAATATTTTGAATAAGTGATAAAAGGAACGGACAGAGGAACGCTTATGAATGTTAGAGTTATGGGCTTTCGGTGACTAATAATATCAGTTGAAATTTTTGGAATTAAAGGTAAAGGATTGACCTGTTTCAGAGAGTGGCTGAGCAATAGCAGACAGAGCACAGGAACATTGTGGAGTTTGTCCAAATGACAGCATGTGACCAGGGCTGTGTCACAACGATCCGTCTTACAGCCTCAACTATCACTGTTTATCAATAATTTAGGTGGAAAGCCAACAATGATGGGTGACAATATAAGTAAAGTAGCTGGAAATAAGTGAAATTGATGGAATAAGTGAACAGTCAAAACTGGCAGACAGATTTCAAAACAGTCAAATGCAGACCATATAAAAAGTCATCGAAACATCATAAGACCATAAGACATAGGAGTGGAAGTAAAGCCGTTCGGCCCATCGAGTCCACTCTGCCATTTAATCATGGCTGATGGGCATTTCAACTCCACTTACCCGCACTCTCCCCGTAGCCCTTGATTCCTTGCGAGATCAAGAATTTATCAATCTCTGCCTTGAAGACATTCAACGTCCCGGCCTCCACTGCACTCCGTGGCAATGAATTCCACAGGCCCACCACTCTCTGGCTGAAGAAATGTCTCCTCATTTCCGTTCTAAATTGACCCCCTCTAATTCTAAGGCTGTGCCCACGGGTCCTAGTATCCCCACCTAACGGAAACAACTTCCCAGCGTCCACCCTTTCTAAGCCATGCATTATCTTGTAAGTTTCTATTAGATCTCCCCTCAACCTTCTAAACTCTAATGAATACAATCCCAGGATCCTCAGCCGTTCATCATATGTTAGGCCTACCATTCCAGGGATCATCCGTGTGAACCTCCGCTGGACATGCTCCAGTGCCAGTATGTCCTTCCTGAGGTGTGGGGCCCAAAATTGGACACAGTATTCTAAATGGGGCCTAACTAGAGCTTTATAAAGTCTCAGAAGCACATCGCTGCTCATGAGCAGATACAGAATATAACTAGAAAGGTGAAGGAACACTGGCCTTTATCTTAACAGGAATGGAATACAAGAGGGTAAAAGTCATGCTTGAACTGTTTGATGTCCTGATTAAACCACAGCTGGAGCAATAGCCGTGTCTGGGCATCAGGCCTTCACAAGGATGCATTAGCCTGAAGGGAAAGCAGTACAGATTTACTCAAATGACATTTGGAATGTAAGAATTAAACTTGAGGGCAGGATTGCACAAAGTCAAGTTGTGGCTAGAATCAGGCGTAAAACATTCGGCCCATCTAACCTATTCCAACACTCAATGCGATCATGGCTGATCTCAGGCTTCAACTCCACTTTATCCCTTGATCCCCCGAGACCAAAAATCTGTCTGTCCTAATCTTAAATATATTCAATGACAGAACATCCACAACTCTCCGGGGTAGAGAATTCAGAGGTTCACAACTCCAAGTGAAAAAGTTTCTCCTCATCCCGACCTAAATGATATGTCCCCTTACCTCGAGACCATCCCCAATCTAGCAGAAACAATTTCTGAGTCCAATTTCCAGTCTCCTCTTTCCAAACGTGTTTAAGATCTTGTGTTTCAACAAGATTGCCTTGCATTTTTCTAAACTTCAGAGAACATTACTCTCTGTCTCCAAGTCATTACTGTAAACTGTATATAGCAGAGGTCCCATCACTGACCCTTACAGCATTCAACTATTCACTGCTTGTCAACTTGCTGCTTCCTGTCCATTAATCAATTCTCTATCCACAGTAATGGATTACCCCAACTCCACGAGCCTTCCCTTCATCTACTTTACTAGATACATCCTTAAAACACTGCAAGAAATTTGTCAAGCAACTTTTCCCCAGAATAAAATCATGGTGGCATGTTTTAATGATAAGAGGCTTTTAGAAGTGGTTTGTGAGGAGTTCCTTGAGAACGGATTCCAGCATTTTCCTAACAATCAACAGAAGGAAACAGGCCCTATGTTCAGCTGACTTACCAACTACATGTTTTCACACTGCCTCCCTTCTCTGCAGTTTTCTCTTTTACAATCCTACAGTAACAGCCATCGGATCCTGGGGATTTGTCAAATTTTAGTCTGTCAAGTTTCTCCAATTTTTTTCCCCAGTTGATATTAATTCCCTGCCATTCCTAACTCTTTTTTAACCTCCAGATTAATGTCTATTTCTGCAATGAAACTTGTGTCTTCTGTCTTAACGTCAGACTGAATAGGTTTGTGCAATCATAGAATCCTTAGAGTGTGGAAGCAGGCCATTCGGCCCATTGAGTCCACACCAACCCTCTAGAGAACATCTCGCCCAGACCCACTCACCCACCCTATCCCTGTAACCCTGCATTTCTCATGGCTAATCCACCTAGCCTGCGCATCCTGAGACCCTATGGGCAATTTAGCATGGCCAATCCACCTATATGTCTTTGTGATTGTGGGAGGAAACCGGAGCACCTGGAGGAAATCCATACAGACACAGGGAGCATGTGCAAACTCCACACAGTCACCTGACAGCGGAATCAAACCCAGGTCCCTAGCGCTATGAGGCAGCAATGCTAACTGCAATGTCTTTGCCAATTATTAATTTCCATAGTTACTTCTCCAGTTTCGGCTTTTGAGGTACCAACTTTAAGTACTCTTTCTTTTCACACAACTTTAAAAGCTCTCGCAAATTGATTTCATATTTCTGCCTAGTTTATTCTCAAATTTAACTTCTTCCCCTTTCATCACTATTTGGTAGGCCATTGCTGGTTTCTGAAACACAGAATCCTCAGGCCAACTCCTGTTTATTGAAATATTATAATCTTCTTTAAATTGAACACAATGCTTAACTTCCTGAGTGAGCCAAAGATGGGCTGTTTTTGCTGAGTTTTCACTTTTCAAAGGAATGTACTTTTGTTGAACATTTCAATAGTTTCTTTAACTGATCTTGTTTAGCCTTTTCATCTATTTCCCCAAATAACCAAAGGCAATTTTCCTCTAATATCTATATAATTTAGTGTGTTCAAGTTTAAGCTTGCTGTTTACATTAGGTGTATGTCACTTTCAAACTTAATGTGAATTTAAATGGATGATCAATGACTCCCAGAGGATCTTTAGCTACAATGTGACTAATTCATCCTGCTTCACAACACAATACTAGATCTCGGATAGCTTTGTATCAGTTCAGCTCCAAACGTATTGCTCCAAGAAACTGTTACAAAAACATTCAACTAATTCATGTTCCTGAGAACTCTTGCTAATTTGATTCCCTTTGTCCATACGAAGATTAAAGTCTCCCAATTTGCCTTTATTACAAGCTCCAGTTTCTTTGTCAATGCTTTGTCCAGCGTTACAACTACCATCAAACAGAAGGGTTTACTGACTTTTGCAATACCTAATTTCCACCCATACAGGGTCTACCTCATGACCTTCTGAGACCAAATCCCTTCTAACTAAATGTCCTTTCAATCATCCTTTACCATCATGACTACTCCACTTCCTTTCCCATTCTGTCGGTCTCTCCAAAATACTATGCACCCTGGAATATTTATTTAGATGGCTGAGGCTGAATTAATCCAAGTTTTCCAAAAATTAAGGGGTGCAGCAAGGGTTAGTGGAAGAAAAAAAAAAAAAAAAATAAAAGAGTCTAATAGTTAAAAACCAAACCTCTGAGCAGTGTGATCAGGCAACAGCTCTTCATACAAAAAGAGTAGTCTGCAATACTCTTGGCAAACAGGAAGTGAACCCAAAGCATTTGAGACACTTGAATGTGCATTAAGTAAAGATGTTAATAGTAAGGGGTAAAGAGGCACATATTGCAGATCAGACAATGATCTCACTGAACGGCAAATCAGCCTCAACAGGCTGAATGGCCTCTTCCTGTTCCTGTTTTTCCAGGTAATGAGTCCCGGTGCACAGACGAGCTTGGTTAAAATGTGCTCAAGGCCTAAGCCCCTGCCGCTTGCATTGCAGCCCTTAAGAGCCCAACAAACACCACGGGCAATCAAACCAGACACCACATGGTTTGACTGATAAGTGATGAATGAAAGTGGATTGAGAGAGAGAAGACATTACCTGCACTGACTACCAAGGGCATCACAAACTGAATGCATAAGATGGGACTAAGAGGAAGGGGGTGAAAGAAAGGAAGGCTAAGGAAGGGGAAAGAGACAAGAGGAGTTAGAGAGACACAAGGTAGGGAGAGGCATGGGGGCGGTGCCAGAGGAAAGAATTAGTGCATCCAAACGCAAGCAATGTTGTGTATTTTCACATCATGTTTGCACTGTATGCTTATTCATGAGGTACAAGACACAATCAACAGAAAACCAAAGCCAAACAAACCTTTCCTCCATCTGAAGCTCACTGACTTGACTAACGGTGCGGTGCAAGCCGAGGGGGTCAGTACGGATGGAGCGCCGCAGTGTTGGAGGGTCAGTACTGAGGGAGCACTGCACAGTCCCCACCCCCAACCTTGTTACGTGGGTGTGAAAAATCTCATGGTCGTGATGATAAGTATAGGTAAATTCCCTCCGGTGTCCAAATCAGGTCTTGCCCGTCAACCAACATTAATGTAATAGATTATTGTATCTCACTGCACATGGTTGTATATTCCTGTGCACAGATGGTCTCTCAGGCTTTCCACATTCTACAGTGATTACAGCTTTGGGATATGGTGAGGGCATTGAAGCTCCCAAATAAGCCAGAGAGTCCTTTGTTCCAATCAACTGGTTCAGACTCTGCCTCATGGAGCTCATGGTAGAAACCCTGGAATCACCCTCAACCACTCCGCGCACACAGTCACGCGATTCACCACTATTTATTCAGGAAACAAATGTGCAATGACCCACACCACAAAAATGCAGACAGAAGAGGTGATGTCGGACAGGAATTTTGGAGAGTATGCTGGCTCCCTGCTGCTCCAGTGTCTAGCAGATGCTGAGGAACCGCACACACATAGCAGGACTGGACAATCAACCTGCAATGCGCACATGCACAAACACACAACTCTGTGCAACTCAGCGAGCAAAGAACTCACCTCGATTGTCTGTCTCTGGCTGCTGCTTATCTCGTTTCCTCTTTTTCCTCTTCCCCTGACAAACAGAGACTTGGGAATGAGTCAGTCATCTACACCCAATGGATAACAGTGTGTGTTGGACAGGGCATGGCAGGAACTGAGACAAGATACATGCCCATGACATGAACCCAAGGGTAGTGCAGCACCCTGGGATCATCGACATGAGCCAGCGATAACAGAGGCATGAGAGAGAAATCACACCATCAGAGAGTAGGTGGTGAGGCTGCTGTTAACTTGCATGGTGCAGTCTTCCTTGTCGTTTCCCTGGTTCTGCCCAACTGGCATTGGATGGAGTGGGCCTCTCAGTTACTGTCACACCCCTCCAACAGAAATCTCATCTTTCCCCCATCCCACAAACTTCGTTTGCTCAACTTGAGATAGATACTCACATAATTGTCTCGCGCTGACCACCCAGGGTAGAGCTGAGAGTGGAGTTGCCGTTCCTTCCTCGCGAGTTCATAATATTTTGACTGCTCCTCTCTTGTCAAAGCATGCCACTGTCAGGAGACACAATGAGAGTTTACCTGCAGGAAAGCAGAGGAGGAGATCCTGGGATCTAACAATTCATTCCTCCTCACCAATAAATGAAAACCTTCTCCTACCATTTCTATCTCAACCAAGCCAGAATCCAAGCAACGAAGCAAGGCAGTGAACACAGATCGGGCTTCAAGAAGCAGCTTCATTCAGCATCCTGACCCAACTGTAACCCAATACTATCAAAGGAACTTGCTTTGAAATAGCAACTTGAGTGAAGTCAAACGTCACAAAACATTTCACAAGAACAATTATCAAGTAACAGAATTATATGCAGAATGTCAGGCTCAAAGAATACATAGGGTAGTGGGGATGGATTTAATCTTGAAAGGCAGGGGTTGGGTTGACTAATGGGCCTAATTCTAGAAGTACCAGAGAGGGCAAATGACAGAAGATGGGGAATGGGGAAAAATAAGTGAGGGAAGGCTCGAGTGTTAGCAGTGAACAAGGAAATGGTCGCCTTCCAATTGGCAAGAATGAGATAAGGGCAGGATTAAATTGTATGTAAGTAAATGCATGGAGTCTCATGAACTGGGGAATGGAAGCAAAAATTGCTCGAGGGGGATGTGACATTGTAGCATTGATAGAAATACGGCTCAAATGAGAACAAGTTTGGATGCTTAATAACATGGATTATAAAGGTTTTTAAGTAAAAACAGGGTTGTGAAAAAGGGAAGAGGTCTAGCAGTCTTGGTCAAAGATAGTATCATTATTCCTGAACGAGATGCAATTCCTGAATTAGAATCCATTTATTTGGAGGTGAGAAACAGGAAGGAAGCAGTGATCTTGCTGGGCGTTTATGACAGACTTCCAAACAGTGGGGAGGAAGTAGAAGAGAGACAAATAGTGTCGCGATTGTTGTTGATTTCAATTACCCTAGGGCAGGCTGGAAAAATTACAGCGTGAGGCAGGGAAGGGGAGAAATTCCTGCAATGTGCACAGAACTTTCTGGAACAGTACATTTTCAGTCCTACTAGGGAGGGAGATGTGCAAGATCTGGTCCTAGGAAATGAAGCAGGCCAAGTGAAGAACATTAGAGTAGGGGCATATTTAAGAAATGCTGATCATGATATAATAAGGTTTATATATAAAGTTGGAAAAAGATAAAAATCAGCCAACGATGAAGATCCAGACTGGAAAAGGGCAGATTTTAGGGGTGTAAAAGTTGATCTGAAGGAGGTAATTGGAAAGATTTTGGTAGGTGAAACAATGGATGAAAAACAAGGAGAATTTCAAAAGAGAGATGAAAAGGGTGCAAGCAAGGTACATATTCATGTACAATAAATACAATGTATTCAAAGCTTGGATACCCTGGATGACGAAGGACATTGATGAGAAAATGAGGAAGAGAAGAGAAAGGAGGCATATGATGCATTCCAGATTAATAATTGCAACAGAAATCAGTAAGAGTATTTGAATGGCAGGACAGAAGCTAAGGCTGGAGTAAGGAAGGGTAAGAGGAAGCATGAGAAAAGGATGGCAGGCTGCACTAAAACAAATAGTATAAGAGGAGTGAAAGATAAAGTGGGGTCCCATAAGGGACAAGCAGGGTAAGCTGCTCACTAAAACAAAGCGTCAGTGAATACTTTGCTTCTGTTTTTATTAAAATGGTGACAATGGCCCAGTTAAAATGTAGGTGTTGAGCAACTGTTGATAAAGAAAAGGTGCTCAAGAGGCTGGCAGCACTCCAGATAGAGATGTCACCAGGCCCCAGTGGAATGCATCCTAGATTCCTCGAAGACAGGTAAGGGAGCAAATAGCAGATCCATGGACTCATACAGCATGGAGACAGACCCTTTGGTCAAACTCCTCAGTACCAAACAGAGGTCCCAGTCTGACCAAGTCCCATTTGCCAGCCTTTGGCCCATATCCCTCTAAATCATTCCCATTCACATATCCATCCAGATGCCTTTTAAATGTTGTAATTGTACCTGCCTCCACCACTTCCTGTGGCAGTTCATTTCATACATGCACCATCCTTCAGATGAAAAAGCTACCCCCTCAGGTCCTTTTTTAAAATCTTTCCCTCCTCACCTTAAACCTATGCCCTCTAGTTTGGACCATGCTAGGAAAAAGACAATGCTATCCATGTCCCTCGTGATTTTGTAAGGTCACCCCTCAGCCACCAATGCTCCAGGGACAACAGCCCCAGCTTATTCAGCCTCTCCCTACAACTCAAACCCTCCTGTCCTGGCAACATCCTTGTACATCTTTTCTGCACCCTCTCAGGTTTAGCAAGATTCTTCCTATAGAAGGACGACCAGAATTGTACACAGTATTCTAAAAGTGGCCTGAACCGTGTCCTGTATAGCCACAACATGATGTCCCAATGCCTGTACTCCATGTTCTGATCAATGAAGGCAAGCGTGCTACATGTTTTTTTCACCACCCTAGCGACTTGCGACTTTCAAGGAACTATTCACCTGCATCCCCAGGTCTCTTTATTCATCAACATTCCCCGGGGCTCTAACATTAACTGTGCAATTCCTACCCTGCTTTGCCTTACCGAAATGCAACATCTCACATTTATCTAAATTGACATCCATCCACTTTTCTCGGCCCATTGGCCCATCTGATCAAGGTCCCATTGTACTCTGAGCTAAACTTCATTGTACACTACACTTTCTATATTGGGGTCATCTGCAAAATTACGAGCCATGCCTCCTATATTCATGTCCAAATCATTGAGGCATACCGCTGATCACGCCTCCAGTCGGAAAAGCAACCCTCCACCACCATCCTCTGTCTCCAACCTTCAAGCCAACTTTGTGTCCAATTGGCTAGCCCATCCTGGATCCCATGCGATTTAACCTTACTAACCAGTCTACCATACAGAACTTTATCGAACGCTCTGCTGAAGTCCATATGGACAATGTATACTACTTTGCCTTCGTCAATCTTCTCCATCACCTCTTCAAAACAAAATCCCAAATCGGGCTAGTGAGACACGATTTCCCACGCACAAAGCCATCTTGACTATCCCTAATCAGTCCTTGTCTTTCCAAATGCATGTAAATCCTGTCCCTCAGAATCCCCTCCAACAACTTACCCACAACTGAGTGTAAAGCTCACCGGTCTATAGGTTTCCTGGCTTTTCTTCATAGCTTCTCTTAATTAATGGCAATTAGCCAAACTCCAATCTTCCGATCTTCTCAATTTCCTGCTGACTTTTGGGGGAGGTCTATAATACAATCCCAACAAGGTGATCATCCCTTTCTTATTTCTCAGTTCCATCCATCCAACTTCATTGGAAGTTCTTTCAGTAATAGCCTCCCTAAGTACAGCCGTAACGAGCCACAAAGCAAAGTTGAACAGAACTGTGGGCAACAGTACATCCCCACTTGATGAGCACGATGCATTCCACACTCAGTTTGAATAGAAGGTCAGTCAAATGATATCCCCTATCCCAAGTCGTCCCCGGTCGAGCACTCAGATCCTGTGCAGACATCTTTAACCTCTCTTACTTTGATCCGAGGTCCCCAACTGCTTCAAGAAGACCACCATCATCCCGGCACCAAAGATAAATTATGTAGCAGGCCTCAATGACTATCACCTGGTAGCTCTGACCTCCACATTTATGAAATGCTTCAAGAGCTTAGTTATGGTTCACATCAATTCCAGCCTCTCAGATTGCCTTGATCCTTTGTAATTCACCTTCCAGCACGATAGGTCCACAGAGACACCATCTCCCTGGTCCTATACTCAGCCCTAGAACATCTGGGTAACAAGCATACCTATGTTAGGCTCCTACTTATTGACTACAGCTCAAACCTTTGATAATATAACTACAAACAAACCCATTTCCAAACTCTGAAATCTCGGTCTCAGCTCCCCCCTCTGTAACTGGGCCCTCGACTTCCTGACTCATAGACCGCAATCAGGAAGAATAAGCCACAACATCTCCTCCACAATAATCCTCAACACAGCTGCCCTGTAAGGCTGCGTGCTCAGTCTCCTACTGTACTCCTTATAGACTCATGGCTGTGTGGCCAAGTTCTGTCCCAACTCCATTTAGAAGTTTGCTGATTACACCATTGTTGTAGCTCAGATCTCAAAACAACAATGAGACAGAGTACAGGGAAGAGACTGAATGCCTAGCAGCGTGTTTAAAGATAACAATCTCTTCTTCAATGACAGCAAAATGAAGGAGCCGGTCACTGACTTCAGGAAGGAGATTAGAGGGCACACCCCTAACTGCAGCAATGGTGGTGAGATGGAGATGGTCAAGAGTGTCAAGTTCTTGGGAGTGATGATCACCAATCTGACCTTGGCCAACCAAGTCGACGCAGCAGTCAAGAAAGCACAAAAATGCCTCTACTTCCTCAGGAGGTGAATGGAATTTAGCATATCCACAGTGACTCTTATCAGTTTTTAAAAAGATGCATCATAGAAAGATTTCTATCTGGATGCATCCCAGCACGACATGGCAACTGCTTTCCCAAGACCACGAGAAACTATAAAGAGCTCGGTCCATCACGCAAACTAGCCTACCTTCCACTGACTCCATCTATACTTCCCACTGACTCGAGAAAGCAACCAACATAATCCAAGACCGCTCCCACCCCATTTATACTCTCTTCCACTGGACAGAAGATGTAAAAGTTTGAATACACATATGGACAGATGCAAGAACAGCTTTTTTCCCCCACTTGTCAGACTCTGAACTGATCTCTCAAATGTTAATCTTGATCTCTATCTCTCTCTGCATCTTCTCTGTGGTTGTAACATTATTCTGTTCTGTTACCTGATGCATTTGATCCATCTGCTTGTACAGCACATAAAATAACACTTTTCATTGTATCTCAGTACATGTTATAACAATAAATCAAGTTAAATCAATTTAAATGCTGCTCTCTTGCCTCCCTTTCTATCCTTCCCATAGCATCCATTCCCTGGAACGTTATGCTGCAAATCCTGCCCTTCCTTGAGCCTCATATCTGTAATAGCTATGATATCCCAGTCCCATGTTCCCACAGATGCCCAAGTTCATCTACCTTACCTGCTCGACTTCTTGCATTCAAGTAAATGCAGTTTAGTTTATCAGTCTTACCTCATTCTCTGCCAAGCACTTGTTTGCCTTGACTATTTGACTTGTTCCTGTTATCTGCTGTAACAGCCTCAGCCTTTTCCCACCATTGCTTTGGTTGCCACCCTCTACTTACTAGTTCAAAGCCTCCCAAGTAGCACTAGCAAATCTCCCCGGAAAGATATTGGTCCCTTTCCCTCTTATACAAGTTATTTCTACCCCTGAAGAGATCCCAATGGTCCAAAAATGTGAACCCTTATCCCAAGCACCATCTCCTCAGCCATGCATTCATCTGCTGTACTCTCAGGAGCATGTGGCATCAACAGTAGTCCAGATATTATTACCCTCGAGGATCTACGTTTTAACCTCCTGCCTTGTTTCCTACTTTCTCGCTGCAAAACCTCATCCCTTTCCCTCCCTTTGTCATTGGTACCAACATGCACAACAACTTCCTGTTTGTCTCCCCTTTCAGAATATTCTGCACTCTCTGAGACATCCCAAGACACCAGGGAGGCAACACAGCATCCCAATGTCTCGCTGATGGCTGCAGAAATGTCTGTCTGTGCCCCAGACTAAAGAGTCCCCTATTACAATTGATCATTTGGAACCTGACATACCCCTCATTACTGTAGAGCCGGTCATGGTACCAGAAATATGGCTGTCAGTGCTATACTCCCCAGAGAGGCCATCCCCTCCTACAGGATGCAAAATGGCATACCTGTTTGAGACGGGGATAGCCACAGTGACTCCTGCACTTGCCAGTTACTACATCTACCATTTCTAGCTGTAAACCATCTACCTGTGTCTGTAGTGTCACCACCCTCCTGAAACTGCCACCCATTGCACCTCCTTGCTCTTGTAAACTCCTCATTGCCTCTAACTGCCGCTCCAACCAATCTATGCAGTCCAATAGGATTCGCAACCAAACACACTTCCTGCAGACATAGTCTCCAGGACCATTCAAATTCTCCCTGATCTCCCATATCTGACAGAAACAGCACATCAGCATACTAAAAGCCAATTTTGCCCTTTTAACAAACTACAGACACAGGAATTACCTAAAAACAAACACAACATACTTGGCTCAAAAACGCAGCGTCAGCACAGTCTTACTGCAAAAAAAAAAAACACTTTTTCTGGGATAACTTAATACCAATAATTAATAGTAAAAGTCATTCAAGAGTCAGATCAGTACAAACATAAAAAGTGCCCTTACCATCCTCTGTTATAGACTTACAACTAAAAAACAGATTAAGATTTACAAGCTTTATAAGTCTTAAAATTAAACACTTAGCTCATCAGACTCAAAAACCAAAGGTTGTCCTCTTCTCCTGTTGTTTCAGGCAGTGGGTTTTTTTTTTAAAAAATTATTGATACCTCTACAAGCGCATGTGAAGCCAGAGATTAGACCGCTCACATCAGCTTGAAACTTCACTGCTTGTTTATTATTTCAGTGAAATCTGATCTCCAGAGACCTTGTGCAATTTCTCAATCTGGCAGCTGTGAAACTACACTTAGCTACTTCATAAAATGCCAATCCTGGAACCTAATGCAATTCTTCAGTCTGACCCTGCCACATGGTCGCTCTCCCAAACCTGTCCTTCGTTTTAAGGTAGCTTTGTTTTTGATTCTTTTTTTTTTAAGAAAAGTTCTGAAAAGAATGCAGAACTTATAAAAATTCGCACAAACAGCAATTATTCCACCAAAGAAGTCAGTAAATCCAGCCGAGTACCGAAAACAACCTCAAAACTAAGAACATCTCTCACAAGTCCGATCCTCTCCCTTGCACCATTTTGAATATCATAAATTTTCAAGGCATCTCTGAACACCAGATTGGCCCCGGGGGACTAGAGAATAGCAGATGTCAAATTGTTGCTAAAGAAAAGGGGCAAAGGATAACCCAGGAAACTAGAACTGTCGGTTTGACATCAAAAGTTGGAAAACTAACAGAGGATAAGGTAATATACTGTTATAGAAAAAAAGTTAATACCGGACAGTCAACATGAGTTTCTCAAGGATAGGTCATGTCTGACAAATTTGATCGAGTTCTCTGACAAGATGACACAGGAAGTGGCTGAGGGTAGTTGTGTTGTACATTTGGACTTTCAGAAATCACTTGACACAGTGCTAAATGACAGGATGGTGAGCAAAATAGAAATTTTGGAATTAATGGGTCCTTGGGAACATGGATTAGAACTTGGCTAAAAGATAGAAAACAGGGTAGGTATAGATGGGCATTTCTCAGATTGGAGACATGTTGAAAGTGGTGTTTCCCACAGATTAGTGTTGAGCCCCTAGCTTTTTCTAATTTATATAAATGATTTGGAGATGGGTATTGAGGGCAAAATCTCCAAGTTTGTCGATGATACTGAGCAAGAGAGAATAGTGAGTTGTGAGGATGATGCTGAGTAACTTCAAAGGGTCAGTGACAAGTCAGCCAAATGGGCAGACATCTGCAGATGAATTTCAATACAGAGAAATGTGAGGTAATGCATTTTGATAGAAGAAACATGGACAGACAATACAGGCTAATGATACAGTTCTGAGGGGAGTACAGGAATACACAGGGTCCATACATAATTCTCTGAAGGTGGCCAAGCAAGTTGAGACAGTTATTAAGGCGGCTTATAGGATCCTGGGGTTTATAAATAGAGGTATACAGCATAAAAGCAAGGAAGTGGTGCTACACTTTCACAAATCCAAAGACCAAATTTGGAGTATCGTGTTCAGTTCTGGGCACCTATGCAAGGAAGGATGTCAAAGCCTTGGACAGAGTGCAAAGGAGATTTACTAGAATGATACCATGAATGAATGAGGGATTTTAGATACGAGGAAAGATTAGAGAAATTCTCCTTGCAGCAGAAAAGATTAAGAAGTGACCTAAATGAGGTATTCAAAGTTATGAACAATTTTGACAGGGTAAAGAATGACCCTGTGACTAGTTAGCGTGTCAGTAATGATGTGTCACAATTTCAAGATTGTCAGCAAGAGATCTATGAGTGAGATGAGGAAAAACTCACTTTACTCAGTGTTGAGAGGTTTTGGAACGCACTATTTGGGAGTGATAGAAGTGGATTTCAAAAGAGAGATGGGGAAACATTTGAAAGTGATGAGTTTAGAGGGCTGCACATTTAGGGTTGGAGAACGGGACGAGCTTGGTAACTCTTTCAGGAGCGGGTTTAGACATGATGGGCTGAATGGTCTCCTTCTGCACTCTAAAATTCTATGATTCTATCTTCAAATGACATGGAAGTGATCATGTGGTGAGACTAACATCAGAAGACAACCTGAACTTATCCCGATCCAGAGCCAGCCCCCACTTGCCTTGCGTCCTAGGATCTGGTTAATGGCTGCACTTTCTTTTAGTGTGCACTCGGCCACGACCTTGGCCCGCATCTCCTTCATGTACAACATGAAGGCGTTCAGAGGCTTCTTGATGTGAGGCTTCCTCTTCTCGTCTTCCTTCTTCACCATCAGGGGCTTCCTGAAATGAAGGTATGAGTCATGTCAGGAAGAGCAGGCCAAGAATAGAGATTCAGGATAAACACAAAAGCCCCCTCCCAAACTTCACCTGCACTTCCCAATTCCTGTGAGAGCAGGACCAAACCCAGTGAACACAAACCCAATGGAACAAACTTCTTTCAAGGCGCAAGAAATACAGAATCCAATCTCTCAGGCAGTCTTTGCTAGCCACGATAGTGAAGATTGAAACTTTTTTTTTAAAATATCTGACCTTGATATCACACCTCCTCCCAACCCCAACCCCAACCCCTAACTATGAACCCCCAAATTTAGACCAACAATTGAACCAGATACGATTTATTTCATTTTGCTGCTTAACCTCGGAAAGATTGACCATCAGAAAAGAACTTACGCAGTTTCGCTGGGGCTGGGCTGATTGTGAAGTTGCTCCTGTTTGATCCCTGCTGTTGTTATAGCTGGATGAGGAATTGCAGTTGCGTGAGAAGTATGTGGTGGTGGAGCCATGTGTGGGGAAAACCTTCCAAAGAAGAAACATCAGTCAAGAAGGTCAACGAACAATGAACTCTGCCAGGTGACCAGAAGAGCGCCCTCCGTTGGTCGGTACACGTAGCACATTTGACTAGACTTTCAGTTACTGCTTGGCCAGTAGCAAGACATGAAGGGAACAAACATTCGATGAACAGAACCAAGAGAGCATGAAAACTATTTCATTCTTGCTTTCTCAGCTGAGTCACCTCGTCCAAGCCTCCCCTCCGACCCCACACCACCCAGCAAAATCACATCTGCCAAATTTACTAAAGTGGTGACCATAAGCAAAATGGAAAAAGGCAACCAAGAGAAGCAGTGTATTTGGATTTTCATAAGATGTTTGAGAAGGTGTTACATGAAAAGTGAATCCCCCAAGATAAGAGCTCATTGTGTTGGGAGTAGTATATCAGCATGTGTAGAGGAATGGCTAACAGGACGCAGAGTTGGGATAAATAATTAATTTTATGTCGGAAAACTGTAACTACAGAGTGTCACAGACCCTTGACAATTTAGTCAAAAATGAATCAGATGAATGAAAAGACAAACCGTAGACAGATCTGTCGACAATAATCAAAACGGATAGCGAAGCAATTTGATTGAAGACACAGAGTCTGGACAGGGATACAGATGGGTCAAACCAATGGGAAAGATAGAGAGGGACCAAGGAAGACTGGAATGTTAGAAGTATTTAGAATTGCCCATTTGGTTTCGGTGAAACACCCACAGTTTGAAGAAACCATTTGGTTTCCAGTTTTGCAGAAGAATTAGCTGAAGCTGGATATGCCAGACAAAGGTCCCGAAGAAGAGTGATCATTTAGAGCTAGGTTACCTCAGTGTAAGGATTTTAGTTTGAAAGCTCCAAACAGAAGTGTTTGGTTATTTGAAGCCGAGAAAGGCGAAGTTCAGTTGCATTGAGTCATCATAAGGAAGAGGCTATCAAATTAAGCAAGAATTGAAATAAGCCCGATAGGGGTGATCGAGGAGGAAACTCACTCTGGTGTGAGTACTGTTGGGATTAGTGGGATTGTATTTCAATGAGTTTCATGTGTTCCAGCATTCTTAAAACTTGCATTACATGTAAACAATTTGGCTCATTCAACGTAATCTTTGTTTCTTTTGAATAGGAAACTTTTGTTTTCTCGTTAAAACCAAATCTGCAGCATTGCATGATAGTATTTCAGTGAGAGATATACAAATGAGGAACAAGAGGAGGCCACTCAGCCCTTGGACCCTACACTGCCATTCAACGAGACTATGGCTGATCTGATTTTAAATTGAACTCTACATTGCTGCATCTTCCTGACAGCCTTTCATCCCTTGGTCATCAAGAATTGATCTATCTTTGTCTTAAAAATATTTAAAGATTCTGCATCCACAGCCTTTAGAAGAAGGGAGTCCAAACACACAGTCCACAAATGTAAAACGTATCCACACCTTTGTTTCAAATGGGTGAGCCTTTATTTTTAAACTATGACTCCTCGTTCTGGAAACCACCTCATTAAAACCAAAACAATCTGTCACATTTTAGTCTGAGATTACTTGTCCAGTAGTAACCTTAATTGGATGGGGGTGGTGAGCAGTCGAGCTAGACTGGCAGGAGGACACTATTCTGTTCTGTTCTGTTGGGAGACTCAAAGCAGCAGGGAAAATAGAGGATGCAGAACCTTCCACAGACCTGGACATTGAAGCATTGACGGTCAGTGCAGTGTGGTAGGAGGGCCGGAAGCTTCCTGCGGCAATCGGATAGAGCGGCGGACTTTGCCTGCGACACAAGAAGCTCAGTGAACAACCTGGAATCACTTCCACCAACCCAACATAAAAAAAGAGAGGCAACACATCACAAATGAAAAACTACCAATCCCCAATCATTCAATAGCCACTCCCCAGTTCTTTCCACCGACTGCCAGGGAACACTTCCTGCCATCCACTCAACCTCTCAACCACAGCCACATAGTCCACTACCCAGCATTCAATTATGTTCCAACGCAGCTGACACCAACACCGCGTTCAGACAACTAAGAGCTTCATTGCCAGAACAGGCACCTTGGGTCCAAAGGCCTCTCCTACTGCTTCATTAAAATCTTCACTAACTTGGGGCAAAATTGTGTCACGTTCCACATTCTGATTGTGTCCTTGAGCCAACTCTGACACTCTCACTATGATCCACACTGCTCCCACCAAGCACTCCCAGGAACAGGTACCGCACGCAGCTAAATACATACAAAAGCTCCCTCCAGACAGCGCTAATCAAAAACTGCCAGAACAGGGACAGTACAAGGTTAGATCCAGAGTAAAGCTGCCCCTACACTGTCCCCACCAAACACTCCCACACAGGGTTAGATACCTGCCCTCTACTCCTTTGAGCTGAAAGTAAGACTTCCTCTCAACTATCCCTTCAAACACTCCCAGCACAGTTTGAGCAAGGGGTTTGATACAGACTAAAACTGCTTCCAAAACCATCCTCATCAAACAATCCCAGTACTGGCGGTGCATGGGTTAGATACAGAGTAAAGCTTCCTCTACAATGTCCCCATCAAATAATACCAGGACAGGCACAGCTTGTGGTTAGATACAGCGTAAATCTCACTCTATATTGTCTTCTAACACTCCCAGAACAGAGACAGCACTGAGTCAGATATGATGAAGCTCCCTCTACTCTTTTAAAGAGAGAGTAAATCTCCTTTGGCAGTGTCTCTATCAAACAATCCCGGGATAGATATAGCACAGTTAATTTTTTAAAAATTCATTTGCAGGATAAGGGGACCACTGGCCAGGCCAGCATTTATTGTCCATCCCTAATTGTCCAGAGGGCAGTTAAGAGTCACCCACATTGTTGTGGATCTGGAGTCACATGTAGGCCAGACCAGGTATGGATGGCAATTTCGTTCCCTAAAGGGCATAAGTGAAGCAGGTGGGTTTTTCCAACAACTGACAATGGCTTCAATTTCATAATTAGACTTTCAATTCCAGATTTTTATTGACTTCAGATTCCACCATCTACCACGGCAGGATTTGAACCCACGTCCCCCGAATGTTATCTGGGTCTCTGGATGAACAGTCCAGTGACAATATCACTAGGTTATAACCTCCCCTGCAGACTCAATACAGACTCCAGCTCACTTGACTCCTTTAAACTGGCAGTAAAGATCCCTTGTATCCATCAAACACTCTCAATACAGGGACAGCATTTGGTCAGATGACAATAAATTTCCCTCTTTGTGCTTTGCACTGAACGGAGTACATTTGCTGCCTAATATTGGTGATGTCAACATTTATTCACAGCCAATTTTACACACAGCGACTTGGCAACAACAAATGAATCTGTCTTCCTGAAGGGAGTAGATTTTGGCCCTAGGGTGAGACACCCAGAATCGCAGTCCACTATTGGCGATTGGATCTTTCATATCCATCTGAGGGGGAGATGGGGACCTCAGTTCAACATCTGATCCACTTCAAAACACCTCCCTTACTTCTCAAAGAACAAAGAACAATACAGCACAGGAACAGGCCCTTCGGCCCACCAAGTCTGTGCCATTGCACGATGCCTTTCTAAACTGAAAAACTTTGCCTCTATACAGTCCGTATCTCTTTATTCTGTGCCAATTCATGTATCTGTCAAGATGCCTCTTAAATGTTGCTACACCACCTCCTCTGGCATTATATTTCAGGCACAGTTTATACCAAACTCTGTTAAAAAAAAAAATTGCCTCTCATCTCCTTTAAACCTATCCCATTTAACAAAGAACAAAGAAAATTACAGCACAGGAACAGGCCCTTCGGCTCTCCAAGCCTGCGCCGATCGAGATCCTCTCTGTCTAAACTTGTCATCTATTTTCTAAGGGTCTGTATCCCTTTGCTCCCTGTCCAGATACATTTTAAAAGACACTAACATGTCTGCATCTACCACCTCCACTGGCAACATGTTCCAGGCACCCGCCACCCTCTGCGTAAAGAGCTTTCCACGCATATCTCCCTTGAACTTTCCTCCTCTCACTTTGAACTCATGACCCCTAGTAATTGAGTCCCCCACTCTGGGAAAAAGCTTCTTGCTATCCACCTTGTCTATAACCCTCACGATTTTGTAGACCTCAATCAGGTCCCTCCCTCAATCTCCGTCTTTCTAACAAAAATAATCCTAGTCTACTCAACCTTTCTTCATAGCTAGCGCCCTCCATACCAGGCAACATCTTGGTGAACCTCCTCTGCACCCTCTCCAAAGCATCCACATCCTTTTGGTAATGTGGTGACCGGAACTGTACGCAGTACTCTAAATGTGGCCGAACCAAAGTCTTATACAACTGTGACATGACCTGCCAACTCTTGTACTCAATACCCGGTCCGATGAAGGAAAGCATGCCGTATGCCTTCTTGACCACTCTACTGACCTGCGTTGCCACCTTCAGGGAACAATGGACCTGAACACCCAGATCTCTCTGTACATCAATTTTCCCCAGGACTTTTCTATTTCCATTTCCATTTTCCATTTACAACCTTAAGCCTATTCCCCCCAGTAATTAACATTTCTACCCTGGGGAAAAATAAAAGAGTCCGACCATCCGTTCTGTCCGTGACTCTCAATTTTGTAAATTTCTATCACATCACCCCTCATCCTTCAACATTCAAGTGAAAACAAACCAAGTCTGTCCTCTGAGCTAATATCCTCCAAACCAGGCAACCTCGTTTCTGTACCTCCTCTAAAGCCTCCACATCCTTCTTGTAGTCTGGTGAGCAGAACTTTATGCAGTATTCCAAATTTGGCCTGACTAAATTTCTACACAGCTCCAACATTACTCACTAATTTTTATACTCTCTGCCTGACCGATAAAGGCAAGCATGCCATATGCCTTCTTGACCACCTTATCGACTTATGTTGCCACTTCAGAGAACTGTGAATGTGTACGCCTAGATCCATCTGTATATCGATGCTGTGAAAGGTTCTGCCATTTACTGTATACTTCCCTCCTGCATTAGATCTCCCAAAATGCCTCGTGTCATATTTGTCCGGATTAAACTCACTCCATCTGCCATTTCTCCGCCCAAGTCTCCAGCCTATCTATATCCTGCTGTATCCAATGGCAATCCTCATTGCTATCCGCACCTTCCCAATTTTTGTATCATCCGCAAACTTACGAATCAGGCCACCTCCTCCGAATCATTTCTATATATTACACCCGTAGGTGTCCCAGCACCGATCACTGTGACCTCCAGTCAGAACCACTACTCTCTGTATATGACAAAACCAGTTCTCTATTCATCTTACTAGCTCACTGTGGATCCCATGTCACTTCAACTTATGTATTAGCCTGCCATAAGGGACCTTCTCAAAGGCCTTGCTAAAGATCAAATAAAGAACATATACCACTCTGTCCTCATCAATCATCTTTGTCACTTCCTCAAAAATTTCAATCAAGTCTGTGAGACACCACCTTCCTCACACAAAATCATTCTGCCTATCACTAATAAGTATATATCTTTCTAAATGTGCGTAAATCTTGTCCCTAAGGATCTTCGCCAGTAATTTCCCAGACGTAAGGCTCATCGGTCTGTAATTTCCTAAACAAAGGAACATCGCTGGCTATTCTGCAGCCCACTGGGACCTCTCCTGTGACTGAAGTGGATTCCTCACTGCCTCCCTCAGCATTTTGGGATACATTTCATCCAGTCCTGCGGACTTAATGCTTTTTCAAATACCATCTCCATTTTTATATTGACGTGCCCCAGAATATCAAATACCCCTGCCGAGACTCGCCATCGACCATGTTCTTCTCCATTGTGAATACCGATGCAAGGTATTCATAAAGAACCTCACCTACTTCCTCCAGCTCTACATATAAACTCCTTTCTTTGTCCTTGAGTGGACCTGCCCTTTCCCTAGCCACCCTCTTGCTCCCTATATATATTTAAAACGCATTGGCAAACAGCATTAAGGAGAATCCCAAAGATATTTCATGGCTCCTTTTAGCCCTTCTAATTCCTTGTTTGAGTTCTCTCCTGCTATCTTTGTATTCTTCAAGGGCTCTGTCTGTCTTAGGAAACTGTCTCCTGTTCTGTTTTTCACTGATCCCTCAGTTAAAAGATTCGCTCATGGCAAAGGTGGATTTACCCTCAAACAGCCATCCCCAATCCAGGTTTCCCAGTTCCTGTACAACATTATGGTAGTTAGCCTTCCGTCAGTTTAGTACTCTCACCTGAGGACGACCCTTATCCTTAGCCATAAATCACTTAAAACTTAGAAAAATTATGGTCACCGTTCACAAAGTGCTCCCTCACTGAAACTTCGATCACCTGGACAGGCTCATTGCCCAATGCCAGGTATGGCCCCTTACCTAGTTGGACATTTTACTAATTTTTTCAAAGAACTGCCCTGGACACACCTAACAAATCATGCCCCCATCCAAGCCCCTAGCACCAAGCAAGTCCCAGACAAGGTAGGGAAAGTTAAAGTCACCCACAACACTGACCTTGTTATTTTCACATTTTTCATTATCTGTCCATGTATCTGTTCCTCCATCATCTGCTGGCTGTTGAGAGGCCTGTAGTACAATCCAATCAAAGTGACTGCACCCTTCCTATTCCTGAGCTCTACTCACATGGCCTTGCTGGATTAGCCCTTCCTCAGTAGCTATGATATTCTCCCTAATCAGAAACACAACTCCCCTCCCACTTTCACATCCCTCTCACACCTGAAATATCTAAATCCTGGAATGTTAAACTGCCAGTCTTGTCCCTCTCTCAACCGAGACAATATCACCAGGTCTCAAGGAATGGACTTGAATCCATGACTTTATGACTACACGAGGAGAGAGCTATTGGTTTGGCTGTAAAGCAGTTTGGAGAAGCCTGAACTGAACTTGGGTGCTGATGAAGATACATCCTCTTCCAGATAACAGGCGTGGTGCCAGAGCTGTACACCTCCCAGAGGACAGCCAACTAATTTGTACCATGACACGCAGCTGAACCCAATGTCACCGAGGTTTTATGGTCAATGTCAGACTGTGTAGCTGCCTGGAGGATCGAGCCATGATCATATTGAACGGTGAAGCAGGTTAAAAATGCTGAATGGCCTACTCCTGCTCCTATTTTCTACTCTTCTATGGAGATTGAGTATGCCTGAGTACGCACAGGCCAACAGATAGGAGGGTGTGACATGGCCATCACTTACACAACCCATTGCTGCGATTCCCCGAGCAAGACAAAGATAACAGGGCTACTGGAAAGAGGCAGGAAAAAGAAAGAATGGAATGTCTTACGGTGGCATGACCCAGCCCAGCGGGTGAGCGATCGGCCCCATGGTGCCTGGAGACAGCGGGTAGTACGGAGAGAGTTCGGAGGGGTATGGAACCCGAGGGAGTCCTGCAACAATGGGAAGAAAAGAGCAAAGAATCATGATGGTGGTCAGAATTGCAGATCAGCTGAGATTGGAGGTCAGTCTAACTGCTCACCGGTCTTGGAGCTGAGTTCAGAGGACAGATGAGGGGTTGGGTTCCCAGGTGAGAAGTGTTCGTTGCTGTAGGTGATGAGGGGAGTGAGAGGGTGCATGTGATGAGCGTGCTGCACCAGAGGCAACCTGTTGGTCTACAGGAAATAAAAACACACACACAGCAGTCAACAATTTTCCACAGGACTCTCCAACCCTCATGGTTCACTGATCAGACATCCACCTTCCCATATTCCAGGATCCCTACACTTTCAGTAACCAGCCTGGAATAAATAATATTCCAGAGACTAAACAAGGCTAAAGGGTGAGAGTTTTTAGATGGGAGTACACTTTGAGGTGGCCTGAGGGGGACTGGAGGTACAGCAAGACAAATATTCACCTGTCATTCAATTCTTTGCACCTGTCTTTATTCTGTAATTCTTAATCCAATGATTTAACAGCAATCTAGCAAGTTCAATGAGAAATTTTCGATGATGCCCTAGTGTTTGCTGTATTTTGGAGATAATTCCAGAATTCCAGCAGTCCATTTGTGAAGAAATATTTTCTGACATCACCTCTGAATGGCCTGCCTCAAATTTGAGAGCTTTTTTTTAAATTCCATGTTCACTGTGTTTCTGTACGCATCATGCCAAATATTTTTATTAAGTTGCCCTTTGAACATCTATACTGAAAGGATCACAAAGCTAATTTGTTCAACCTAACCTCACAAAAGGAGCACTGTTCGCTGCAGTATCTTGCTGATAAACCTTCAGTGCTCACTCTCCAAGGCCGATACAGATTTCCTGAGATGTGGCGGCCAGAAATTAAGAGGTTCTCCACTTGGCAACGAACTAGAGCTCTGTATAATCCATCTTAATTCCTCCCCTTCATATTGCGCTACCTTCAAGATGAAGACCAACATTCTCCTGGCATTTTGATGATTTCTGCACTTGGACCTCTGAACCATTAACATTTCTAGAAGTCAAAGTGGTTGTAACTGAGGCAAAGGTTTTGACTGATCATTCTCAAATCCAGATGGAAGAATTCATAATTTCTTTCCATGCAGTCCACCTGCCACAGTTTTACAGTAATATTCCACTCCACCCAGAATGAATAGTCTGCACCACTCAAGGTGGTTGGCCCATGGCTCACTGCCCCAGGTAACTCTCCAAATCTTTGATGTTACTCACAAGGTGGATGGGAGCTGGAGAGTCTTTGAGGCAACTGGCAGTCTGGACGTCCAACAAGGGCCACTTCATCTGCAGATACTGGAAACATCAGAATGGAGACAGAATACAATAAATAGATTAAAGATGACGTCAGGCAACAGTCTTAACTAGACAGGAAACACCTCTCTCTTTCTGCATCACTATTTAACAATTCCAAACTAAACCCAGACACCACACTCATTCCACAGTCCTGCATCAATCCCAAACTAAATCTATTTCCTAGCTGTCTCCTCATATCCCTGGATCAATCTCAATTAAGACACATGAGCCCAGACTGCACCTGATGCTCCTGGTACAGCATTGAAAGAGTGCTACACTGTCAGAGATGCCAATTTTCAGACAAGATCTTAAATAAAGACCTTGTCCTTCCTCTGTTTGAGCATAAAAGGATTCCCCAAAAGTATCTGAAGTACAGGAGAATTCCCCTTGTGTCCCAAGCTAAGATTAATTCTTCAGTGAACAATTACTAATTGGATTGGCCAGTCATCAGCTGATTGCTATTTGGGAAGCTTGTGCTCAACAATTTGCTCCTGTATTTCGCACATTACAACAGTGGTAATAGCTGAAATGTATTTGATGGTCATGAAGCACTATGGGGTGCCCTGAAGTCATACGGGAGGCTTTATAAATACAAGTTTTTCCTTTACTCCCCACTCTGACTGGCAACCCTGTATTACAAAAGGACAATCATTCCACCTCTCCAAGTTAAAATAAAAACACTTGCGCTTTATTGATCATTATACGTCTCAAATAATGTCCCTGCAACCAATGATGTAATCTTCAAGTGTGGTCATTACTGTCACATAGGATTTGGATGCAGGATGAGTATTGACCAGGCAGAGGCTGTTTCGTAGACTGGTTGCACTTTAATTCAATAAGAAACCAGAATCACAGAACATGCATCTGATCACCCTGAGGGAAGGAAGGGTAGAAATTGCAGAGGCATTAACAATACTCTTCCAATCCTGCTGTCATTCAGGGGTGATGTCAGAGACCTGGAGAACAACACTGTTACACCCTTACTCAAACAGGTGAGAGAATATACCCAACAGTTACAAGCCTATCCACAAAACCTCCGTGGTGGGAAAGCTTTGAGAAATGATCATGTGGACAAATGTGAATGGGTCAAGGAGATGCAGTGACTTGTTCAGGTAAAATCATCTTGAAAAAACTTGCTTGAGTTTTTTGATAAAAGAACATACAGCACTCTTGAGGGTAATGTGCTTGTACCAAAGGTACAAGAGACCTATGAGCAAAGTTGGAGCTCGTGAAATAAAAGAGACAGGAGCAACACAGAGACAGAGTCATACAGCATAGAAACAGGCCCTTCAGTCCAACTCATCCATGCCAACCAAATTGCCCAAACTGAACTAGTCCCACTTGCCTGTATTTGGCCCACATGCCTCTAAACCCTTCCTATTCACGTACCGATCCAAATGTCTTTTATGTTGAAACTGTATCTGCATCTACCATTCCCTCTGGGTGTTCATGCCACATATGAACCACCCCATGTGAAAACATTGCCCCTCAGGTCCCTTTTAAATCTTTCCCCTTTCACCTTAAAAATATGCCCAGAGTTTTGAACTCACCCACCCTTGTGAAAAGACGATTTGCTATTCACCATATCTATGCCGCTCATGATTTTATAGACCTTCATTAGGTCACCCCTCAACCTCTTGCTCTCAAGTAGAAAAAAGTCCCAGCCTACCCCTATAACTCAAACCCTCCAGTCCCGGAAACATCCTGGTAATTTAGTAATATAAAGCAGGGTGACCAGAACTGTACACAGCAGTTGGTTCCGCTATAATGTGTGTTCCGGCAATGCGAATTGACTATAACGCAACTGACGGATAGTGGAACGATATTTCTAAAACGTGAACTTGTGTTGGCTATAATGCAATTCCATCAGTGCTCCTCATCCTGGATAATTCATCAAACCTTCCTCCCACCATTGGTGAGCTTTCTGAAAACATCAAAGTATTATTTCTACCCCCAAACACAACCTCTCTCCTTCAACCCATGGAATGCAATTAGAGCTTTTAAAGTTTATTATTTAAGGTGCACATGTAAGAGGATGACTGCAACCACTGAGGGGCATAAGGACAGTGTTCTTCAATTCTGGAAGAGCTTTAAGATCAAGAATGCAATTGATGTTATCCTGGAGGCCTGGGGTGACGTCACTAAGGACTGATTGCATGCAGTTTGGTGGAAACTTCTCCCAGAATTTTTTCCCAGATTTTAAAGGCTTTGATCCATCAGAAAAGCTCCCAAGAATCAAAGAATCTTACAAAGCAAGTTGGATTTGAAGAAGTCGAGAGTGAGGATGTTGAAGAGCTGCTCGAGTCCCACTGTGAAGTTGATCTGCAAAAACTTGTCAGTGAGGGGAAAGTGGAAGCTGGAGATGTCCAGGATGCAGCACCACAAGAGCTTTCCACTTCAGTTTTGTCTTCTATCCCGAGGGAAATTGAGAAGCAGTTGCAGCTCTTAGAGGACAACAGTTACAATGCAGAACTCAGCAGTTCGTGGAATAAGATCTTAGTTGGCACCCTATTTACAGCTTCTTCATGAAAGAAAAAGGGCAAAGCAGCAAAAACTGGATGTCTTTTTTAAGCCAACCCCCAAGAAACAGAAGACAATGAACCACAGACATTCACTTCCGGATTAACTATTTTTTGCCCTAACCCTGCAAATAAAAGCGCACCTCGAGGTGGTGATAACGATGATGACGACGATGACCCTCAGCCCCTGCATTAACAACACAGTAACCTCAAAACCACCTCCTCCATCAAACCATCTTGACATTTTTCCAAGGCAAGGTGTTAAATTTACTTTTATTTCATTATTAGACGTGAATTAAACATTTATTCAAACTGTACTATCCTTTGTGTTAGGCATTTAAGTGATTTTGAGTGTTTTTTTTTGGCGGTCTGCCCCAACCCCGCTTTTTCCATAGGCCCCGTTATTTCTATTGCTTGATTTTCTATAATGCAATGTTGTGCAGGAACACAGTTATCGCTTTATAGCAGAACCAACTGTACTCCAAAAGTGCTTCACCAACGTCCTGTACAACTTCAACATGACATCCCATCTCCTATCCTTAATGATTTGAGCAATAAAGGCAAATGTGCTAAACGCCTTCTCTACCACCCTTTCTACCTGTGATGCAACTTTTAAAGAACTATGTACCTGACCCCCTAGGTCCCTGTTCAACAAGATTTCCCAGGGCCCTACCATTAACTGTACAAGTCCTGCCCATGTCTGTTTTGCCAAAATGCAAAGCCTCGCATTAATCCAAATTAAACTCCATCTGCCACTCTTCAACCCATTGTCCCAGTTGATCAAGATATCTTTGTAATCATAAATAACCTTTCTCATTGTTGACTACACCACCAATTTTGGTGTCTTCCATAAAATTACTAATCGCTGGTCACAGGCATCCAGTCTGAAAAACAACTTTCCACCACCACCCTCTGTCTCCTACCATCAAGCTAATTTTGTATCCAGTTGGGAAGCTCACGCTGAATCCCATGTGATCTAACTGTACAAATTAGCCTACCGTGTGGAACCTTGTAAAAGGCTTGACCGAAGTCCACGTACAGCTCTGGCATCACACCTGGTATCTGGAAGAGGATGTTGGGGTAAGCACCCTCTATGATGTGCTCAACATTCCCAGGGCAGGTACAGCACAGAGTTAGGTACAGAGTAAAGATTCCTCTACTCTTTTAAACAGAAAGTCAAGCACCCTCTACAATGACCCCATCAAACAGTCCCAGGACAGGTACAGCGCAGAGTTAGAGCTCATCCGATATTGCCCTGTACCCTTTCAGTGGTAATACTGAATCCAAGCAAAGAGGGTGGTAAGACAGATATTTGGTCTCTCAGGGAATCGATGAGGAGAGTGGTAAGACAGGGAATGGAGTTTCAGCATAATGTCTGCCCTAAGTTCTGGTACTGAGGACTACTAACCTGTGGTTTAATAGAATGCCACCACCAATCCTCTCCTGAAGGCACCTTTAATCACCCACCCTGTTCATACATACCGTGACACATTTCTGGGGCAAGCGCGACTTGAACCTGGAACACTTGGATCAGAGGTAAGGACATTACCATTGCACCATTCGATCCTATACCCATTTCCCATATTCTATTTTTAATTAGGCATATTTGGATGCACGAAAAATAGACTGGACATTTATATCAGGAGCAGCCATGGGCTGCATGTAGCAGAAATAATTTAAAGGGACAATTGCTCAGGATGGTGGGTGGTATCAGAATTGGGGAGGATCATTCAGAAAACAATAGGTCATGGAGCATCTCCATATTGCAGTCCAACTGGACTCTGATGCTGCCGAACTCTGCAATCCTAACGGCTGCATTTGTGCTCTGCTGCATGCTCAGATGAACTGAAGGGGGCAGGGCAAGAAGCAGCTTAAAACACAGACCTCCAGAAGGTGGCAGCTCTGACCCACACTCTGGGCTGGAAACAGAAAGGCGATTGTGATGCAGCCACTCACCACTACATACTTCAAATGTTTGTAATAAAAACAAGCGAAGAATTCGTCACTGACTTAAACCAGTTTGCAACTGCTGATGGTGGGCCCGGCAATGTCAAGACAGACCATCGGTTTAACAGGAAAAGGAGGGTGAGCTGTGCGAGTGTCAAAAAAGAAGAGGATAATGCAACCATATCACACAGATTCTTGCATTTACTTACTGGATTTACTTATAGGATTCTGTGCTATTCCCAAGAAACCCCACTTTATGTAGCTAAATGCATGCTAAAAATGGCACAACTATGCTGAGGTGTGCAGCCAAGGATCCCAGAAATTAAACAGTCATCCAGCAATCAACCTTCCCCAGATCCATTGTACAAAGGGAGACCCAAAAAACAGAGTTTTTTAACTGGCTCCGCACACCCAGAACAGAGTGTTCACAGTCACCCAATACAATCCATCATTCAGTGTGCAAATGAAGCGACAGCCAGAAACATAAACACTAATGAACCTGAGGATGCGAGAGCTCATAGAACAGGATCCACATATCGTTCAACACCTCCCCTGTCCTCCTCTTGATACTTCCTCTGCCCACTCACCATCCGAACACGATAGTCCTGTAAACCACCTCTCCATCACATCTCTCCAGTGCTACACAATCCCAATCCCCACTGTTCAGCCATGCTGGGAAGCTAATGCAATTCAGGCCTTGATATCAAGAGGACTGGAGTACAAAGATGCAGCAGTTATACAAAACTCTGCACAGACCCACTTGCAGATCTGGGCACCAGACCTGAGGAAGGATCTATTGGTCTTTCAGGGAATACAACATAGGTTTACAAGAATGATACCTGGTCCTCAGAGTTAAGTAATGGGGAGAATATATACAAACTATGTCTGTTTTCCCTCAAATTTAGGAGGTTAAAAGGAAGATCTGACTAAAGTTTTCAAGATATTAACAGGAAAAGATAGGACTGATAAAGAAAAACTATTTCCATTGGTTAGGGATTCTCAGACTAGTTCTAGAATTAGGGCCAGACCATTCAGGAGAGATGTTAGGAAGTACCTCCACACCCAAAATGCGACAGATATTTGGAACTCCCTTCCAAAAACGGCAATGGATGCAGGATGAGTTGTTCATGTTAAATCCGAGATAGATCATTTTTGTTAAGCAAAGGTATTTAGGGATATGGGCCAACGGCAATTATCTGGAGTAAGGCCACAGAACAGCCACGATGTCATTGAAGGGTGGAATAGGGTCAAGGCCTGAATGCCCTACTCCCGTTCCTATTCCAGACACTGTCCTCAAACCAATCCCTAGCTATATCCTGATACAAGAAGCACAGGGCTCTGAAATGTTTTCTCCACTTTTATAGTATACTGGCAAACAGACAGCCCATCCACAGCCCATTGTTAAAAAGCGTGCCTGCTTTTATGAATGCACAGGGGAATGTAAAGGCAAGGAAAAAAGACTAGGTGAATTGGTTGGATTTGTCACAACCATTCAGGATCTTACAGCAAATCACTCCTCACTTGTCTGTCCAACTTTTCCCCCCGAAAAAACCCCACTCATTCCCTGGTTTTAATCTGGTAAACCTCCTTTGAAATAACACTATTGCATTTACATCATTCCTTAAATAAGAACATAACAGCATACAGTATTCCAGATGTGATCTTACCAGTGCCCTGGACAAGTGAAACATAACATTCTAACTTTTGTGTTCACTGTGTTATATAAGAAAGAATAGGATCTATTCCCCTTTCTAATTACGTGGTGTAAGTGTATAGTCACCATTTGTGACTCATGAACTAGAAAAATTTAGATTATCTTTGCACCTTGGAATTCTGTAGTCATTCCCGACTTAAACAATAATCTGCTTCATTGTTATTGCAGCCAGAGCAAACAAATTCATATTTTCCCATATTACATTCTAACAGGTTGAGTGAGTAGACAAAAACCTATCTATAATTGATCTGCAACCTAGCTATGTCATCTTGACAACACACTTTCCTACATATCTTTGTTTTATCTGAAAATTTAGCCATTATACCTTTAATCACCTCATCTAAGTTAGTCATATACATTATAAAAAGCTGAGGCTCAAGCAGACCAGAATGGGAGCCCACTCATCACATCCTGACAATCTGCCAATCCGCCAATCCATTTATGCATAGTCTTTGTTTTCTGTCAGCCAGCCTGTCTTCTATTCATGCTAGCATGTTAGCCCGTACACCATGAGCTCCTACCTTCTGCAACAGTACAATACTCTTCAAGTCCTAACCCTCTGATAGGGCAGCACTCCCTCTGTAGTGACCCTCAGTACTGTCGCTCTGACATTGTACCCTCAGGACCACAAGGAAGTCCCAGGCTGTATTACTTGCCAAGTTTCTACAGTTAACAACTGAGGGGCATTTCCTGCTCTATGCTCAGTGGTCTAAATATCTCTCCATACTTTCCCCTGCCCTACTCCAAACTCATATCTCCATTCACTCTGTCATATTTATTCTGAAAATGGTAGGGTCTCATCCCAGCTACATTACTGGACTGCTTCTCACTCAAAAAAGCCAAGACTACGCTAGTGGAGACAGGAGTGCAAATCCCACAATGCCACAGAATTTGAAACCATTGAACTCAATGTTGAATAACAACAAAAATTTTGAAAAGCTGCGTATAAACCTAACAACTTGTCAAAGTCCAACCAGCTCATGAAGACCATCCCAGAAGAAAATACTGCCATTCTTACTAGTCAAGTCTTGATCTGATTTTGAATTACAGGGCGAAACTAACGTCCCTCTGAAATAGCCTGACAATTCTCAACAAAATAAAAGCAACAATAAGAATACATTTGTACAAAGAGACACAGTCTGCTGTGTCAAACTCACAAAATCCTCCTCACCAGCTTACGGCAACTTCAGAGGATCATCACACACTCACAAATTTGTCATACTCCACAGATCATGCCTTCCAGCTCAGGTCCCAAATCTCATCAGCATTAACTTAAAATACAAACAGAAAGTGTGGAGATACTCAGCAGGTTTGCTGGTATCTGGATCATTTCTGTCTCCATTGATGCTGGCACATCTGCCAAGTACTGTCAACTTGTTCTGAACTCACTAGGCTCTATTACCATCCTGGAAGGGTCCTTTCCCATCAACATGGCAGACTCAAAGGAGGGACAGTATGACCCTTCAATATTGAATCATATTGGAGACTCATGGCATCAGGTCAGCGATGGATTTAGGACATACCCCGCTGATTATCACTTTTCCCCATCACTCAGCTGCTGAATCTACTTCAGGAGATGACACGACCATAAACATACCCATTCTCCCTCCACCACTGACTCTCAAAGCAGCGTATACCATTTACAAGATGCACTGTAGAAATTTACCAACACTCCTTAGACAGCACCTTCCAATCCCACAACCACGTCCACTGAAAGGACAACAGATACATGGGAACACCACAAACTGCAAGTTCCCCTCCAAGCCATTCACCATCTTCATTTGGAAATAAATCACCATTTCTTCAGTGTCACTGGTTCAAAATCCAGGAACTCCCCACCTGTACTATGGGTGTCCCTGCACCCCAAGGATTGTAATGTTCTTTGTTTCCTTGTTCAAGAAGGGCAGTAGAGATGACCCAGGTAATTATAGACCAGCGAGCCTTACATCTGTTGTAGGAAAAGTTTTGGAAAGGATTATAAGAGATAGGATTTATAATCATCTAGCAAGCAACAATTTGATTGGTGATAGTCAACACGGATTCGTCAACGGCAGGTCATGTCTCACAAACCTCATTGAGTTTTTTGAGAAGGTGACCAAGCATGTGGATGAGGGTAGGGCAGTTGACATGGTGTACATGGACTTCAGTAAAGCCTTTGATAAGGTTCCACGTGATAGGCTATTGGAGAAAATGCGGAGGCATGGGGTTGAGGGAGATTTAGCACTTTGGATAAGAAACTAGCTTTCTGAAAGAAGGCAACGAGTGGTGGTTGATGGAAAATATTCAGCCTGGAGTGCGGTTACTAGTGGTGTGCCACAAGGATCTGTTTTGGGACCACTGCTCTTTGTCATTTTTATAAATGACTTGGACGCAGACATAGATGGATGGGTTAGTAAGTTTGCAGATGACACTAAAGTCGGTGGAGTGGTGAACAGTGTGGAAGAACGTTGCAGGTTGCAGGGAGACTTGGGTAAACTGCAGAATTGGGCTGAAAGGTGGCAAATGGAGTTCAATGCAGATAAATGTGAGGTGATGCACTTTGGGAAGAATAATAGGAAGGCAGAATACTGGGTCGATGGAAAGATTCTTGGCAGTGTGGATGTGCAGAGGGATCTTGGTGTCCAGGTACATAGATCCCTGAAAGTTGCCACCCAAGTTGATAGTGCTGTTAAGAAGGCATACGGTGTGTTAGGTTTCATTGGGAGAGGGATTGAGTTCCGGAGCCGTGATGTCATGCTGCAACTGTACAAAACGCTAGTGCGGCCTCACTTGGAATATTGCGTACAGTTCTGGTCGCCCCATTACAGGAAGGATTTGGAAGCATTGGAAAAGGTGCAGAGGAGATTTACCAGGATGTTGCCTGGTCTGGAGCGAAGGTCTTACGAGGAAAGGCCGAGGGACTTGGGTCTGTTCTCATTGGAGAGAAGAAGGCTAAGAGGGGATTTAATAGAGACCTACAAAATGATCAGAGGATTAGATAGGGTGGACAGTGAGAGTCTTTTTCCTAGGATGATGACGTCAGCTAGTATGAGGGGGCATAGCTGCAAATTGAGGGGTGATAGATTTAAGACAGATGTCAGAGGCAGGTTCTTTACTCAGAGAGTGGTAAGGGCGTGGAATGCCCTGCCTGCCAATGTAGTTAAATCAGCCACGTTAGGGGCATTTAAACAGTCCTTGGATAAGCATATGGATGAGACAGACAATAAATGCTGGCCCAGCTAGTGATACCCACATCCTGTGAATGAATTAAAAACTGGCAGAGACAAGTACATAAGAGCAAAATACAAGGTTGAAGCATTGCCTACCATCTCATAACAGCACAGGAGAAAACTTGTCTCATGGCCACATCAGCTTTATGTAGATCAGTTCATGTCATCCGCTTCCCCTACACTCTCTCCCCATGTCCTGCAGGTTTATTTCCCTCAAATTCCTTTTGAAGTCACTGACAGTCTCCACTTGCACAACCCTTGTAGGCAGCAAGTTCCAGGCACTACATACTGCATTATAAATTTTTTCCTGAAACCCCCGCATGTCATGCCTTCAATTTACGTCTCCCAGTACTTGTCCCATCAGTACAACAGCTTAACTTTGTCTACCTTACCAACATCCACAATGGTGACAGCTCAAAAGGGGGTTCTGCATAAAAGTAAATCAATCAGTCACATTCTCCTTCCTTTTTTCCCCACAGAGCTGCACTCTCTGGTCTCTTCAGTAATTATCTAATTCCCTTTTGAAAGCCACAGATGCATTTGTCTCCACCGCATTCTCAGGCAGTGTATTTCTAATCCTAACCACCACTGCTTAAAAACAATTTCACTTTACCATCGCTTACTTTGTCAATCATCTTAAATCAGTGCCCTCAGGTTCTCCTGCTCCTGTCAGTGTTCTCCACTGTTCAGTCTAGACCCTTCCATGATTTTCTACACCTTTATCAAGTCTCCTCTCACTTGTCTCTTCTTGAAAGAAAAATGTCCAGTCTCCGTAATCTATTCTCTAAACTATATTTAGTCCAAGGAACAACTGTGTCTGTTCATGGCTTAAATCCTCCATTTGTGTACTGTCATCATGTGAGTACCATCAGCATGGGAACTGCACTAGTTCAGGGGACAGATCTGTAGTTATTCACAGAGGGAAGATATTTTCCCATCAACTTGTTCAGAAATGTTATGACACACCTTGAACATGGGCCTCCTGGTTCAGAGATAAGGACACTACCATTGTATCACAACAGCCCCTCATTAGAGGAAAATGACAGCAATTGGTCAAAAACAGCAATTGGAGACACTATCTGTAGTGACAGGAACCAGGGCTGGATGGATCTCATCGACAATGACATCCTTGATTGGGTTTGTTAGCCTGGGCCAATCAGGGAACCCTGGCTGACAGATAAAAACAGAAGATTCAGAAGCTCTCCTCAATCTAGGGACTTGGATTAGCTGGTCACAGCCCACGTACTGTGCAGACGTAAATAAAGGGTGACTTGGTGACAGGATACCGGCCTCTTTGCAGTTATTTCAGGGAAAATCTAGATGACTGGGACCAATTTTGGCCTGACGAATTGAAGTGACTACAGAGAAACGATTGGCTGAACAACATATCTTATATTGTAAACTTCAAGAGCACTGCAGCAGCACATTGAAGCTTCCAGACGGGATTCCGTAAAAAAACCAGACAATTAACTTGTGAGCAAAATCATAGCTGATGGAATGAAAGAGACAATAGTAGCATGGATACAAAACTGGCCGAGTGACAGGAAAAAGAGTAATGACTGATGGAAGGTTTTTTCACTTGAGAAAGGTTTCTGCTGAGTTCCTCAGGGGTTGATGTTGGAACTCTTGCTATTCTTGACACTGGTGTACAGGCCACAACTTTAAAATATGTGGATTATAGGAAACTTGGAAACATTGTACCCTGAGATAACAAGGTGTCAAGCTGGATGAACACAGCAGGCCAAGCAGCATCATAGGAACAGGAAAGCTTGACGTTTTGGGCCTGGTCTCGGCCCGAAATGTCAAGCTTTCCTGCTCCTCTGATGCTGCTTGGCCTGCTGTGTTCATCCAGCTCGACACCTTGTTATCTCGGATTCTCCAGCATCTGCAGTTCCCATTATCTCTAATACAACATTGTAACCTGTGAAGCGGACAGTGTACAATGTCAAGAGGACAGAGTCAGGTTGGTGAAATTGGCAGAAAAGAACTGATCATAGAGAAATGTAATTGATTCATGTCAGTGAGAACAACATTGAAGTATTATAAAATGAAGGGCTATATTTTAAAGGGGCGCAACAGCAGAGGGACCTGGGTATATATGTGCATAAATCATTGAAGGTGATAGGGATATGAGATGTTAAGAGCATAGTTAATTAAAATTACAGCATCTTAAGTTTTATTAACAGGACAGAGTTTAAAAGCAATGACATAGAATGAGTTAAACTTATTTCAAAGATTCCACTTGGGCATTATATTCAGTTCCTAGTTTAGCAAGGATGTGAAGGCATTAGTGCAGAAAAGATTGAGAATGTTTCTAGTGAAGAGTAATTTCATTTCTGGAGATGGAAGAAGTTGTTATCCTTGTAGACTTCAAGGAGATATTGACTGGACATTGACTGGAAATGCTATGACTCTAGTACGTCAGATGGATCAGTTTTTGTCCAATGTGTGCAGGAGGGTTTCCTGACACAGTATGTCGAAGGGCCGACAAGAGGGGAGGCCACACTGGATGTGGTACTTGGTAATGAACCAGGCCAGGTGTTTGATTTAGTGGTAGGTGAGCACTTTGGAGAGTGTGACCATAATTCGGTTACGTTTAGTTTAGCAATGGAAAGGGATAGGAACATGCCACTGGGCAAGAGTTATAGATGGGGGAAAGGCAATTATAATGCGATTAGGCAAGACTGAGGAGGGATAGAATGGGGTAGCAAAATGCAGGGGATGGGGACAATCGAAATGTGGAGCTGGTTGAAGGAACAGATATTGCGTGTCCTTGATAGGTATGTCCCTGTCAGGCAGGGAGGAAGTGATAAGGTAAGGGAACCTTGGTTTACAAAAGAAATTGTATCTCTTGTTAAGCGGAAAAGGAGGCTTATGTGACATTGAGACGAGATGGTTCAGATGAGGCGATGGGGAGTTACAGATTAGCTAGGAAGGATTTAAAGAGAGAGTTAAGAAGAGCAAGGAGGGACATGAGCAGTCATTAGCAGGTAGAATTAAGGAGAACCCTAAAGCTTTCTATAGGTATGTGGGGAATAAAAGGATGACTAGGGTAAGAATAGGGCCAGTCAAAGACAGAAGTGGGAAGTTGTGCGTGGACCCTGTGGAGATCGGAGAGGTGCTAAACAAATATTTCTCATCTGTTTTCACTCAGGAAAAGGAGAATATTGTAGAGGAGAAGACTGAGATACGGGCTATTAGACTTGAAAGGATTGAGGTTAGTAAGGAGGAGGTATTATCAATCCTAGAAGGTGTGAAGGTAGATAAATCCCCTGGGCTGGATGGGATTTTTCTGAGGATTCTCTGGGAAGCTAGGGAGGAGATGGCGGAGCCTTTGGCCTTCATCTTTGAGTCGTCATTGTCGACAGGTTTAGTACCAGAGGACTGGAGGATTGCAAATGTTGTGCCCTTGTTCAAGAAGGGCAGTAGAGATGACCCAGGTAATTATAGACCAGCGAGCCTTACATCTGTTGTCGGAAAAGTTTTGGAAAGGATTATAAGAGATAGGATTTATAATCATCTAGCAAGCAACAATTTGATTGGAGATAGTCAACATGGATTCGTCAAGGGCAGGTTGTGTCTCACAAACCTCATTGAGTTTTTTGAGAAGGTGACCAAGCATGTGGATGAGGGTAGGGCAGTTGACGTGGTGTACATGGACTTCAGTAAAGCCTCTGATAAGGTTCCACATGGTAGGCTATTGGAGAAAATGCGGAGGCATGGGATTGAGGGAGATTTAGCAGTTTGGATTAGAATCTGGCTTTCTGAAAGAAGCCAAAGAGTGGTGGTTGATGGAAAATATTCAGCCTGGAGTCCGGTTACTAGTGGTGTGCCACAAGGATCTGTTTTGGGACCACTGCTCTTTGTCATTTTTATAAATGACTTGGACGAAGACATAGGTGGATGGGTTAGTAAGTTTGCAGATGACACTAAAGTCGGTGGAGTGGTGGACAGTGTGGAAGAATGTTGCAGGTTGCAGGGAGACTTGGGTAAACTGTAGAATTGGGCTGAAAGGTGGCAAATGGAGTTCAATGCAGATAAATGTGAGGTGATGCACTTTGGGAAGAATAACAGGAAGGCAGAATACTGGGTCAATGGAAAGATTCTTGGCAGTGTGGATGTGCAGAGGGATCTTGGTGTCCAGGTACATAGATCCCTGAAAGTTGCCACCCAAGTTGATAGTGCTGTTAAGAAGGCATACGGTGTGTTAGGTTTCATTGGGAGAGGGATTGAGTTTCGGAGCCGTGATGTCATGCTGCAACTGTACAAAACGCTAGTGCGGCCTCACTTGGAATATTGCGTACAGTTCTGGTCGCCTCATTACAGGAAGGATTTGGAAGCATTGGAAAAGGTGCAGAGGAGATTTACCAGGATGTTGCCTGGTCTGGAGCGAAGGTCTTACGAGGAAAGGCTGAGGGACTTGGGTCTGTTCTCATTGGAGAGAAGAAGGCTAAGAGGGGATTTAATAGAGACCTACAAAATGATCAGAGGATTAGATAGGGTGGACAGTGAGAGTCTTTTTCCTAGGATGATGACGTCAGCTAGTATGAGGGGGCATAGCTGCAAATTGAGGGGTGATAGATTTAAGACAGATGTCAGAGGCAGGTTCTTTACTCAGAGAGTGGTAAGGGCGTGGAATGCCCTGCCTGCCAATGTAGTTAACTCAGCCACATTAGGGGCATTTAAACAGTCCTTGGATAAGCATATGGATGATGATGGGATCGTGTAGGGGGGATGGGCTTAGATTAGTTCACAGGGCGGCGCAACATCGAGGGCCGAAGGGCCTGTTCTGCGCTGTATTGTTCTCTGTTCTATATTCCAAATCATGGGGATCTGGACTGAATGGACAGGGTGAAAGTGCTCCCATAGATCCTATAGAAGGATCAAGAACAAGACGGTACAGATTTAAGCTAACTGCCATAAAAGGCAGTGATGACACGAAGAAAATCCACTTCACGGCAAGTGGTTATGGTCTGGAATGCACTGCCTGAGAGTGCGAGGCAAGCAGGTTCTATTAGGGTGCTGAGGAGTGCAATGAATCGCTATCTGGAAAAGGAAAGTAGCGCTACAGGAAGCAAGCAGGGGAGCTCAAGTTGGTAAATTGACACAGAGCTAGTACAGACGCATTCAGCTAAATGCTCCTCTTCTGTGCTGTATCATTTCTAAGATAATCTCAACTCCAGGGCCACTCCCTATTCTGTTAACCAGCCTTTTATGTGACACTTTATTAGAATCCACACAAATAACATCCACTGAATTCCCTTCAGCAAGCTTCTGTCACATTCATCAAAACAAAATTAGTTGTTGACCACGCTGCATCTTTTACAAAGTTGTGCCTGCTTTCCTTAATTATTCCAAATCACTGAGTGCCTGTTCATTTTGTACCCCCCACCTCTATTTCTAAAACTTTAAACATCACAGATATAACCGGACAGTCTGCGCTGACAACCGATATCCTTACATTCTCTGTTGAATAAGGGTGTCACATTTACCATTTCTCCAATCCTCTATGCCTCTTCGCTAGGTACAGCCTATTGCTACATTCACTTTCCTTTCAGACCAAAATGGAAACCATCAAATCCAAGCATCCTATTCACTCGCCACACAGCCAGTTAGCTGCCTGCCTCCTCCCCATAACCCAATGCCATTTCAGAAGGCAGCTTTCAGACAATATGAGTCACTCCAATTAATATCATTATATAGCAAAGGCTACTGGGCCCAATATCATTCCAGCAGTAGCCCTGAGGACTCGTGCTTCTGAACTGGCCACAACACTTGCCAAGCTATAATAGTTACAACACTGGCATCAACTCAGCAATGTAAAAAATTGTGCAGGATTATCCTGTCCACAGCCAGAAAAATTTAGTTTAGTGACCAGTCTACTTGTGATCATCAGCCAAAAGATGGAAGATGTTGCTAATGGTGCAATAAACATCACTCAAGACAATTGTGGTCGTTATGGATTCCAGCAGGACTGCTTAGCCACAGGTCTGGCTATAACCTTCCTCCGATCATGGAGTGAGAAAGCTGAATTCCAGGGGCAAGATGAAAGTGACTGCCCTCGAGACCAAATGTGACAGAGTGTGGCATCAAGGTGGCCAAGTAAATGTCAACAGGAATCAGGGCGAAAATTCTCTGCTGGTTGGAGTCGTATCAAACACGAAGGAAGATGGTTGTAGTTCTTAGAGGTCAGTCATCTCAGCTCCAGGATATATCTGCAAGAGCTCCCCAGTGGAATATTCTAGGCTCAACCAGCTTCAGCTACTTCAACCATCTTCCCTCCGTCAAAAGGTATTCGTCGATGACAGCACAACATCCAACACTATTCACAATTTCTTAGATACTAAAAACTACACATATTCAAATCCAGAATCATTCCAACTTGAATTTCTAAACAGCATATAATATTCTGGCAACAAATATCTCTAACAAGTGAACATCTAAACACCGTTATTGACATTCAGTGGCATTACCATCTTCAAACCCCCACTGTCAACATGCTAAGAGTTAGCACTGACCTGAAACTAGACTCACCACATAAATATTGTGGCTGCAAGACCAGGTTATAAGCTGATTATTGTGCCAAGGGACTCACCTTCTGTCCAACAACGACAAGGCATAGTCAGGAGTGTGAGGAAATGCTCTTCACTTGCCCGGACGGGTGCAGCTCCAACAACAGTTAAAGACTCAACATCACTCAGGACAAAGCAGTCCACTTGATTGGCACAAACATCACTCCCTCCACCACCAATGCTTAGCAACAGCAGCAGCATGTAGCATTTACAACAGGCAATGCAGTCACTCACCAAGGCTATTTCAGAAGCACCTTCCAAAGCTGCTGCTACTTTTACTGAGAAGGACAATGGCAGCAGATAGAAGCGAACACCACTACCAGAAAGATTCCCTCCAAGTCACTCGTCATCCTGAGCTGGAAACACATCATTGTTCCTTCAGTGTCGCTTTTTCAAAATCGTGGAGCACCCTTCTTAATATCACTGTGGGACTATCTACAGTGGCTCTAGAAGGCCACATACTCCAAGACAATCGGGGATTACTGCTGGCCTGGCTAGTGTCTCTCACAGCCCATGTATGAATTAAAAAGTCTCAAAGCTCTTCTCCCTCTTGTCCAAATTTCCAGCAAAACTGCTCATCATCCCTTCCTAGCCCCAGCATTAGTTCATGATTTTCATGGCCTCCTTTCCTCGAGTCTTAGTTCCCCCCGCCACCGCTTTCAAATCTGCCAGCGTCACCCGCTCTCTAACAACCCTCCACTTTGATACCTTGGTCCTTGGAAATTACCCAATCATCAATGCCTTCTCCAAAGTCCTCAAACACATTGTTACATTACAAATCCACAACATCAATGTTTGACAACAGCAAATTCTCACTCACAAATACTTCTCTCAACCCTCCACCCTTAGCCTACTCACCTGAGATCCAGGACAGGATGAACAGGCATTTCCTCCAATGAAATCTCAGGAAAACTGAAGGCAGGGTTTTCCCACACCAATCACAAACTGTGTTCCCAAGCCACTAGCTCCATCCTTCTCCCTGGCAAATGTCTTGGGTTAAAGCCAATGGTTCGCAAACGTGCTGTTATTCCTGATTCTAGGACAAGCATGCAGCCATTTCCACCCAATCCCCTGCAAACATCATCCATCCTAATCAACTCAGTCACTCTTCTTCATTACGTCATGGCACATAGTTATCATTAAAAAAACTCGCCTTCATTTCACATTCCTAAGTGGTCAAGAAGATGGTGTGGGGCTACCTCCTGGACTAGAACGAGGTGGCTTTCTGGAACATCTCAGGGGACAGTTACAAGTCAGTCACATTGCTACGGGCTTGCAGTCACCACAGGTCAGACCAGACAAGGATTACAGATTTCCTTCCACCAAGACTATCAGGAGCCCGGTGGGTATCAAGGACAATCAGGCAATATGACAGTCTCCGTTACTGAGACTGGCTTTTTTATTCCAGACGTTTTAATGGACTGAACAATTTTGACAGGGAAAGGAAAGATTTTCTGTTTCCCGTAGTCAATATGACAGTAATAGGGTCACAAGTTGAAGATTGTCGGCAAGAGAGCTAGGATTGAGATGAGGAGAAACTTCTTTATTCAGAGTTGTTAGGATTTGGAATGCGCCACCTAGGCGAACGGTGCAGGCAGATTCCAATCAGAAGTTTCAAAGAGAAAGTGAAGGGCAGCAGAAATCGACTCATAACTCTGTGGCTTCCTCCAGTACAATCCCTTCATATTTCCGCTGCTTTTATCTGAAAGAGATGAAGTTAGAGGGCTACAGAATAGAAGTAGCTGTGTAGATCTTTCAGGAGCCTGCACAGACATGGTGGGTTGAATGGCCTCCTCCTCAACTGTAAAATTCTTTGAATGCTTTGATCTAACTAAAATTCCTCATCAATTGTGGTGCCTGCAGTCTCCTGATTATGTGTGCCAGAGGAAGTGGTACAGGTGGGTACAATTACAACATTAGAAAACATTTGGACAGGTACATAGATAGGAAAGGTTTAGAGGGATATGGGTCAAACGCAAGCAGTTTGGACTAGTTCAGTTTGGGAAACCTGGTTGGCATGGACATGTTGGGCCAAAGGGTCTGTTACCATGCAGTATACCTCTGCGACTGTGCCCAGAAATATATTCCCAAGATAACCATGCCCTTGCTACTGCGTCCCTTAGTTCCAAAATGCGCTCTTGACTGGTGTCTCAACTTCCACCCAATACAAAATTTAGCTCAGCCCAAATTCTGGCCTCAATGTCCTAATTCACAGCCGATCCTGTCCACCCACTGCCGTCTGGGCTCACTGATTAACTTTGATTTGCGGTCTGGAAAGAATTGTCTTCAATCCCTCCATGAGTTAGTTAATGTCAAATTGTCTCTGTGATGATGGGAGTGGGACACACTCAAGGAGGGACAGAGGGAACAGTGAGAGCAACCAGACAGTGACTCTGTAGCTTCCTTCAGCACAGCTCCTCAGATTTCTGCTGCCTTTCAATTCTTACCTTGCACAGATACCAAATTTAATCTCTCCATCATTGGTGGCAGTGCCTTCAGCTGCATTGACCCCAAGCTCTGCAATTTCCTTTCTAAATCCCTCTTCCTTTCTCTCCTTCTCCTATAGGATGCTTATTAAAATCTATTGGAGCATGCTGTCAGTTAAGGAACTGAATCTTGAGGTGATGTAGTGGTACATTTCGCCTCAGCTCCTATGAGAGGATGATAAAAAAGCAGAAGTTGCTCTTCAACGGACAAACTGTTTGAACCGTTTGTAGTTCAGGGTTTTCTTTAAGTGAACTGCAGGGCTCTTAATGCTCTGTCACCTTGTCCAGCCTAACATACAACAGGGTTCAAACTTCAGTACACCCACAACATCAAGTCTTATCCAACAATGAGATAGACGGGATTAACACATGTTGAATATCGACACTGCTCTGTTGACTCAATCTTCGGGTCACAATGAAGAGAACCAAAATTGGAGTTGATCCTATTACCCAGTACAGGATGGGAGATGAGGGGCTATTACAAGCAGACAATCATTTAGTGGGGTTACAGAGGAACTGGCAATTACAGACATGATACAGGAGAGAAGCGAGGGAGCAACTGTAGGACTTCTCGCCCCTGGGTGTTTCCTCTTTATTTTCTGCTCGGTATCTGTAGTCAGCCCCTGCTGGGGGAGGGGGGAAAGATTGTGAGGCGAGGAGTTACATGTGTGGAGGTCTTTTCGAACTGCAGAAAGTTCTACCAAACTTGGCAAAATGTTGGGAGGCGACGGAGAGAGGGATAAAAGCAGCCTATTCCCAGCCTAGAACAAAAGGCTGAGGCCAATCTGAAGGAGGGGAGGTGGAAGAGGGAATGACGAGGGGAAAAGGAAACGGGAAGAGCAATGGGAAAAGGAGAGGCTCCTGTCTCTCTCTCTCTCTCTACCCCCGCCCCGCAAACGAAGTGAGCGCCACGAGCAGCGAGAAAAAGTTTGCAAAGTCTTACCGTGCGAGCCCCGGGGGTGAGCGATCCGCTCGGGAGGTAAGGAGTAGACAGCTCCGGGATCATGATGAACGGATAAGCAGCAGCAGCTCCCTTGAACAACCCTCCATCTTGCCTTTTGACTGGGAATTTGGGAACATGGCCGAGAGAGAGAGAAGGGGAGGGGGGAAAAGTTGGTGAAACTTTGCGAGTTGCCAGGAATGTTGCAAAGCTGTGAATGTAGAAAGCTCGGCTCCAGGATCTCACTCTCTCTCTCTCTCACTCACTCACCTTCGTGCTGCTGGTAATCCCGAGCCTTCTCTCCAAAACTCGGCGTGTGCCTGCGCTCAGCCTGCAAAACACAAAAACACACAGACAGAAAGAAAGAGCTGTGAAAGTGCCCGGGCCGGGAACCCCTCCCCCCCAATCAACGGGGCACAGCAGCCAGGGCAGGGGGACGGCAGCTGGCCCGGCTCCTCACGGCCTCACCTCGGTCTCCGGGGAGCTGCTGCCGCCGCCGCCGCCGCCGCCGCCACCACCACCACCCCCGCTGCCCGGCGCCGTCTGCTCGCTCTCGTTGACCAGAGATGACTTGACATCGGCGAGGTCCCGGTCTGCGGACACACTGCCCGGCCGCTTGTCCTCCTGCTCGCCCTCGTCCTTGAAGGAGATCATCTCATCACTGGCCCCCAGATCATCGCCTGCTGGAAGCTGCGGCATCTCGCTGGCTCTCACTCTTTCCCCTCTCCTTCTTCTCTTTCTCCCTCCTTCCCTCTCTCTGACCACGCTCTGATTGACACTTTGATGGACACCAAACTTCCAAAGCTTTCTCCAATCAGCAGCCCCTGCGGGGGCGGGGCGACTGCCTTGAAATGGACTCGATCCCAGGAATGACCCTTCCCTTTCCCTTTCGCCAGCCCTCCCCGCCCCCCCCCCCCCCCCGCGACCAGAAGATAAACTCTCTCCCTTCCCAATCCCACACACTCCATCATCCTCACTTCCACACCAACTCTCCAACCGCAGTGTCCCACAGACTCACTATTACCAAATGCTGCACACTCACTTTTCAAACCCCAAACTGAATGGAGAATTTGATCCAGGCTGAGGGGAGACCCAGACAGTCCCGTAGGTGCCAACTCCGGGCGCATTTCCTCCTCAAACCAGCGCCGAACAGAGCCCCAACTCACTGCACACATGCAGCGAGTCCAACACAGGCGTAAAAACGAACATATTCGGGACTACCCTAAAATAAGCTTTACCGTGCACACACTGAACACCAGAACACAGGACAGGTATTAACTCAAATAACTGCACACACAGGACAGGAATAACTCAATTAATTACACACAGAGGACAGGTATTAACTCAAATAACTGCACACAGGACAGGTATTAACTCAAATAACTACACACACTGGACAGGAATAACTCAAATAACTACACACACAGGACAGGTATTAACTCAAATAACTAGGTAGGAGGTAGGTTGTGCCTCACAAACCTTATTGTGTTCTTTGAGAAGGTGACTAAACAGGTGAATGAGGGTAAAGCAGTTGATGTGGTGTATATGGATTTCAGTAAAGCGTTTGATAATGTTCCCCACAGTAGGCTATTGCAGAAAATTCAGAGGCATGGGATTGAGAGTGATTTAGCGGTTTGGATCAGAAATTGGCTAGCTGGAAGAAGACAGAGGGTGGTGGTTGATGGGAAATGTTCATCCTGGAGTTCAGTGACTAGTGGTGTACTGCAAGGATCTGTTTTGGGGCCACTGCTGTTTGTCATTTTTATAAATGACCTGGATGAGGGCGTAGAAGGATGGCTTAGTAAACTTGCGGATGACACTAAACTCGGTGGAGTTGTGAATAGTGTGGAAGAATGTTGCAGGTTACAGAGGGACATAGCTGCAGAGCTGGGCTGAGAGGTGGCAAATGGAATTTAATGTGGAAAAGTGTGAGGTGATTCACTTTGGAAGGAGTAACAGGAATACAGAGTACTGGGCTAATGGTAAGATTCTTGGTAGTGTGGACGAGCAGAGAGATCTCAGTGTCCATGTGCATAGATCCCTGAAAGTTGCCACCCAAGTTGATAGGGTTGCTAAGAAGGCATACGGTGTGCTAGGTTTTATTGGTAGAGGGATTGAGTTTCGGAGCCGTGAGGTCGTGTTGCAGCTGAAAAAACTCTGGTGCGGCCGCACTTGGAGTATTGCGTACAGTTCTGGTCACCGCATTATAGGAAGGATGTGGAAGCATTGGAAAGGGTGCAGAGGAGATTTACCAGGATGTTGCCTGGTATGGAAGGAAGGTCTTATGAGGAATGGCTGAGGGACTTGAGGCTGTTTTTGTTAGAGAGAAGAAGGTTAAGAGGTGACTTAATAGAGACATACAAGATGATCAGAGGATTAGGTAGGGTGGACTGTGCGAGCCTTTTTCCTGGGAAGGTGACATCTAGCACGAGGGTACTTAGCTTTAAATTGAGGGGTGACAGATATAGGATAGATGTCAGAGGTAGATTCTTTACTCAGAGAGTAGTGAGGGCATGAAATGCCTTGCCTGCAGCAATTGTAGACTCGCCAACTTTAAGGGCATTTAAATGGTTGTTGGATAAACATATGGATGATAATGGAATAGTGTAGGTTAGGTGGGCTTCAGATTGGTTTCACAGGTCGGCGCAACATCGAGGGCCGAAGGGCCTGTACTGCGCTGTAATGTTCTATGTTCTATGTTCTATGATTTTTCCTGACATCCATCGAGTATGAGCTTGATAGGATCAGAAGATGAATATCAGTGAGGTGAGTAAATCCATTAACTATGTGTTTAACAAGCACCTCCCTCATGAGGAGGCAATGTCCTAGTGGTATTATTGCTGGACTGTTAATCTAGAGACCCAGACAACATTCTGGGGACCTGGGTTCAAATCCTGCCACAGCAGATGGTGGAATTTGAATTCAATAAATATCTGGAATTAAGCATCTAATGATAACCGCGAATACATTGCTGATTGTTGGAAAGACCCATCTGGCTCATTAATGTCCTTTAGGGAAGAAAACTGCCATCCTTACCTGGTCTGGCCGACATGTGACTCCAGAACCACAGCACTGTGGTTGACTCTTAACTGCCCTCTGGGCAATTAGGGATGGGCAATAAATGCTGTCTAGCCAGTGATGCCCTCATCCCATGAATGAAAAAAAAAATCCTCCTGTGCTGCCAGTCCAATTGTTTCCTGGAGGCATTGTTCCCTAAACTGAAAATCAATGTTCCTAAACACTCAAGAACACCAGCCCAGTGCAAGAAGAGAGATCTGCATTCCTATAGTGCCTGTCATGACTGCAGAATGTCTGAAAACATTTTACAGCTGATGAGATAGTTTTGAAATGTAGACACTGATGTAAAGAGACTAAGAAGGCAGATATTGTGGACGTATCAAGATTGTGTTTCTGTTGCCACCAATGAGTTAGCTCTTCTTCCTCAGCATCAAGATGTCCTTGGTACAAGCTCACTCCAGCACTCAGACACATAGAAAAGGAAGACTGATCTTCCAGTGGTGTACTGAGGACATGGTATCAGTCAGAGGCATTGTCTTTTAGCTGAGGAAGGTGGGTTTACATTCTCTCTCATTCACTGATGTTAGTTGGGGATGAAATATTGCCGGGAAACTTTGGTTTCAGTAATGGCTGAGGGATCTTTTCCATCTACCTGCAATGGGATACAGGCCGAGGGTTTCATGGCTGATCTGTGGATCAGCAGCTCCAACAAACCATGCTGTGCTGTGAGAGGGACAGTCCTGAGGGTATGTCATACTGTCAGAGTGTCAGTAATGAGGGAGGGCTGCATAGTCAGAGGGGTGGTACTGAGGAAGTGCAGCACTGTCACATTTGAAAGAGGTGCCTTCTAAAGTGATGTAAATTGGGTCCCGGATTGTACTGTGAGAAGAGCTGGTAGTTTCTCGCTGGAGTCCTGTCAGTGTAAAAGGCTCTATATCAATGAAAGCACTTTCTTCATGGGGGCGGGGAGGTGGGAGGTGATGGAGACCGTGTGCATTGAAGCCCCAATTTGAGATTCAGTTGAGAAACGCTGCGGCAAGGAGCTGAGGAGCGGAGAAAAGGCAAGTGCGATGCGCGGGGTGATCGCAGTTTGCTGCAGCCAAAGAAATGCAGCTGCTGAACAATCCAGTTGGTGTCTCGGTCAGTTCTGCTCTCATAAACTGGTCATTCCAGCCTTTTGCTCAGCCCAATCTGGATAGATCGGCAGTCAAGGGAGAAAGCGTCCAGCAAGGTGAACAAGGGATTATTACCAGGCAAAGTGCTGGATCCAATCCATCAGTACATGAGACCCGAAAACCTCGGCATTGACATATTGCGCTGGAAAGATGAGGCTAACTGCGAGAGATGTGAAGCCTGACTCCCTTCGGAGACTCATAGATTTAATGAGATCCGCGGGGACTGACAATCTGTCAATCATTCCTAACTTCTGACAGCAAAACAACATCAAATACTTCCAACGATGGAGATGATGAGACAGCGGGGCGGGGGAACAGGCACGAAGCAGAGCTCCCAAACCTGCAAGGAATTGAATCAAGACTCCGACTGAGTCGAATGGGGGAGCTCAGACAGATTAACAACGCTCAGTGTCTTCCCTGATGCATTGCTCGGTCTATTTGCAAGTTAGAATCTGCTTCAGTCTCACAACAAACAGACAAAACTGCTGCAGGCGCAGAATGATGAAAAGTCTAACCAAGTTCCCAGGCCCTCGTTACTGTGGAGCCAGACCTGCCACTGCACCCCTCTCCAGGCTGGCTTCATTGGAGAAATAGCGATCCCTTTTTTCCTAGGGATCTCTGATCTTGGGTTCTCAGCATAACCTTCCCTGTGAAAAAGCATATCTGGAACTCTGACGAGCTGCTGCCTTCTTCCAAACATTAATTGCAGCCACTCTTCGCACTCAGACTGTAGCCTAACCTCTTCCCGTTAGTTTAGTGAAGATAGTCAGGATTTTTCTGTTGGAAAACAAGCCACTTTACTTGCTTTCCGGGAAACAGGCGATCGGACATGTGGTGAATTGAGACCTTGAGGACATTATTTTGATCATTTAAGGGCCTTAGATGGCGCGCACCTTCTCGCTCAGTCTTTAATCAGTGAGGTGGCAAGCGGTGGAATGTTTCTCCACAGGGCGAACTCACCCCGTTATTTCCACTTGTTACCACCTCTGTCAACCTACCAGGCTGTAGAAAATCGCCCTTTTGTTACATTCCTAAGATAGGGGGCTCACTGAGCTATTTAACTGCAGAAGCGGAACTATATCTTGCCCACAGTTGGACTGTGGGTTCCCTCAGAGCTGTGTTCATACGAACACGCACACGCACACGCACATACAGCCACAACTCCACCTAGAATGTTTGTATAAAACGTCCAGCCACATTGATCACACATCAAATGAAAAAAGTGGAGAAAATAAACGCAGCAACACGATTCCACACATACAGGGAGGCTGTTTCACAACCAGGAAATTTTCACCGTCTCAAGTATGACATTTCAAAGATGTCACATTCCATCAGAATAAGAAAAAAAAGTCCAAGATCTCGATACATAAATCATGAACAGTCGCAGACAATGATTTTAGCCACATCTATTAGTCTAAGTATTCTAGAAACTGAAAAAAGACACATTTTGTCATAGTGTTTTGGACTTTGTGAAATAATCCTGTGTGTGTGAAGAATTACACTTTTGATCTGGGTTCAGTTTGTTCAGTTGGTTGGAAGGCTGGTTTGCAGTGTCGAATGATGCCACCAGCATTGGTTCAGTTCCATCACTGGCTGAGGTTACCATGCAGGGATCTCCTTTTCAACCTCTTCCCCTTGCCTGACCCTCAGGTTAAACCACCACCAGTCACCTCTCTCTAAAGAGAGCAGCCCAATGGTCTGGTAGGACTAGGGCAACTTTATCTTTTACTGTTGACCTCCAGAACATGGACTGCTGTGGTTCAAGAAGGCAGCTCAACACTACCTCTCAAAGGCAACTCGGGATGAGTAATTAATGTTTGCCTAGAGAGGGACACCAACATCCCGTGAATGACTTGTTAAAAAAAAGTTGATATTGATATGAATTTAATATTTACTCATCCACGCTGCAGTGTTTGTTAATGTTATCTAGTTTGTCAGAACTTCAAAAGTTGCTGATGGTACAGTACCTGGGGTCACAGATTCCAGGTTCTGAGCGAGTGATACAGGGATGATGTAAGGAAAAATTCTTTATGAAACAGGTGGTATAGACTGGGAATTGTCAATGTGGAAGATGAAATGAGAGACAACGGATGCCTTGAAAGGCAAATTGTACCGGCACTCGAAGAAAATAAACTAGCAAGGCTGCAAGGTGGAATGGGACAGTGGCATGGACTGCAATGGTCTGCAGGAGCCAGCATAGACTCAATGGGTTAAATGGCTCCTTGTGTGCAGTAATGACTCTCTGGTTATAGGACAGTTTTGGAAGCTCTAAATAATAGAGACATTTCAGTGTTTAAGTACACAAATCTTTCAAGGTAACACAATAACTTAGAGGATGATTAAAAAAGCTTAGAGATTGCTTGGGTTTACAAATATAACTGGAATTTTGTAAAACGCCAGTTTGACCTCAGCAGGAGCAGTATCACCAATTAAGGGTGCCACACTTCAAGAAAAAAGTGAAGGTCTAGCTTGGGAATGATAAAGAGAAGGATGTTCCCAGACACAAAGGACTTCAGCTCTGAGGAGAGGGTGAAAATGTTCACAGCATTCTCTCCGAAACAGAGAAGGTTCAGAAATGACCCAACAGAAGTATCATGATGGTGAGAGGTTTTGCTGGAGTGAAAAGTAAAAGATCGTCTCTCTGGCGAATGAGTCAAATGCCAAGAGCCAGAAATTTAAAATTATTGACAAAGATTCTGGAGGATAGATGAGAAGACCATTGTCTGGAAAGTTTTGCATTTGGAGAGGTTGTGGAAATTGAGTCCTTCCAGGATTTTAAATAGGTAATTAAATAGGCATTTGAGAGTGAAAGAGTGACATTTCACAGACGTAAAGTGTCCAAAGGTTTATGACAGCTCATTCAAAAAATGAACAAAGGTGAGAAGCCAAATGATCTCCTTATACACTCGAAGTTTCCCAAAACCAGGTTGAAGAAGCTGATTGCACAAATGTAGGATGACACTTGTGGGAGCCTGCATGGGCACTTACCAGCAATCACACGATAGGGTGCAATATTAATAACCAAATAATGGAAGCTTGTTGCAAAGGTACAGCAACAATCATCAGAGATTTTAACCAATATTTGGAATAGAAAAATTAGATGGACAAAGAGGACCCAGACGAGGAGTACATAGAATGTTCTCCAGATAGCTTGTTCGATAGCAGTATGTTTGGAGCCGACCAAAGATTAGGCAGCACTCGACCTGGTAGGAGAGGATTAATTTATGACTTCATTGTGAAGTCACCCGTTAGTAGCAGTGACCATAATATCATTGATTTTTACATCTAGTCTGACAGAGAGAAGAGTGAGTCCAAGACCCATTTTATACTAAAATAAGGATACTTATGAGGACACAAAAGCATATTTAGCTAAAGTGGTGGAAAATTAGGTTAAGGGATGGGTGAAAGAAACACAGTGACAGATACTTAAGGGGATAAAGGTAAAGGTAAAGTCACCACAGTCCTTACAGACCATGGGGCTGCTCTCTTATTGGAGAGAGACAATTGGTTTATTTGAACTTTATCACCATGCCTCAGACAAGGGGACATGAAGGAGAGTCCTTCATGGTAACCTCAGTCAGTGCAGGAGTTGCACCCATGCAGTTGGCATCGCTTTGCATTGCAAAACAGCCATCCAGCCAACAAAAACACAGAATAACAAAGATACATTCCAACGAGAACACAAAATTCCAAGTGATTCTCATGAAACCCAATGCAGGCTTGAGGAATAACAACATATTTTCTACTTAGGCACTTTGCAACTTTTGGGACTCAGCATTGATGTCAATGTCTTCAGATCATAAAAACCCTATCCCTTAACCCCAAGCAACCCGCAGTACCCCATTCTATCCCTTGTTTTCATGGATTTGCTCTCAGCAGACCAGATGTATTTTTTGCTATTAACACCTACACTGGATTGATTTATTTTCTCAGACATATCAAGATATTTTATAGTGTCACAGTGGGGAGTGGGGAGCAGGCAATTGGGTACATCTGAGTGTTACAGTGAAGGGTGTGGGATATATCAGTGTGTTACAGTGACAGAGCGTGGAGTATATCAGAATGTTACAGTGTGGGGCAAGGGATATATCAGAGTGTTTTTAAGGGGTATAGGGTATATTACGGTCAGTGACAGGGCATGGAGTGTATCAGAATGTGAGATGTATCAGAGTGTAACAGTGAGGGGTGTGGGGTGTATCAGTGTTACAGCAAGGGGTGTGGGATATATCAGATTGTTACAGTGACAGTGTGTGAAGTATATCAGAATGTTACAGTGAGGGGTATGGGATGTATCACAATGTTACAGTGAGGGGTGCGGGATTTATCACAGTGTTACAGTGAGGGGTGTGGGGCATATCACAGTGCTACAGTAAGGGTTGTAGAGTATATCATAGTATTACAGCGAGGTTTTTGCAGTTTATCAATGTTACAGTGAAGGGTGTGTGATATATCGGAGTGTTACAGTCGGGGGTGTGAAGTATTTCAGAGCGTTACGGTGAGGGTTGTGGGAAAAATCAGAGTGTTACAGTGAGGAATTTGAAATATATCAGAGTACCACAGTGAGGGTTGGGGGTACACAGGTGGAATAATCAAAAGACTTGTGTCCAAATGCCAGAATGGTAGCTGTGGTATTGAAATGCTGCTAATTAAACAAATTAGGAATTTTGAAGTTGCATCATCAGTAATTGTGACCAGTAAGTTTCCATTCCCATGTGAAGCATTTTCATTGCAGAGTTGTGTAGAATTGTAGAATCCCTGCAGTGTGGAAACAGGCTCTTCAGCCCAACAAGTTCACACCAAACCTCAGAGCATCCCCCCAGACCCATCCCTATATAACCCACACATCCCTGAACACTATGGGCAAGTTAGCATGGTCAATCAACCTAAACTGCACATCTTTGGACTGTGGGAGGAAACCAGATCACGTGAAGGAAACCCACACAGACACAGGGAGAATGTGCAAACTCCACACATACAGACGCCCAAGACTGGAATCGAACCCGGGTTCCTGGCACTGTGAGGTAGCAGTGCTAACCACTGTTCCACTGTACCACCCCTGCCATTGTGCTGCCTGTGTACTGCAGAAAAATATTTTGATGAGGAATCTCAGATTTGGTGTTGATGGGAAACTTCGTGAGAGTTGTGTGACCAGCAACACGATCATTGATGAGGGTATTGGGGATTGCAGAATTTTTCTCAGTGAAAATTGAGGGAATTAATTACAAATGTGAATATCTTCTTTAGGTTATATCAGTGTTTCCAAATGACATTTCTTGTTTTGGATAAATTATCTCTCAATCTGAAGCAACAGCACCAATCAAATAGTGTGTTAGCCACACACCTATTTGAACATGCTTTGCGCATCTTGATTTTTGTGCTGTTGAGATGAAAAGGAATGATTTCCTTTGGCGTAACCATAGCAGTAAGTCTCTCATTACCAGTCAGATGAGTTGCCTGCTCAAGTCAGAGGTATGTGACCTTCCAATCTGAATATGTATGACCAGCTGGCAAGGACATCTCCATCGGATAAAGTGTCACTATGAGGCCAGTCTCTTTTCCTTCCAATTGAACAGGCAGTATCGACAGAGGCAGCCTCTTTGCCCCTTCTTATTTGTTGCCTGCATTGCTCCTTCATCTGTGCTGTCTTGGCAACAGGCCAACAATTTGCAAATAAGAAACTCAACAACTTGAGTTTATATAGCGCCTTTAATGTAGCAAGATGGCCAAAGTTGCTTCATATGAGCATATTTGAACAAAACTGGAGACTGAGCCATAAAAAGACAGAAGGCCAAAATTTGGTCAAAAAGTGGATTGTAAGGAGGGGTCATGGAATCATTAAAAAGAAGGTAGCCCTTCGGTTCCTCAGTCCATATCAACTCTCCAGAGAGCAATCCAGTATTCTGACCTTTCTATGTCAGCAACCCTTCAGCTTTAGTTCCCACAGTGAACATCCGAACATATGAATTACAAGCATAAGTAGACCATTCAGACCTTCAGTGCTACTCCTCTATTCAACTTAAACCCAACCTACTTCTGATAACTTTCGATTCCCACTGAAATAACACCACAGAGGCTGGTATCCCATTACCAAATCACCTTTTATTTATATGTGTATAGTACATGTCACTGACCCAGCTTCTTCAGAGCCAACTCTCAGAGTGAACAGAACCACTGACACTCCTGTTTCTACCTGTAGGCCAGGGCTCCCTGACTGGACCAAGTTAAGAACCCTAATCAAGCAACTCATACTCAACGAGAGCTACCTGGCCAGCCTTGTTCTAATCGCTACACCCATGTTCGTCAAGAATCTGTCTCTGGGAAAGAGAATGAAAGACTCAATACTCTGTTTGAATAAAATTCTCATTGCTTTGAATTTGCTTTTGAAATAATTTCTCATCTTTGCTTCCGCCACTGTCATAATCACTGAATTCCAAGTTGTAACCATTCACTGCAAAAGTGACTGGCGAGCCTCTGGGATATCCTGCTGGTTGGTCAGATGTTTTTATCTTTCACACGGATTAATGCTTGACGGTGCTGAAGGTCAAGTGTCTCTTGAAAGTTCTCCTGGATCCATTTCCATCATCTGAGGGAGTCAGGGAGGAGTGCACCAGAGTATTAGAACATAGAACATTACAGTGCAGTACAGGTCCTTCAGCCCTTGACGTTGCGCCGATCTGTGAAACCAATCTGAAGCCCACCTAACCTACACTATTCCATTATCATCCATATGTTTATCCAACAACCATTTAAATGCCCTTAAAGTTGGCGAGTCTACTACTGCTGCAGGCAAGGCATTTCATGCCCTTACTACTCTCTGAGTAAAGAATCTACCTCTGACATCTGCCCTATATCTATCACCCCTCAATTTAAAGCTAAGTCCCCTCGTGCTAGACGTCACCATCCCAGGAAAAAGGCTTGCACAGTCCACCCTATCTAATCCTCTGATCATCTTGTATGTCTCTATTAAGTCACCTCTTAACCTTCTTCTCTCTAACAAAAACAGCCTCAAGTCCCTCAGCCTTTCCTCATAAGACCTTCCCTCCATACCAGGCAACATCCTGGTAAATCTCCTCTGCACCCTTTCCAATGCTTCCACATCCTTCCTATAATGTGGCGACCAGAACTGTACGCAATACTCCAAGTGCGGCCGCACCAGAGTTTTGTACAGCTGCAACATGACCTCACGGCTCCGAAACTCAATCCCTCTACCAATAAAACCTAGCACACCGTATGCCTTCTTAGCAACCCTATCAACTTGGGTGGCAACTTTCAGGGATCTATGCACATGGACACTGAGATCTCTCTGCTCGTCCACACTACCAAGAATCTAACCATTAGCCCAGTACTCTGTGTTCCTGTTACTCCTTCCAAAGTGAATCACCTCACACTTTTCCACATTAAATTCCATTTGCCACCTCTCAGCCCAGCTCTGCAGCTTATCTATGTCCCTCTGTAACCTGCAACATTCTTCCGCACTATCCACAACTCCACCGAGTTTAGTGTCATCCGCAAGTTTACTAAGCCATCCTTCAACACCCTCATCCAGGTCGTTTATAAAAATGACAAACAGCAGTGGCCCCAAAACAGATCCTTGCAGTACACTACTAGTAACTGAACTCCAGGATGAACATTTCCCATCAACCACCACCCTCTGTCTTCTTCCAGCTAGCCAATTTCTGATCCAAACCGCTAAATCACTCTCAATCCCATGCCTCTGAATTTTCTGCAATAGCCTACTGTGGGGAACATTATCAAACACTTTACTGAAATCCATATACACCACATCAACTGCTTTACCCTCATCCACCTGTTTAGTCACCTTCTCAAAGAACTCAATAAGGTTTGTGAGGCACGACCTACCCTTCACAAAACCGTGCTGACTATCCCTAATCCAATTATTCCTTTCTAGATGATTATAAATCCTATCTCTTATAATCCTTTCCAACACCGTACCCACAACCGAAGTAAGGCTCACTGGTCTCCAATTACCAGGGTTGTCTCTACTCCCCTTCTTGAACAAGGGGACAAAATTTGCTATCCTCCAGTCTTCTGGCACTATTCCTGTAGACAATGACGACATAAAGATCAAAGCCAAAGGCTCTGCAATCTCCTACCTAGCTTCCCAGAGAATCCTAGGATAGATCCCATCCGGTCCAGGGGACTTATCTATTCTCACACTTTACAGAATTGCTAACACCTCCTCCTTATGAACCTCAATCCTGTCTAGTCTAATAGCCTGTATCTCAGTATTCTCCTCAACAACATTGTCTTTTTCCTTTGTAAATACTGATGAAAAATATTCATTTAGCGCCTCTCCTATCTCTTCGGACTCCACACACAACTTCCCACCACTGTCCTTGACTGGCCCTAATCTTACTCTAGTCATTCTTTTATTCCTGACATACCTATAGAAAGCTTTAGGGTTTTCCTTGATCCTCGCTGCCAAAGACTTCTCATGTCCCCTCCTGGCTCTTCTTAGCTCTCTCTTTAGGTCCTTCCTGGCTAACTTGTATCTCTCAAGCGCCCTAACTGAGCCTTCACGCCTCGTCTTTACATAAGCCTCCGTCTTCCTCTTGACAAGAGATTCAACTTCTTTAGTAAACCATGGTTCCCTTGCTCGACCACTTCCTCCCCGCCTGACAGGTACATACTTATCAAGGACACACAGTAGCTGTTCCTTGAACAAGCTCCACATTTCAATTGTGCCCAGCCCCTGCAGTTTCCTTCCCCATCCTATGCATCCTAAGACTTGCCTAACGCCTCATAATTGCCTTTCCCCCATCTACAACTCTTGCCCTGCGGTATATACCTATCCCTTTCCATCGCTAAAGTAAACGTAACCGAACTGTGGTCACTATCAGCGAAGTGCTCACCTACCTCCAAATCTAACACCTGGCCTGGTTCATTACCCAGTACCAAATCCAATGTGGCATTGCCTCTTGTTGGCCTATCTACATACTGTGTCAGGAAACCCTCCTGCACACATTGGACAAAAACTGACCCATCTAAAGTACTCGAACTATAACGTTTCCAGTCAATATTTGGAAAGTTAAAGCCCCCGTAACAACTATCCTGTTACTTTCGCTCCTATCCAGAGTCATCTTTGCTATCCTTTCCTCCACATCTCTGGAACTATTCGGAGGCCTATAGAAAACTCCCAACAGTGTGACCTCTCCTTTCCTGTTTCTAACCTCAGCCCATACTATCTCAGTAGATGAGTCCTCATCAAACTTCCTTTCTGCCAACGTAATACTGTCCTTGACTAACAATGCCACACCTCCCCCTCTTTTACCACCTTCCCTGTTCTTACTGAAATATCTAAACCCCGGAACCTGCAACAACCATTCCTGTCCCTGCTCTATCCATGTCTCCGAAATGGCCACAACATCAAAGTCCCAGGTACCAACCCATGCTGCAAGTTCACCCACCTTATTCCGGATGCTCCTGGCATTGAAGTAGGCACACTTCAATCTGCCTTCCTGCCTGCCGGTACACTCCTGCGACCTTGAAACCTTATTCACAACCTCACTACTCTCAACTTCCTGTACACTGGAGCTACGGGTCAGGTTCCCATCCCCCTGCTGAATTAGTTTAAACCCTCCTGAAGAGCATTAGCAAATATCCCCCCCAGGATATTGGTACCCCTCTGGTTCAGGTGCAGACCATCCCGTTTTTAGAGGTCCCACCTACCCCAGAATGAGCCCCAATTATCCAGGTATCTGAATCCCTCCCTCCTGCACCATTCCTGTAGCCACGTGTTCAATTGCTCTCTCTCCCTATTCCTCGCCTCGCTACCATGTGGCACAGGTAACAAACCAGAGATAACAACTCTGTTTGTTCTCGCTCTAAGCTTCCACCCTAGCTCCTTGAATTTCTGCCTTACATCCCCATCCGTTTTCCTACCTATGTCATTGGTGCCTATGTGGACCACGACTTAGGGCTGTTCCCCCTCCCCCCTTAAGGTTCCTGAAAACACGATCCGAGACATCACGGACCCTGGCACCTGGGAGGCAACACACCAACCGTGAGTCTCTCTCGCTCCCACAGAATCTCCTATCTGTCCCCCTAACTATGGAGTCCCCAATGACTAATGCTCTCCTCCTCTGCCCCCTTCCCTTCTGAACAACAGGGACAGACTCTGCGCCAGAGACCTGTACCCCATGGCTTACCCCTGGTAAGTTGTCCCCCTCAACAGTATCCAAAACAATATACTTGTTATTGAGGGGAACGGCCACAGGGGATTCCTGCACTGTCTGCCTGTTCCCTTTCCGAGCCCTGACTGTAACCCATCTACCTTTTTCCTGTACCTGAGGTGTGACTACCTCCCTGTAACTCTTCTCAATCACCCCCTCAGCCTCCCGAATGATCCGAAGTTCATCCAGCTCCAGTTCCAGTTCCCTAACGCGGTTTCCGAGGAGCTGGAGTTGGGTGCACTTCCCGCAGATGAAGTCAGCAGGGACACTAGTGGTGATCCTTACCTACTACGTTCTACAGGAATTTGTAATTTGTAATTTGATTGGCCCTGGCATTTATTTTTGCTGCTCCAGATTGAAGATGATGAGTGGGCAGTGGAGGGGAGTGTGTAAGTGGAAGAAGGAAGGTGGTGAGCAGAGCGGAGAGAGACAGGTGGTGATGAGGCCAAGGTCTGACTGAGATAGATTTTGCCAGGGAGATGCTTTCACTCACAAGCAGTCCCGCAGGATTAGGCAATGCGTCCCAATCAGACATCATCAGCCAGGAGATCCCCATCTTATCCTGTTACTGTCCCTTTAGAGACTAGTAACTTGTTAAAAAAGAATTATGAGATAAGATTTCACTTCTTAAAGCTTTTACTGTAACAAGCCAACTAAAATCAACATAACGCAACAGTATTAATTAACAGGTGAAGGATAGTTCAAGCTGAAATGTAAATTTCACTTCAAATAGTTGATGCAAGAAAAGCCCATACATAGTTACAATTACTCACATTATTTCCTGCCAAACATGGCAGCACAAGCAATCTCACAGTCTTTCCATCTTGTCTTCCACTTTGTACAAACTCCCACTTTCCATCCAATCTTTTCAGCCTGACTGAAATTCACCGTCAGCCATATTCCACCCAAAGGCCCTGGACATGATAATCACAGGTGGCATACATTCATGATGGCACAGAATTTGCACTGACTCCTTTCATGGTCTTGTCACTGGGATAATGCTCTGGAAATCAATCCCACTATTCCCAGAGTCACCGCAAATGTTAAGGATTTTACAAATACATGCAGAATTCCCAAATTTACCTGTCTTATAGATCCAGCTTGACAGAAAGCATGGACCAGACTCCTGCCCTTAACAAGAATTACTATTTATAACAAATAAATAGACTCTAACTACAAATGCGCAACAATGAACTATTGGCATTGGCATGCAACTCTACTAATTAAACGCCTTATAAGTTCCCCCTTACACACCCACCTACACTAAACATTACTCTGTGATCATCCTTCTCTGGATGTTTTCACTGGGTTGAAGGAAGCACAGGGTGGCTAGTTCATACTAGCCTGATTTATGAATTAATAGTCATGGCTTAAAAAAGCACTGGAGGAAAAGTGCTGAGCTGTTGGAGGTCTGAAGGCGTCTCTCTATCTTGTTCACAGCCTTAAGCTAACCAGCTACCCGAGAACCAATCACACAGTTCTTGGTAGGCAGAAGGACTTTGTCACTAATAACTGGTCACTAGTCCATAGACCAATCAGCTTCTTACAACCAGCCAAAGCTCCACTTGTACACAATCCTTCAGCTCCTGCAAAGTGCCCTCCAACTACTGCTGGGATCAGCAACTGTGTAAACTGTGTTTACAATAAGGGTCATTTTACTTCCAGTGTTCCGGATTTTGTTTGTTCCTCTGTATGGGGCTCTGAGGCCATGCTTGGCAGTGACTTCTAGAACTGAAAGTCAATGCTGTGAATGGCGTCAGCACATTGACAACCATGTATAGACCCTCATAGCAGCTATCTGCAGCCACATAATTTACAGCATGCATTGGTTACTTGCTTTCAAAGCATGCAGCAGTTCTCCAGCCATTGTGGGATTCAAAAGTTCTTTCTTCTTCAGTTCACCAGTAAAAATCCAGAAAAACAAAGAGACTTTACACTTGGCACAACCACTGTCACTCTCTCCAGACCTTCTCTGCAAAGGTACATTCCATAAGGAGATGGGCAGCAGTCCCTTCCCCATCATAGCCATCTCACGCACAAAATTTAGAGGGGGTAAGTCACTAGGCATGCAAGAAGGAACTGACAGAAAAGGTCTTTCTCACGGCCAACCCAGTGACTTACTGATACCAGGTTGCTGCAGAAACATGCTGTTCACAGAGTGCTCAGCCCTGTGGATGCATCACAATGGTGCCTGCTGCTGGCCAAGTTCTGATACCCAGAGTTCAAGTTCCATCAACTCACAAAAACTTCTGTGTATGTGATTGTCCAGGAATTGAGTAACCTCTTGGAATTTACATATGAAACACGATGCACATCAAGCAAGACTGAGCTGTCATGCTGCGTTGCCATTTTATCAGACTTCTAAACTACCTCATGGAAAGTAATATAAGACTTCAATATTTAAATAATCACTCACTCACCAATCAGCTGCTTCCCTTGAAAACCCATGTCAGATTGGTACAGAGACTCACTAATCTGATCATTGGTATTCAGATTACAGAGGGATTTTAAATGCAATGAAACCTTGCATTTGTATAGAACTGTTAAATGACCTGACTCCAGATCTGTCTGGATATATTACTGGGAGTTTATCACAGGACCTTCCACCATTGGTCACCCAACAGATCCACGTTCGAAACTAATCAGGAAGTCAGCAGACTCTTCACTCTTGGATTGAATTGGATGACAGTCAAACATCTTTAGTTTCCCATCTGTGGGGTTTGCCTATTAAAAGTAAGTCCAACTGCTCAATAAACAACAGTTGTTGAAGGGTAAGTGACATTTCTCCTGGTTTTCCAGCGCACTGCAGAACAGTCATTAAATCTTGGAGGGTGGCCAACCTGTCCTAAATCCTATTTTCACTGATCACCATCCCCAGTTACTACCAGCAACAAGAAAGATTTGTTCATTTTTGAGGCTCTTACGAGAAAAACATTATTTTTTCAAACAGCTGGAAAGTTCCAGCGTGAGTTGGCCCTGAGATTGGGCAATGCGACAATAACTGTACTCATCTGCGTAACCACAGTGCCCTATTGCCTGACACCCCCGTGACTGTGAGCTGAAATTTTAATGACAGGTTTTTGAAGTGTTGATAAAAGGCCTAGGCTCAGACCACAGCCAGCCAGCAGCTCACAGCTGGGGCACACTGTCATTCACCGAGCTCGAGCCAAATCTGGGATTGCATCACTTCCTACCAAATTCCTCTTGGGAGATAGATTAATGGAGGGCATTTGTTATCACAGTTTCCTCTGCATTACACAACTATTCATTCAGGAGTGAGCTATAAAGACTCAAACTGGCCACAATATTTATTTCTATTCCTTGAATCATGAGAAAGGTAGAAACATCAAGAGTATTCTCTCCATATGGCCATTGGGTTTTGGAAAGGCTCAAAGCCATTCCCAGGCAGCTGAGGAGATAAAAACTGACACAGTCACACTTTCTGACCTCTTGGGCATTCCCCAGTTTCAAGTGTTCCACTACGAGGGACCATGTCTTCTGGTGCCAAGGCCCACAAATACCCACCATAAACCTCTCCACTTCACTTCCTCCTTTGAAAGAGTGCTTAAAACTGACCTCTTTCAGCATCTTATTCTTAAAAGGCTTAGTAGGATGAATACTGAGAGGATGTTGACCCTCATGGGAGAGTATAGAACCAGAAGGCACAATATCAGAATTAAGGCGCGCTAATTGAAGATAAAATGAGGAGGAATTTCTTCTCTCAGAGTGTTGAGAGTCTTTGGAATTCCTTATCACGGAGAGCTGTGGGGTAGAGTCCTTGTGTATATTTGAAGCTGAGATGAATAGATTCTTGATCAGTCAGGGAATCAAGGGTTACAGGGAAACTGCAGGAAAGTGGATGTGAAGAGCGTCAGATCAGCTATGATTATATTGAATGATGGAGCAGGCTTGAAGGGCTGACCAGCCGACTCCTGTTCCAAATTCTCATGATCTTACAGACTTAATCTTTATGTTTTTAAATGTCTCAGTTTCATGGTTGGTTTTATAATGTTCCTGTGACGTGATTCATTTTGTTAAAGGTGCTACATAAACATCAGTTGCTGTTGACGTTGATTGAGCAGTGAAAGATGTGAACAGAAAATAAACACAGGCAGAAACCAAGACTGCACTTGTGAAGCCTGGCAGGGTAAAAGCAAGAAAATGATCTCTGACACGGTGACTGGAGTAAGATCAGTAAAATAGAGTTCAAGATGAATAACAACACTGAAACAGAGACTGTCAGAGGCAGCAGATGAGAGAGATGGTGACAAAGAAAGAAAGACTCAGAAACAGGAATTCAGTAGACAGGAAAAATCAAGGTAAATGGTTATGAGCTGGAAAACCATTATGGAAACATTGTTACAAGGAGTTCAAAATTGGGAACTTAACATTCAAGGATATTTGACCTTTCAGAAAGACAGGAGGGAAGGAAAAGGTGGCAGGGTAGCACTGTTAGTACATGAGGAAATGAGGACAATTGTGAGAGATGATCTAGACTCGAATGATGCAGAGTCCATTTGGGTGGAGGTGAAAAATACCAAAGGAAAGAAGAAATAAAACAAAAAACCCCAAATGCTGGAAATCTGAAACAAAACCAGAAATTGGTGGAGAAATTCAATTCCAAAGAAAGGTCACTGGGCTCTCAACCTTAACTCTGCTTTCTCTCCACGGATATTACCAGACCTGTTGAGTTTCTCCAGAAATTTCTGTTTTTGTTAATGGGAAAGAAAACATTGATAGGAGTAGTGTACTGACATAAAACAGTAGCCACTCTAGAAGAAAGGATATAAATCAATAAATAAAGAAACATTTAAAAAGAATAGAGCAATAATTCTGGGTGGATTTAATCTTCATGTCAATTGAGTGCATCAAATTAGAAAGATAGCTGCAACAACGAATTCATAGAGTGCATTAGGATAGTTTCCTAAAGCAATATGACATGAAACCAAATAAAACCTGAAAAAACTGTTGAAGCTGTAATTCAGAAGCAAAAACAGAAGTTGCTGGAAGAGCTCAATAGGGCTGGCAGCAACTGTGAAGAGAAATCAGAGTTAACGTTTGGAGAAACGTTAATTCTGATTTCTCTTCACAGCTGCTTCCAGACCTGATGAGCTTTTCCATGTCATGGAACCAAGCAGGGAGCAGGCTAATTTGTTTCAGAGATAGCAGGAACTGCAGATGCTGGAGAATCTGAGATAACAAGGTGTAGAGCTGGATGAACACAGCAGGCCAAGCAGCATCAGAGGAGCAGGAAGGCTGACGTTTCAGGCCTAGACCCTTCTTCAGAAATGGGGGAGGGGAAGGGGGTTCTGAAATAAATAAGGAGAGACGGGGAGGTGGATAGAAGATGGATAGAGGAGAGGATAGGTGGAGAGGAGACAGACAGGTCAAAGAGGCAGGGATGGAGCCAGTAAAGGTGAGTGTAGGTGGGGAGGTAGGGAGGAGATAGGTCAGTCCAAGGAGGACGGACAGGTCAAGGGGGCGGGATGAGGTTAGTAGGTAGGAGATGGGCGTGGGGTTTGGGGTGGGAGGAGGGGATAGGCGGGAGGAAGGACAGGTTAAGGAGGCGGGGAGAGCTGGGCTGGTTTTGGGATGCAGTAGGGGGAGGGGAGATTTTGAAGTTTGTGAAGCTTGTGAAGTGAGCTCCGGGACTCCCTTGTCCGCTCCGCACTCCTCTCCAGCTCCACCACATCCGGCACTTTTCCCTGCAACCGCAGGAAGTGCTGCACCTGCCCCCACACCTCCCCCCTCACCCCCATCCCAGGCCCCAAGAAGACTTTCCACATCAAGCAGATGTTCACCTGCACATCTGCTAATGTGGTATACTGCATCCACTGTTCCCATTCTGGCCTCCTCTACATTGGGGAAACCAAGCTTGGGGAGGCTTGGGGACTGCTTTGCAGAACACCTATGCTCCGTTCGCATGAAACAACTGCACCTCCCAGTCGTGAACCATTTCAACTCCCCCTCCCATTCCTCAGATGACATGTCCATCCTGGGCCTCCTGCAGTGCCACAACGATGCTACCCGAAGGTTGCAGGAACAGCAACTCATATTCCGCTTGGGAACCCTGCAGCCCAATGGTATCAATGTGGACTTCACAAGCTTCAAAATCTCCCCTCCCCCTACCGCATCCCAAAACTAGCCCAGCTCATCTCCACCTCCCTAACCTGTTTTTCCTCTCACCTCAAGCCACACCCCCATCTCCTATCTACTAACATCATCCTGCCCCCTTGACCTGTCCGTCCTCCTTGGACTGACCTATCTCCTCCCTACCCCCCCACCTACAGTCACCTTTACTGGCTCCATCCCCGCCTCTTTGACTTGTCTGTCTCCTCTCCACCTGTCTTCTCCTCTATCCATCTTCTGTCCACCTCCCCCTCTCTCCTTATTTATTTCAGAACCCCCTTCCCCTCCCCCATTTCTGAAGAAGGGTCTAGGCCTGAAACGTCAGCCTTCCTGCTCCTCTGAAGCTGCTTGGCCTGCTGTGTCCATTCAGCTCTACACCTTCTTATCGCAGGCTAATTTGGATCAGTTAATGGATAATGAGGTAGGTTTAAGAAATGACCTCAGAGGAAAAGATAAAGTGATCATAACATGTTAGAATTTAATATTCAATTTCAGAGTGAGGAATTTGGGTTGGAAATAACTGTGTTTAACTTAAATGAAGGGAATTTCAATGGAATGAGGATAGAGTTAGTTTGAGTGAACTGGGTGTATTGATTAGCAGAAGAGCAAGCAGTGGCAGACATTTAAGGAGGTAATTCATGACTCTCAGCACAAATACCTTCCAGTAAGGAGGAAACAATCTAAGAGAGGGATAAATCAAGGCTAATCAAGGAAGTCATGGTAAAATAGGGCTGAGTCAGCACAGATTCATCAAGGTGAGGTCACGCCTGACAAATCTGTTCAAATTCTTTGAGGAGGTAAAGAGCAAGTTAGACAAAGGAAATCTATTTAGATTTTCAGAAGACCTTTGATTAGGTGCTGCATAGGAGGCTGCCAAATAAGATGAGCCAATGGTATTTGGGGCACATTAGTGGCATGGATATAGTATTGCCTGACTGGCAGAAGGGAGAGAGAAGGGATAAAGGAGTCATTTTCAGGATGGCAGCTGGTGACTAGTGGAGGTCTGCAGGGTCCATGTTGGTACCACAACTAATAATGTTATATATTATCGATCTTGATGTCGGAACCAAGGGCATTGTTGCTAAGCTTGCAGATGACACAAAGATAGGTGGAGGGGCAGGTGGTTTTGAGGAAGCGGGGAGGTTGAGAAGGATTTGGACAGGTTAGGAGAGTGAGCAAAGAAATGGCATTTAGAACACAGTGTCAGGAAGTGTAAGGTTATGAACTTTTGTAGGAAGAATAGATGCATAGGCTATTTTCTAAATGGAGAAACGCTTCAGAAATCTGAAACACAAAGGGACTTGGGAGACCTAGTTCAGGATTCTGTTAAGGTTAACATACAGGTACAGTTGGCATTCAGGAAGGCAAATGCAATGTTGACATTCATTTCAAGAGGGCTAGAATATAAGCGCAGAGATGTATTGCTGTGGCTGTTTCCAACTCTGGTCAGACACCGTTTGGAGTATTGTAAGCAGTTTTGGGCCCCGTATCTAAGGAAGGATGTGCTGGCATTGGAGGAAATCCAGAGGAGGTTCGCAAGAACGATCCCAGGATGAAGGGCTTGTTACATGAGAAGTGGTTGAAGACTCTGGATTTTTACTCGATGGAGTTTAGAAGGATGAGGAAGGATTGCATTGAAACGTTCAGAATTCTAAGAGGCCTAGATAGAGTAGACATGGAGAAGATGCTTCCCTCAGTAGGTGAGATTAGGACCTGAGGGCCCAACCTTCGAATGAAGGGACGAACTTTTAGAACTGAGATGTGGAGGAATTTCTTCAGCCAGAGGGTGGTTAATCTGTGGAACTCATTGGCGCAGAAGACTGTGCAGGCCAAGTTATTGAGTGTGTTTAAGACAGAGATAGATAGGTCCTTGATTGGTAAGGGGCTCAACAGTTATTGGGAGAAGGCAGGAGAATGGATTTGAGAAACATAACAGCAATGATCAAATGGCAGAGCAGACTCGATGAGCCGAATGTCCTAAATCAGCTCCGATATCTCACAGTCTTCAGTAGAGTATTAAGTTGAAAGAAAAAAGATATAGGGAGGCAAAAGTCAGTGTTCGCCCCAAAGACTTGGATAAAGTACCATCACCATCACTAGAGAACTACCGAGGCTGACAGCAGGTAAGTTGCTGGCCCTTATGACTTGCATCCTAGGATCCGAAAAGTGGTAGCTACAAAGATGATGGATGCATTGGTTGTAACTTTCCAAAAATATGACACCCCTATTCAATAAGGGAGGGAGGCAAAAAGTGGGTAACTATCGGCCGATTAGCCAAATATCTATTTTTGGAAAAGTATTGGAAGCAATCTTCAAGGAAATGATGTGGAATCATTTGGAATGTCATAATCTAATCAAACAGAGTCAACATAACTTGATGAAAGCTTCTTGAGGAAGTCTCAACCAGAGTGGACAGAGGAGAACCAGTAGATATGTTGTATTTAGACTTCCAGAAGGCAATCAGCAAGCTACCTCACAAAAGATTAAGCCATAAGATAAAAGCCCACTGTATTGGAGGTAGTATATTGACATAAATAAATGACTGGCTCAAGGGCAGGAAGCAGTGAGTGGGAATAAAGGGTTTTTTTTCAGGTTGGTGGCCAGTGGGGTTCCACAGGGATCAGTGTTGGCACCACAACTGTTTACAGTGTATATCAATGACTTGGAGGAAGGAAGTGAATGTACGGTAGCCAAATTTAAAGATGACACAAAAATAGGTGAAAAGGCAGATTGATTGGGACGAGGAGGGATACAAAGTCTACAAAGCGAAGGTGCAACACCTGCCCTTTTACCACCTCTCTCCCCAGTATCCAAGGGCCCAAACATACCTTCCAGGTGAAGCAACACTTCGCCTGCCCTTCCCAGAATCTGGTCTACTGCATTCGCTGCTCACAATGTGGTCTCCTCTACAATAGGCGAAACAATGTGTACACTTGGCAACCGTTTTGCAGAACATCTACGTTCTGCTCGCAAAAAAGACCCCGAACTACCTGTTGCCTGCCACTTCAATGCACCACCCTGCTCCCTGCCCAACATCTCTGTATCTGGCTTGCTACAGTGTTCCAGTGAAGCCCAACACAAACTGGAGGAACAACACCTCATTTTCTGCTTGGGACCCTACAGCCCTCCAGACTCAATATTGAGTTCAATAATTTTAGGGCCTAAACTATCTCATGTCCCAGCCCCCTACCCCACACACCAGGCCTTGTTACCACATAGCCTGCCATTACACACACCCCACCCTTCCATCCTGATCGTTCACAACTGTCTTTCTCTGTCTTTGGGCTCTATACTATCATTTACTCCCTACCCCACCCTCCTCCCTATTTTCTGCATATAAACTGACATTTCCCAGCCACCATCAGTTCTGAGGAAGGGTCACTGGACCCGAAACGTTAACTCTGTTTTTCCCTTCACAGATGCTGCCAGACCTGCTGAGTTTCTCCAGCCACTTTGTTTTTGTTCCTGATTTACAGCATCCGCAGTTCTTTCGGTTTTTCCCAAGAGAGATTGATAGTTTAAGTAAAAAGGCAAGAAGTTGGCAAATGGAGTATAATGTGGGAAAATGTGAAGTTGTTCATTTTAGAAGGGAGAATAAGGGAACACAGTACTATTCTTATGGAGAAAAAACTGCCGAAAATTGCAACACAGAGACTGGGGGTACTTGTGCACGAAATACAAAACTCACATACAGGAGCAGCAGGTAATCAGGAAGGTCAATGGAATGTTGGCCCTTATTTCAAGGGGGTTAGCATACAAGAGAAGGGATGTCACACTAAAACTGTACAAGGTGCTGATGAGACGACACTTGGAGTACTACAAACAGTTTTGGTCCCCTTATTTAAGGAATGATATCACTTCATTGAATGCACTTCACAGAAATTTCACTAGGATGAACCCAGTATGGAAGGATTGTCTTACGATCAAAAGTTAACAGTTTGACTCTACTCACTGGTGGCTAGAAGAATGAGAGGTGAACTCATTGAAATGTAGTTTTCATAAGGGGTTTGACAGGATAAATGCTGAGAAAATGTATCCCTTCATGGGAGAGTCTAGGACCAGAGGGCATAGTCTCAGAATAAAGGGGTGCCAATTTAAGTCTGAGATGAGGAGGAATTTATTCTCCCAGAGGGTTGAGTGTCTTTGGAACTCCTCGCCACAGAGAGCTGTGGGGCAGAGTCATCATGTATAATTTATTCAGAGATGGATAGCTGCTCGATCAGCCAGGGAATCAAGGGTTACAGGGAAAGGGCAGGAAAGGGGATGTGAGGAATGTCAAATCATTGAATGGTGGAGCAGGCTCAGGGGGCCAAATGGCCTACTCTTACACCTATTTGAATTGGTCTTGTGGACAGAGACATAAGTGTGACAGACATCCAGAGAAACAGAGAGAGGCAGGACAGACAGTTAGTGGGACAGTTAAATTAAGGGACAGTAATAAACAGAGGGTCAACCAAAGCGACACAGTGAGGAAGACAGAATCATATTATGAGAAACAGCATAATACTGGGAAAGAGCGAGACAGAAACAAAATGCTGGGGTCAGTAATAATCAAGAATGAGAGGCCAAAAGGAACAGAGAGAAACAGACAGTGAGCAACAGAAACAGAGACAGTGAGATGGAGAGAAACATTGAGTGGGAAAGCAAGACAGAAAGAGACAGTGAAAGAGAATTACAAACATTAGAGAGAAAGGAATAAAACAAAGAGAGAAACAGGGAAACAGAAACTGAGAGTGGGACAGAGTCAAAAAGAGGATGAAAGTCGACTAAGTGTGAGAGTGGACGCCATTAGAGATTTGGAGTAGCAGTGAACACGTACGGTTGAATGAGCAAAGTAAGGAAGAGTGGGATTATGGGACTATTATCCTCTCTTCCTCTGCAGGAAACATCACAGAGCCATGGCAGACAAGATGATAGTGAGCCAAAGAAGGAATGACAAGAACTGATCAGTATAAGATCGAGACCTCATTATTGACTAAGCAGCCATTGGCATTTGTTGAACAAATTTCAAGTCTTGTACATTGAGCTCATCCAATATTCTGCTATTTTAATCGGCCCAAATCGCATTCAACCACTCAATTACTCATTGAGCTACATGAACTACTGCTTATGAAATTCCTCACTTTTAAACTTTTCATCCTTCTGTTCAATTTCCGAGCACACTAACTTCCCCATTTCTGTAATCTCCTCGAGCCCCTATAACCCTCCCATTCTATTGGTTTCTGGATATTGTTGTGAAGGTGAGTGCTTTAGATTGGGAGGCAGGGAGTTAGAATTTGATGTTTGTAAAATGCTAGGGGGGGAAGCATTGGTCCCTTTAAAAGATCAGGTGCTTTTTCTGTACTTAGTGATTTAGAATGGATATTTGTGAGCAACAACTTTAAAGTTTGCAAGTAAATAGAGAGCACCCAAATTGAAACACTTGTATTTAGAGCTTTATAATAAAGTCTCAGAAGCACATCGCTGCTTTTATATTCCAACCCTCCAGAGATAAATGACAACATTCCATTCGCTTTCTTAATCACGGACTCAACCTGCAAGTTAACCTTTAGAGAATCCTGTACTAGCACTCCCAGATCCCTTTGTACTTCGGCTTTATGAATTTTCTCACCGTTCAGAAAATAGTCCATGCCTGTATTCTTTATTCCAAGGTGCAGGACCTCGCATAGAATCTTGCTTTATGCCAGAATAGTCAGTAATTAGAAGGAATTTATTTGGTTTGTTAATAGTTTAATTAATTTGTTCACTGTTAGTGTTAGATAAATAAATTGTTACTGGTTCATTTTAAAGTGAGTGTCAGGGAATTATTTTATTTAACCACTAGAAGTTGCTAAAAATCAGGTTACACCACTTCTACACTCCTTTTACAGATTACAGCGCAAGATGCTCCTCTTTGGCTGTTTTGGTTTTAGTTCTCAGAGGTGAGGGGCGGGGGGGGTCACCCTCCATTTTACAACAAATTGGGGGACTCATCCAGGATCTGGACAGATTTGAACAGATTTAGGGTATGATAGGTCCCAGCAGATTCAAACAGACTTGGGGACTAGTATCATAGATCTTTAAATAAAACCTAAGTGAGAAGTGGAAAATCTGTTTAATTTCAGTTGTTTGTTGCTGGTTAAATCAAAAGTGGGGAAATGGCTCTTAACATTGCTAAAAAGGTTCTGGGAGCCGAAGACACTTACCAAATTTTCCAAAGAAGCTGAGAAGGACAGAAAAAGGTGACACTTTTAGAGTTAGTAAACGGGTTAAAATTGGGTTTAGCTAGGGATAATAAGAAAGCTGAAATTGTAACGGAGTAAGCCAAGCATTTAGATATATCAGAGAAACAATCAACTGTAGTGCCATTAGAAAAAATTAAATTGCAAATAAGACAATTAGATTTAGAAAGTGAACTCAAAAGGCTGGACTCAGAAGTAATGTTCAAGTTGGAAAAGATGATGTTGGAACTTGAAGCTAAAAGACTTCAAAAGACAGAAGTAAAAGTATAAGATACAAGCGATGATAAGCAACCTCATCGTAGCCAACAGCCTGGTAGGGACACATTCGATGAAAAAGATGTCGAACCCTTTATCATTACCTTTGAGAAATTGGCTAAACAGATGAACTGACCAGAGACTGTGTGGGTAATGTTAACTCAGACCAAGTTGGTAGGCAGGATAGGCTAGTGAGGTGTGCTGTCAGAGGAGATGTCAGGAGAATATGAAGAAGTAAAAAACGCTATTTTGAGTGCCTACAAATTGGTTCGAGAAGCATATCGACAACGGTTCAGAAATGTAAGAAAGAAACCAGATCAGACTTATATTGAGTTTGAAAGAATTGAACAGAGCAACTTTGATAGATGAATGAGAGCATTAAAGATAGAAAAGACATATGAAGCTCTCAGAGATATTATTCTGCTGGAGAAGTTTAAAATCTCACTTCCAGAAGTGATAAGAACTCATGTTGAGGAACAGAAAGTTAGAACAGCAAGAAGAGCTACAGAGATGGCGGATGAATACACATTAGTACATAAATCGAAATCGAGCTTCCGACAGCAAGTTCATTCCATTAGGGATAGTGGGAGATCCTTCAATGAAAATCAAAAAGTAGATCACACTGGGAACATTTTACCACACGTGAAAAAAGAAACCCAAGAAGGTGGAAAAGCAGTGGAAGCTCAGGTGCAATATGGTGGGACACAAAATCACGGTGCTGATGGTTTAAGAAATGCACTGGGAAAAGGTATGTGATAAAAGAGGCTAAACCAGTGGGATTAGTTAAGGTAGTTAAGGAAATCCTAAGAGAAGTCAAGGAGCTACAGGAGAGTACACAGGCTAGTCACAGACTGTTTAGTAAGATAGCACTGATCTTTTCGGAGACTTCACCTGTATGGGTAAGATTTACACAGGTAGAATAGGGGGAGTACGTAAAGAAGTTAAAATATTGAGAGAAAGGGAGCTAGTCTGTCTCTAATAGTAAGAGATGAAAATACTTGCACTCTTTCTGAAATATTGCCTGAGAGAGTTGTAAGCAGGTAGAGGATCAGGCAGAGGTAGTTCTGAAAGATTAATGGAGTTACAACAAAAGGATGAGACTCTAAAGGATTTATATCATAAAGCCTACTCAGAAAAAGAATCAGAGTGTATTCTGGAATGCTATCACCTTAAGGATAAAATCTTAACGTGGAATCGGAGACCTTGGCAGGTTAGTGCAGTTGAGAAATGGATTGACATTCACCAGATTGTGTTGCTGGTAGTACACAGACAGGACGTATTGCAAGTAGCACTTGAATTACCTGTAGGAGGTCATCTCGGGGCGAGGAAGACGCAGGCTAAGATACAGAAGCATTTCTATCGGCCTGGATTACATAAAGATGTGGTTGAATTTTGTCATATATGTCAGATGGTAGGAAAGCCATAGGCAGTGATAAAACCAGTGCCTTTGATGCCAATTCCCGTATTTGAATAATGTTTCACACAGATTATGATTGATCTGTAGGTCCCGTCCCTAAAACCAAAAGTGGGAACCAGTATTTATTCACCATAACAGATTTGTCTACCAAGTTTCCACAGGCATTTCCATTACGGAATGTCAAGCTAAAAACAGTTGTGGAGGAGTTGCTTGCTTTCTTTACCCATTATGGACTACCCAGGGAGATTCAGTCAGACCCAGGGTCCAATTTTACTGCCAAATTAGTTAAGGAGGCCATGGATAGTTTAAGCATCAAACACTTTAAATCAAGTGTTTACCAACCTGAATCACAGGGAGCATTGGAAAGGTAGCATCAGACCCCAAAGACAATATTGAGGGCTTATTACCAGGATTACCCAAATGATTGGAATAAAGGTATCCCATTTATAGTCTTCACTATTAGAGATGTTCCAAATGATTCAACTGAGTTTACTCCATTTGAATTGATATTCAGAAGCGAAGTAAAAAGGCCTTTAAAATTAATTAAGGAAAAGCTTACAGGTCCAAAAGTCAGAGATCTCACAGTTGGATTATGTATTTGAGGTGAGAGAAAGATTAAACAGAGAAGGTGAATTAGCTCGAGAACATTTGAAAGTAACACAGTACCTCATGAAGCAAGAAGCAGATAAGAAATCTAAAATTTGTACATTTGCCCATGGGGATAAAGTATTGGTGCTGTTACCAATGGTAGCAGATCCCTTCAAAGCAAGATTTAATGGTCTCTATCAGATTGAAAAGTTAAGTCAGGCGAATTAGCTGGTAAAGATGCCAGATAGAAAAGAAATTGATCGAGTATGTCATGTGAACATGTTGAATTGTTACTACGACAGGGAAAGGGAACCAGAGAAACAGGTATTAGTTACTGCCAGTGAGGAATCAAATCCAGATGATTTGGATTTTGATGTGCCTCAGAATAAATTGAATAATGAGGAAGTCCTTAAGGAATGCAAGCTATCTGTCCCAGAAACAGTACTATGAGGTCCTATGTAGAAATACGATGGAGAGAACAAACTCCATAGTACGAGGTTGATGTATGGAATACTGTTCTGATAAAACAACACCCCTACAGGCTTAATATTCTCAAAGCTGCACAGGTTCAGAAGGAAGTGGAAGTAATGCTCCAAGAAGAGATAGGAAGGTCCTTAATGAATACTTTTCTTCGGTATTCACAACTGAGAGGGACCTAGTTGTAGAGGAGGACAGTGTGAAACAGGCTGGTAGGCTAGAGGAGGTCGATGTTAGTAAGGAAGATGTAGTAGGAATTTTGAGGAACTTGAAGATAGATAAGTCCCCGGGGCCTAATGGGATTTATCCAAGGATTCTATGGGAAGTGAGGGAAGAGATCGCAGGGCCTTTGGCGATGATCTTTTTGTCTTCACTGTCCATGGGTACAGTGCCTGAAGATTGGAGAGAGGCAAACGACATTGTCTTGTTCAAAAAAGGGAATAGGGATAACGCCAGAAATTACAGGCCAGTTAGTTTTACGTCAGTGGTGGGCAAATTATTGGAAAGGGCTCTGAGAGATAGGATTTATGATCACTTGGATAGGCACAGTTTGATTTGTGATAGTCAGTGTGGATTTGTAAGGGGTAAATCATGCCTCACAACCCTCATTAAAATCTTTGAAGAGGTGACCAAACACATGGATGAAGGTAGAGCAATGAATGTGGTATACATGGATTTAAGTAAGGCGTTTGATAAGGTTCCCCATGGTAGGCTCAAGCAGAACGTAAGGAGGGGGAAATGTGGCAGAATGGATACAGAATTGGCTGACCCTTAGAAGACAAAGTGTGGTAGTGCATGGAAAATATTCAACATGGTGCTCAGTTACGAGTGGTATACCACAAGGATCTGTTCTGAGTCCTCTTCTATTTGTGATTTTTGTAAATAATTTGGATGTTGGAGTGGAAGGGTGGATTAGTAAGTTCGCTGACGATACGAAGGTGGGTAAAGCTGTGGATATTGCGGAGGGCTGTACTAGGTTACAAAGGGACATTGATGGAATGCAGAACTGGGCTGAGAAGTGGCAGATGGAGTTGAACCCTGACAAGTGTGAAATGATTCATTTTGGAAGATCAAACTTGAAAGCAGAATACAGGGTTAACAGAAAGATTCTTGGCAGTGTGGAGGAGCACAGGGATCTTGGGGTTCATGTCCACAGTTCACTGAAAGCTGCCACCCAGGTGGATAGAGTTGTTAAGAAGGCATATGGTGTGTTAGCTTTCATTAACAGAGGGACTGAGTTCAAGAGCTGTGAAGTTATGTTCCAGCTATAGAAAAGCCTGGTTCGGCCACATCTGGAGTATTGTGTCCAGATCTGGTTGCCTCATTACAGGAAAGATGTGGGAGCACTGGAAAAGGTGCAGAGGAGATTTACCAGGATGTTGCGTGGAATGGAGGGAAGGTCTTACGAGGAAAGGTTGAGAGAGCTAGGGTTTTTTAGAACAACGAAGATGAGAGGTGACTTGATAGAGGTGTACAAAATGATCAGAGGTATAGATAGAGTGGACAGCCAGAGATTTTTTTCCTGGGGTGGAGGTAGCTTTTCCGAGGGGACATGGTTTTAAAGTGAGTGGAGGTAGATATAGGGGAGACATCTGAGGTAGGTTCTTTACTCAGAGAGTGGTAGGGGTATGGAATGCATTGCCGGAGAGGGTAGTGGAGTCGGCCTCATTAGGGGCACTTAAGCAGCAATTAGATAGGCATATGGATCATAGTATAAGATAGGGGTGGAGGTTAGATAGACCTTAGTTTTAGGGTAAAAGTTTGGCACAACATTGTGGGCTGAAGGGCCTGTACTGTGCTGTAGTTTCTATGTTCTATGTTCTAAGAAGACATCATAGAGATAAGTCAAAGCAAGTGGGGTTCACGAATCGTGTTGGTTCCAAACCTGATGATACTCAACAATTCTGCATAGATTATCAGAAGGTCGACACTATGATCAAATCTGACTCTGTTCCAATTCCAAGGCTGGAGGATTGTGTTGATAAAGTAGGACAAGACACTTACATCACAAAGTCGGACTCACTTACTACTGGCAAGTACCTTTGTCGGAGCAAGCAAAAGAAGTTTCTCCTTTTATAACCCCAAATGGGCTATATCAATTTAAAGTAATGCCCTTTGGAATGAAAAACAAGCCAACCACTTTTCAAAGGCTTATGAACAGAGTTGTTAAGGGATTGACTAATTGTGCCATCTACATAGCTGATTTAGTAATCTTTAGACATTTTTGGAAAGATCACATAGTGCATTTGACAGAGCTCTTTGAGAGACTACGGAAGTCAAAGTTGGTCATAAACTTGGCAAAAACTGAATTTGCAAAGGCAGAAATGACATTCTTAGGGCACAACATCGGATATAGACAGGTGACTTTGAGGGTTGATAAGACGAAGGCCATCAAGGAATTTCGAAGGCCTTCCTCAAAGAAGGAGGTGCTATGATTTTTCGGATTGAACGGATTCAACAGGAAATTTGTACCAAACTTCAGAAGCGTACTGCCACCATTGATGGATTTGCTCAAAAAAACACAAAATTTTGGTGGACAGAACAATGCCAGGACACATTTGAGAATTTAAAAACAGTCATAACCATCACACCAATTTTAGCCACCCCAAATTTTTTGAAACTCTTCAAAGTTGCTATTGACGTAAGCAATGTTGGTGTTGGAGCTACATTGTTACAGAATGATGATTGTGGAATTGAACGGCCAATTGGTTATTTTTCAAGAAAACTCAATATCCACCAGAAAAGATATTCAACTATTGAAAAAAAATTATCGAGTTTAGTAATGGCTTTACAATATTTTAATGTTTATGTTGCAAACATTGCGTCAGAGATGATTGTGTATACCGATCACAACCCTTTGTCATTTCTAGAAAGATTTAAGGACAAGAACACCAGATTATTTTGTTGGCGTCTCATATTATAAGCATTTCATTTACAGGTTGTACATATTGTGGGTCATGAAAATATTATTGTGGATGCTTTATCGTGACTTTAAAAGTAAAATGCTTATATAAGATAGAAACGTAGTGTTCAGTGCTATATATAGAAAGAACTAGTATAAAATGTATAACTCTAGATTAATGAGCTATGAATCTAGTGAGATAATGAAGTTAAGGTTTTAAATAAGGAAAACAATGAAGCCATTTTTTCATAATGATGGTTCATTTTTTTCTAAGGGGAGAGGTGCTGTGAAGTTAGGTAAAGTACTTACGGATTGAGAGCCAGGAAGTTACAATTTGGTGTTCGTAAAATGCGAGGGGAGAAAGCATTGCACGGTCCCTTTAAAAGATAAAGTGCTTTTTCTGTACTTAGAGATTTTGAATGAATATTTGTGAGCAGCAGCTTTAAAGTTTGCAAGTAAACAGAGAGCACCCAAATTGAAACATCTGTATCAAAAGGCCTTACAGTTAGAGAACAGGCTTTTGAATTTAGCCAATCAATTTAAACTAGATACTTCGGTAACAAAAACCTATTAAATTTAAATCTGATGGTTTTGATAACATAGGACTAATCCTACTGTAAGAAATATTGACATGTCATCAAGAGTATAAAAAGGGGCCAGTTTGTCAAAGACCCCAGAGTTAGCTGCCATCCACCAGAACTAACGGCCTTCAGCTTTCAAGAGAGAATTGCTTGCTGTCAGACCCTCCTCTTTGTCTTAGAGGAAGCACCAACGAAATAACAACGGTACAAACAACACAACTAGTTAACATTCCCTGACATAAGAATCAACAGAGAAGGCACAGAACATTCCAGAAGACATAGCCTAGCTGTAATTTCAAGAGACTAAATTCTACTTTTTTATGTATAAGTGGGATTTGTATTTATTGGAACAGCATACGATTAGAATTTTGTTTTATTTGGGAATAGTTAGTAGTTAGAATGGATTTATTCAGTCTGTTAATAGTTTAATTAATTTGTTCACTGTTAGAGTCAGAAAAATAAATTGTTACTTGTTGATTTTAAAGTGAGCTTCAGGGATTTATTTTATTTAACCACTAGAAGTTGCTGAAAAGCAGGTTATACCAATTTTCACACTCCTTTTACAGATTATGGGGCAAGGTGCTCCTTTTTGGGTTTTTCGGTTTTAGTTGTCAGAGGTGGGGTGGGGGGTGGTTACCCGCCGTTTTATAACAGTATCTGGAACTCACTGCCTGAAAGGGTGGTGGAGACAGGACCCCTGAAGACTTTTAAGACTGATTGAGATGAGCAATTGAAGCACCGTAGCACACAGGTGTACAGGCCATGTTCTGGAAATAAGGATTAGAATAGATGGACACTGAATGATTGGCATGGACACTATGGGTTGAAGGACCTCTCTCTATGTTGTCAAAACTCAAAAGGCTGAAATTTTGGACTGTGAAATCTGTGTGTTAGTAGGCAATGCCATCATGTGGCTCAATGCTGTAATAACAGCCAGTTTTTTCCACTGTGAAAGCAGGCTCCATCATCTATCCACATTGAATCCAGTGCACATCAGAACCTCCTTGGATCATGCTGGGTTGCAATCAGGTCAGGACAACGAGGTGGCAGCAGGTCCTTTTCACGGGTTCCTTCAGTTCATTGCAAATGAAATCCTTGCATTGACCATTGTCAGCCTACTGCATTCAGTCTGCACCCAGCTTGCTCACTTGGACTTCAACATTCAGGATAATTCCTCCTTCAACCACACTCTCTAGAATCCTTACAAGAAAACATTTGTGTCTGTATTCATACACCATTTTGATTGTTCCTCCTTGTCTCTTTCTGTTGTGCTTTACTCTGGTCAGGAAGGATGGACCAGGCACAATGACTGTTCTAGTTCTACAAGTTGTTCCAGTTGTTAAAGACCCATCACTTCACCCACAGATCACTCCTGCAGATGTTCCTCAGGGCAGTGTGCTTGGCCAACCATTGTCAATCTCACCCCCTTGTCCAACCTCAGGCTGTTCAGCATTGCAGTCACTTTTCTCCAAAGACAAGGCATCACTGACAAGGAGCATCCTCCTCAGCTTCACCAATCACCTTCCTGCCATCGTAAGGTCCAAGCTGGGCAAGGTCACTGATGATTGGAGAGTTGTAACTCCCCAGATCGGCTCTTTTATTCATTAATAGGCTGACAGCATCACTGGTTAGGAAGCATTTATTGCCCATCCCTAATTACCCAGAGGGTGCTGAGAGTCAACCACATTGTATGGGTCCGGAGTCACAGGTACGCCAGACCATTAAGGATGGCAGTTTCCTTCCCTAAAGGATATTAGTGAAACAGATGGGTTTTTCCAACAATCGACAATGGATTCATCAACAAAAACAAAGTTGCTGGAGAAGCTCAGCAGGTCTGGCAGCACCTATGAAGGAAAAAACAGAGTTAACGTTTCCGGTGACCCTTCCTCAGAACAGGATTCATGGTCATCATTACATTCTTAATTCCAGATTTTTTTTATTAACTCACCACAGTCCCAGAGGACCACTGGCAGTGAATTTAACCCAAGGGTCACCATGCCTCAGATCAAGGGAAAGCCTGAGAAGAGACAATAGATTCGTAGGCATAGAGCACAGAAACAGACTCTTTGGTCCAACCATGTTGCCAAACTAAACTAATCCCACCTGCCTGCTCCTGGTCCATACCCCGCCAAACCTTTCCTTTTCATGTATTTATCCAAACGTCATTTCAACATTGTAATTGTGCCCACATCCACCACTTACTCAGGAAGTTCACTGGTCTTCACACCTTCACAACCTTCTTGAAAACCCCCAACGTAGGGAAAAGACACCACCGTTAACCTTATCTGTACCCCTCATGATTTTATAAACGGCTGTGAAGTCATCTGTCAACCTCCTACACTCCAGTGAAAAAAGTCCCAGACTATGTTAACAAGTATGGAAGGTTTGAGTTATAAGGAAAGGGTGGATGATCACAGAATCCCTACAGTGTAGAAACAGGGCCATCGGCCCAACAAGTCCACACCAACCTTCAGATCATCCCACCCGGACCCATTCCCCTATAACCCACCAAATCTACACATCCCGAACACTACAGGCAATTTAGCATGGCCAATCCACCTAGCCTGCACATCTTTGGACTGCGGGAGGAAACCCACACGGACACAGGGAGAATGTGAAAACTCCACACAGACAGTTACCCCAGGATGGAATTGAATCTGGGTCCCTGGTGCTGTGAGACAGAAGTGCTAACGAGAAGGTTGGTGTGGACTTGTTGGGCCGAAGGGCCTGTTTCCACACTGTAGGGATTCTATGATCTATGGAGCCTTTCCTTATAGTTCAAACCTTCCATAATTGGCAACATCCTGGTAAATCTCCTCTGAACCCTCTTCGTGGTGACCTCGTCACTCAGCATCACAAACTAACTACATCCAGCAAACTGAGTTAAACTGACCGATCCTTCCCTGAGGAGATAACATCCTACTCACTGCAGGACGAGGGAGGCATCGTCTTGGCAAAGCAGCGACTGTTCAGCCAGGGCCAGGCCATGACCATCTCCAACATGAGGGAACCCAACCACTGCTTTTTGTCATTCAGTGGTCTCAACATTGCTGGGGGGGGGGGGGGGGGGGGG